>CM077577.1:29121522-29503997 GCA_039657325.1 Stephania cephalantha
CTTTGTTGCTTGAATCCTTCGAGTTCATCTTGCCTTACTTTCGTTCCGTTCTCATGCATCACTTCATACTTCCCATAGCCAAAATGTTTACTCTTTCTAGCTTGTTCATTACTTGCTATTGTCTTGGCTCATTCGTTGTCATAATGCTCATCATGTGAATAACATTAACATTTTCCTTGGGGTTTGTAATAGTGTTACTCGAAAATTGTCATTCCTTCCTTAAATTCAAGGCAATGTCTAACTGACCAATTTGTCTTTCCAAGTTCTTGATCGATTGTGATCTCTCGTCGTCCATTCTCTTCGTAGATTGCTTCACATTTTCCATCTCTTTCTCGTGCTTCTCATGGTGTTCCCAATTGCTCATGTCGATGGCGTGCATGAATTTCTCAATTGAATTCAATGAAGTCATCTCTTTGCTCTACCCTAGCTTCCCTTATTGGACTTGTTGATCGAAGCATGGAGGCACTTTTAGTGCGTTATCAGGATTTCCATATGAGAAGTTGGAGTTGTTATTGTATCCTTTATAAAACTTTTAAGGAGCCATTCCTCTCAACCTGAAATTTTTTTCCATAGCTCTAGTTGTTCATGAAGTTGATCTCCTCATGCTCCATTCCTTGCTGCATGTCCATTGGATTAAGGAGATCCAATACTCCATCCTCATATACACCTGCTAGTTTCCTCACTCTGGAACGACTGCTGGTTGTAGAGTTATGAAACAAAAGATTTAGGAGATCCAATACTCCATCCTCATCCTTGGTTAGTAGAGAACCACCTGTTGCAGCATCTACTAGTGTTCTAATGTTGTGATTCATCCCATAATAGAAAATTTGGAGTTGTGCCCATTTCACGTATCCATGTCCTGGACATCTCCTTAACATCTTCTTGAATCTTTCCCAAGCCTCGCCAAGAGACTTGACATCTTCTTGCTTGAATTGATTGATTTCCAATTTTCTTTCACTGACCTTCAGTAAAGGAAAGAACTTATCTAGAAATCTTTCATTGATTTTCATCCATGAAGTCATACTCCCAGCATTCAGTCCATGGAATAAGGATTTGGCTTGACCACCTAATGAGAATAGGAAAATTCTCACCCTAATTACTTCCTTCATAACTCTGGTAATATTCACAGTGTCACACTTCTCCAAGAAATTTTATACATGTGCAACTGGATCTTCATTTGCTAGCAAATTTAACAAGCTATTTTGCACCATGTTGATTAGATACGGTCTCAATTTGAACTCGATGGCGTTGGCTAGAAGCTTCATCACTCCGTTGTAAGTCTCTTAAACTTCTGGCTTGAAGTAGTCACGAAGACATTTATGTCCTCGCACTACCAGATCACCTTCGGGTTGGTTATTCCCTCAACCCTATTATTGGTTTCGTGCTTGATCCTCAGCCATCTTGATTTTTTTTTTTTCATTCCTTTATTGGTTATGTCAATCTCATGGTCGTAAGGTAATAAGTATTTCTGTCCTTTCCTATGCGTGCATTAATTCTCCTTTAAAAGAAAACACAAAAGATCAAGTGCAGATGTCAAACTTGAAACTAAAAACCTTTTATTTTTTTATGTTTATTTTTATAAACTTGAAAGTAAATTACCTAAAATAAAATTTAACAATTTTGCAAACTAAGTCTAAGTGACTACCTATCCTCGGTAACGGTGCCAAAAACTTTACCAACGGCTCGATTATAGTAATAGTGTGACCAAATTACATTGAATACAGATATCTACCTCAGGGAAAGGTTTATTACACTTAGTATTACTTAGTCATAATTACTTTATTGCTAAGAAAATCCATTTTTTAATTAGTTTTATAACTCAACTAATCTAATATATCAAAACAATGTAAATTACTTTTAAACTCTTAGATTAAGAATATCTTAGTTCACAACTTCACCTAGCTAATGAATAACTATGTTTTCCAACTCACTTCCTCATCTTTGTTACGTGTATGGAATGCCTAATTAGAATATATATATTTCCTTCAAATCCATTTTAACCCACTGCCATGACGGAAAAGATTCTAATGTGCAAACTAGAACTCCATCTATCAGTGTGAATAACATAATCTTCACATTGCTTTAAATTTCAAATCTTTATATTCATAAATAATTAAGTTTACTATCCATGCCTCCCTAATCAATAACTATATATTGATGTTATATAGTTTACGGTTGTACCGTCCATATCCGGATTAAAAGCTTTAATGGTCATGATAAATTCTAAAACCTAATATCAACAAACACGTGATCAAGATGTTCATAGCGTTACGCTCAGAATCAATACAAATTCTAACCATTGCACTTTTTATCTTTACATCTATTCATGTTTATTACTTAGCATTCATACCATAGGATTCATTGATCCCTAAGATTAATGAACTACTCACACTTCATTGAAACAAACATACACATAATGATATTCATTGCAATCAAAGATATAATCAAATAACTTCAATTAAATCAATAAAAACGATACCCGGATCACTACACATGAGTTTGTAATGTCTTCTCTTCCACAAATCTTCTTAATACTTAAGAATAAAGTAAAAATATGCTAATTAGTTGCTTTCTATGGTAATGGTTGATAATCTATATGTTTACCACATTCTAATACCTATTTATACTCTTAAGACATTTAAAAATAATTAGAAACCCTAAAAGACAATTCCACCTTAAATAAATCTCTAATTTTCTATTTTATTTCGTATCAGCATTGTATGTGTAATGTCACGGCGCCGTGACAGTTTCAGCCACTTTGTGTGCTTTTTCTCCCATTCGGTAGACTCGGTGCCCTGCGTTGGCCTCCCCGGCGTCGTCCCTTATGACCCACGGTGCCATGAATGCGGCGGCCATGCTGTCTCATTTTTCTTCTCTTCTAGGTTTCTCATGCTATTCCCATGCTATCCACCTTCCTTCCCCCAACAGCAACCTTAATTTTGTGCCTTTTAGCCTCATTTCTTCATGAATTCACTTGTTTGTCTTTTTTATGCCTTGTATATATAAAAATACATAAATATCAGCAATTAGAGCTCATTCTGGTATATTAATACTAAATATACTACTAAACTAATTCTATATATAAGTCTAAATAAACAATTATCAATAAGTGGGCATTGTCTCCACAAGGATTTATCAAACTGATCTACGAAAAATGACTTTTAAATGTTTTTATTATTATTTTACTTAAAAAAAATTAAGCTAACTAATAATGAACTATAATATAATAATACTTAACTAACTATATTATCTTAATTAACACAATTCATATTCACAATCAACCAAATAGATTTAATTCAATAATAAATAAATATATAAACAAACATCTAGAACAATGAAACATAAACATGTTTTGCATTCCAAACATGTAACTTCAATCCATATAGTCATGAGCATACGTATATAGTATCATTGATCATTAAACTCTAATCATAAGTAAACAGCCTTTAGCCAGCCATTTGTTCTCCTTTAACCGATGGAAAAACCAAGTTCTAATTCTATTGAGCTAACCCCTATATTTACATAAAGATTAACTTCACGCAATAAAATAGCAATAAAGTTTATGAGGACTTCGAACTACTAAATCTAAAATCTTAGGAAAGCCACTTCAACACTAGATTTAGTTCTCAAATTCACTTAGGACACTTAAACAGTGTTTGCCTTTCAAACAGTCCTAGTTACTACTTCAAATAGATAATGAAATCATATATCACAATACACATTCTAGACTATGCATGCATATAAAGACCATGCTTAAAGTCAATGGATAATAACCTATTAAATCAATTAATCAAAGAATACAATTAGTTTAAAGACAGATAAATACCTTTTGAATAAATACTTATGTCATCATAACTACATTGCAAAATAGATCTAGTTCACGTTCAGACTTTGTTTAGATTAAATAACTACTCACTCATAATCATAAATAACATTTCAATAATATAAATAAAAGAGATAAATACCTTTTGAATAAATACTTCAATCTTCAAATTTTCTCCAAAAATAAAGAACAATAACGTAAATAACTAAAAAATAAAGAATGGCTCCTAGAGCGAGGGAATATTGATCTAAGTACTCTAAGGCAACTAATTTCCAAACCCCGAGCTTGTATTTATAGTATTCTAGGTAGTAAACACCTCAGACCAACTCAATCAACTCGTAGTTATCTTGAATCCACGAAATATGTTCCAGCGATTCAAAGTGATTTGCATGATAGAGGAATCACTGGGAAACCCCATAATTTGTAGCTCATTGGTTTCACCAATTTTGCCAGCAATTCTTGTGTCCCGTGAATCGCTAGGAATCGCTAGTGCAAATGTCCAGTTCTTCCTTTACTTTATTGGTGATGATTCTTCACATACTCTTTCCTATTGATTAATTCCTTTATGACTTTTCCTTTTTCGTTCATTTCTTCATATTCTCCATTTATTAGATGTAACAAAAACAAGGGAAAACCTCGTGTAATATAGTCTTTTACATCTAAAATCATCCTAAAATGAACTATAAAACATGTCTAATTATTGACTTATCAATTAACTACTATTTTATAATCATTAGATTTAATGACTATAGCTTCC
Organism: Stephania cephalantha; assembly: GCA_039657325.1. NCBI lineage: Eukaryota > Viridiplantae > Streptophyta > Magnoliopsida > Ranunculales > Menispermaceae > Stephania > Stephania cephalantha. Next base: position 29,126,103 of record CM077577.1, read on the forward strand.
ACCCACTTAGACACATAATCTATGGCTAGTAAAATGAAAATATTTTCATTAGATGGTGGAAAAGGTCACATAAAGTCTATTCCTAAAATGTCAATTACTTCGTAAAAAAGTACAGGACATAAGGGCATTTGGCTCCTACGTCCTGAATTGTATCTCTCTATGTAGAATACATCTTCAAATGGTTTGGTCCGAACAGAATTTCCACAGGTAGGGCTTATCCCATAAATAATGTTTAGAATCATGTTTATTTTATTCTTTAGGGCTCTTGTTAAATGGGGTGATAGACTTTTAGTAGTGAGAAAGTTAACTATATCGGTGTACCATAGGCTAGTCATAGCTATTTTGTATAAGTATTCATCTGAAAATTCATCTTTTAATGGTATAGGGGGTTCTCCATTTTCTAGTCTACTTAAATGGTATGTTACTAAGTTTTCAGTGCATTTCTTATCTTTTATAGTAAGATCGAATTCTTATAACATTAAGATCCGTCTTATTAATCTTATTTTAGCATCTTTCTTTGCCATCAAATATCTTTAATGCAGCATGGTATGAGTAAACTATAATTTATATTCCTAGTAAATATGGTCTCAACTTTTCTAATGCAAACACAGCTGCTAGGAGTTCTTTTTATGTAGTTTTATAGTTTAGTTAGGCGGGATCCAAAGTTCTTGATGCATAATATATGACATGATAATCTTTTCCTATCTTTTGATCTAAAACAACTCCTACTACATAATTACTTGCATCACATTTTTTCGAAAGGTTGTGATTAATCTGGTGACTTTATTATAGGTGTGGTGATCAAGGCTTCTTTTAATTTATTAAAATTTGTCTTGCATTCAGTTGTGAACTCAAAGGTAACATTTTTTTGCAAAAGTTTGCATAAAGGCTATGTTATTTTGGAAAAGTCTTTCGCAAAATGTCTATAGAATCATGCATGGCCAAGAAAGATCTTACTCCTCATAGTAGTGGGGTAAGGTAATGTCTTTATAACTTGGATTTTAGTAGGATCTACTTCTATTCCTATTGCTGACACTATGTGTCCTAGTATAAGTCCTTGGTTTACCATAAAATGACATTTTCTAAAATTCAATACTATATTTTTGTCAATACATTTTTAAGTACTTTAGTTAAATGAAGTAAAACTTCATCAAAAGAATTACCATATACGGTAAAATCATCTATGAAAACTTTAATAAAATGTTCTACGTAGTCTGAGAAAATGCTAGCCATACACCTTTGGAATGTAGTAGGTGCATTACATAAACCAAAAAGCATACTTCTATAAGTAAATGTACCAAAAGGGCAATTAAAAGTAGTTCTAGATCTTCTAAAGCTATAGGAGTCAGATAAAATCCTGAGTATCCATTTAAATAACAGTAATGGGTTCTTCCAGCTAGTGTTTCTAACATTTGATCTATAAATGGAAATGAATAATGATCATTTCTAGTTTCAAGGTTTAGCTTCCTATAATCTATACACACTCTCCAACCATTTTGGATTCTAGTTGGCACAAATTAACCATGTTCATTTGTTATAACTGTGATCCCTTTCTTTTTTGAAGTACTTGTATCGGGCTAACCCAATTACTATCTACTATTAATTGGAAATATCATTCATGCGTCTAGTAATTTTAATATTTCATTCTTACTACTTCCATCATCGGTGGATTCAATCTACGTTGAGCTTGTCTAGAGGGTTTTGTATCTATTTCAAGATTAATCATATGCCTACATGTGGCTCGACTTATTCTTTTAATATCAGTTATTGTCCATCCTATTTCTTTCTTGAATTCGTTGAGGACATTTATTACTTTCTTTTCTTCTAGATTTGATAATTATTAGATATTATAATTGTTAAAGTGTTGTTATTTTCTAATTTGTTGAGAACATTTATTACTTCCTTTAATATCTAACATAACTTTTAAGTCTAGTTCTGGAGCTTTAAGTATGAAGGGTAAAAGTTTCGAATGGGTTATGGGTAGATCCATATAGTAAGAGAGTTCAGGGAGTTCATTATAAGATTCTAAGGCATTGATTATATCCCTTGTCTCTTCATCTATATCATTGTCATCATTTAAATCCTCTATTACTTTTTCATGTTTGTCTGACTTATTGTTTCTAAAAGATTGTCTATTAAAGGATCTAACATATATACGATGTATACGTATGAAACATATAAAGGATATTTCATAGCATCGTAGATGTTAGAGTTAATCGCTTCATTATCTACTTCCATCATTAGAGTTTCATTAGAAACATCTATTTTTGCTTTTGCCATTTTTAAGAACGGGTGTCCTAGGATAAGAGAGGTTTTATTAGATAATTGATCTTCTTTCATGTCTATGACATAAAAATCGGCTGGGAAAACTAAATCATTAACCCTAACAAACACATCCTCTAATACTCTTACAGGTTGAACAGTAGATCTATCTGCTAATTGTACTACTATCGCTTTTGCATATTAACTAGGGTAAAGTTGAGATGGTGATTTGTCTTGGTTAACCCATGGGAATTACCATTTGACTTAATTGATTTTTTAGTTCAACTATATCATCTTGTAAGGCTTGAATTTTTCGATCTTTTGCTTTATTTAAATTCTCTAATGCAATCGTTCTATCAGTTAATGCAGGTGTTTTATACCTTTGATCATTTTGATTGTCTATACCATTACATATGTTTAGCCGTAGATAATTTGTATTGTTGCTAGAAATGTAGTTAGGTTGAATAGGCTTATGATAATGATTCATCAAAGTGTTAGCCTCTTTAATTTGATTTTGTTGCACTAACGGACATTCATCATATAGATGATTAGTCTCATTACAAAAAGCACAAATTTTACTTTGAATGAACTATATTTTAATAATAATTCAACCATGCTTTTTAATTGATCAAATTAATCGTCTGATGCCTTAATCGTGTTTCTATTATTTTCACAAGAATGGTTTTTCATAAATTTATTTTTCTCACAATACTGCTTTGATTATTTAGCTATTTTATTAATAGCGTCTTTTGCTAATGTTGGTGTTATGTCAAATAAAGATCCTCCTCATACTGTGTCTATGAATCTTTGTCCTAAGTTGTTTAGTCATTCGTAAAAAATAATCCAATAAAGTTAAATCCGTGTTGTGGACATAATGATATCAATCTTTAGTATCTATCCCAAACCTCACCAAAAGTCTTTTCAATTTCCATCCTAGCATTACTAATTTATTTTCTATCCGAACTAATTTTACATGCTGGAACATATTGACCTACAAAGGCTTTTAATATTTCGGACCATGTGGTTATGGAATTTTGAGGAAGACAGAATAATCAATCTTGAGCTTGACCTCTCAAAGAAGAAGGTAAATCCTTTAGCTTGACATATTCTAACACTTTTCATCACACTTACCATATGTGTGTATTTCCTAATAGATTTTTAAGGATCTTCATCTCCTTCACCTTGAATTTGAGGTAAAGAATTGATGAATTCAGGTTTTAATTCAAAATTGAAAAAATCCATAGGAAAAGCAATACAAATATATTCGTAAGCTATAATATTTTTATTGGCTTGCCTAAAGCTAAGCTCTTGTTCGATGTGTGTCATATTATATAACATGCAACAAAAAATATTCTTAAGAATTTATTTTAAAATTTCCGACAACGACGCCAAAATATAACACGCATCGAGCGTGTAAAATAAATTTCTCACATTTATTATACTTATAAATTTGTAGTAGCGGTAAGTGAGATCGTCTCCACAGGGATTTTGCAATTTCCTTAAGATGGTATTATTATTATTATTATTATTATTATTATTATTATTATTATTATTATTATTTAATTACTTAAATTAAAACAAGAATCTAAATTACTAACTCTAAATATAGTTATCAACTAAACTAATCAAACTAACTTAATTAACATAAACTAAATTCAGATTAATTCAATTCGATGGAAAACAATATAAAATAAACATCTAAACAAACATCCAGAACAATGAAACATCAAATCGATTTTGCATCCGAACATATCACTTAAATCATAGTCATAAGCATACTTTAATCTCATTATAAAGTATCTCTAATCATTAAACTCTAATCATAAGTAAGTAAAAAACCATTAGCAAGCCATCAGTTCTCCTTAAACTGATGGAAAAGCCACTTTCTAATTTTGTTGAATTAACACTTTGAAAACTCAAAGAAATTAACATTATAAAATAAAATTGCATTACATTCCATGAAACTTCGAACTATTAAATATAATACCTTTGGAAAGCCACTTTAATATTAGACTTAGATCTTAATTCACCTTGAACATATAAACAGTAATAAACCTTTTATATAATCCTAGTTACTACTTTAAACTAGATATAGATTCAAAATACTACAATGCACATTGGCCACTATGTATGCAATAACAAGATTCATGATTGCAATCCGCAAATACAATCTATTAAGTCAGTGAATTAAAGAATACGATTGGTTTAAATCATTAAGCACAAAATCATCTCATTATGACTACATTGCAAAATGGATTGAGTTTATGTTTAGACTTTGTTTGGATTAATAAATTACTCAATCATATTCATAAATATCATAAAAGGATAAATAGAAGACATAATTAAAAATACCTTATTGAAAGTTTGAATCTTCCAATCTTCTCCAAAAGTAATAAAAACAAAAAAAGAATGGCAACCAAACTAATTAAAAAGTATAAAAACTATCAAAAGGCTCTTAATTTCGTAGTTTATGGTTCATATATATACATAGTAAATTAAGTAATACATATCCCAAACTAACTCAAAATCCTCGTTGTAATCCAAAATTCTCAAAATCGACTCTAGCGACTCGCCACCGATTCCATTTATAAGGCAAATCGCTGATTAAATCCTTGGAAAACTGCCTCTGTGCTCCACCTATTTGTCTCGCGATTCATGTGCAAATGCCAAATCGCTAAGGAATCGCCAGTAGTGATTTCAAGTTCTTTCCTGAATCGCTAGTGAATTATTATGCAATACTTCCAATTGATCAAATCCTTCATTTTCTTCCCTTTTTCATCCATTTCTTCAAATATTCTAATTATTACTTGAAATATCAAAAACAAGAGAAAACCCAGTGTGATATAGCCTTTTACATCCAAAATTACAATAAAATACATTATAAAATAATGTCTAATTATTTACTTATCAGTGAGTCCTTTCTAGTCTTCTCCCAAAGTTGTTGTTTATTAGGTTTTTCATGTCGGTAGTTCATTTTTAGGAGAGACTCTACCAAAACATTATAAAATGTGGAAATCTTAATAGAATAATTTCCTAAATTGCTCTACATTTGGATATGAATACCTTGAATATGACCTGAGGATTTTCATTTTTCTCTAGGACTTAGGATAATGGAGAAAGTTAATTGCTTTATCCTGGAAATTAAGTTAATTAGGTAACATCAAAGACTTAATGAAATTGATATTGACAATGGAGATGGGGTCCCCGTCCCCTACCCTCCCCATTTGCTTCCCTACCCGAGCCTCTCACTTCTGAGATCTCACTCTGGCCTTCCAACATTCACGAGCTTTCATTCACGCTACCTCTCATCTCGCTCTCACACTCAAGACCTTTTCTCAACCTCTCAGCCTCCCTGTCGGCAGTCTTTCTAGACCGAGGCAAGTGGTTGTTGTGGTTAATTAATGGAGAAAGTGGATGGGGATTTAAAGGTTGTTGTTATTGTTTTCGAAGTTTCTAAAAAAATTAAAAAGATTTATCTCAAAAGAAAGACGAATTAGGAGCCAGGCCAGGCTGAAAATTTAATAATTAGACGTGTTTTATAGTGTAATTTAGGTTGATTTTATATATAAATGATGATACTACACTAGGTATTCTCTTGTTTTTGTGATTTCAGGATTTAAATAGGAAAATGAAGAAATGAAAAAAAAAAAAAAAAAAGCAAAACGGTCAACTGGATAAGAATTTGAACGATTAGCCAATAATTTGTATTTACAATAGGAATCGCCACCTAAATTGGTAGCAGAAAAATGCTAGCGAACCCACGGTGAATTGAAAAATGTACTAGAAATGAGCAGTTGAATCAGTAGAGCACAGAGAGCCATTTCCAGTTATTAACATAGCGATTTGTGTACAACTTAGGAATTGTTGATAAATCGCTAAGGCTGGTTACATATTTTTTATATTAATATGAAGAATTTGATTTTATCTAGGATATGTATACATAGGAAGACTATAAGAAAGGCTAGAGAGCTTAGAAATAACTTTCCCCTTTTTCTCTCCATTATTTTCTATTGTCTATTCTATATTTCAAGTTGAGGTTTGAAGCTATATTGGAACTTTGATTTATTTTAAGGTATTTATTTATTTATTCATTATGTTTTTTAATTATATATTTGCATTGTTTATTTCCAGCATGAGTGATCAGTCTATCAATCTAAACAAACCCTAGACATGTATATACTTTGGATTGCTAGATAGTTATAATTAAGAAATCATGAACTAAATAATTTAATTATATTCATAAACATCAATCACATATTTAACAAGTTGTTTTTGCGCATTACAACTAAAGAAGATTAATATTGCATGCATAGTTGCAAATGTGTTATGTGGTATTTTGATTTTGATTATATGTCTATAGTTATTGACAAAAATAATAGAAGTAATAACTATGATTAATCTATTGGGCTTTTTTAAAGTAGATGTTCTAGATGATTGTGTTATAAGTTGTTTATTATGCGGCTTTGATTAATATTGGCTTAGATTATGCATGATTTTTATTGAGTGTAATGTTATCGTATTTCTATGGTGTTGCGTTTTCTCGAATGGGTAGATTTACAATGATAAGAATGTGGCTTTTCTATCGAATTTAGAAAAATCGGTGACTGGCCAAAGGCTATTAACCTATTATGAATTAAGATTTAATGATTCCAATATTCCATGTATTATGATTATAACCATAATACAAAGTGATGTTATGTTCTAGTGTTTGATAGCAATCCAAATATATTACATTATTTAGTAGGGAGATTGTTTAAATGTTTGTTTAAGATATTTGATTTATATTAAATTTGAGTATTATTTAATTTAATTTGAGTTGAATTGTTTCGATTAAGTTAGTTAATTTGGTTAATTAAGTTAGTAGTTATAGATTTTAGTTATTTAATATTTTTGATTCCCGTTTGATAAGATTAACTAAATTAATAAAAAGAAAAGAAAAAATACTTTCCTTTGAGATTTGAGAAATCCATATGGAGACGATATCCAATTTACCACTACTACAAATAATAAAACATACGGGAAACTATTATGCACATTCAACACGTGTCAATTTTTGGCACCATTACCGGGGATTTTTAAATAATTTCGAAGGATTTTAGATGTTGTTGTTGGGGCATGTGCCCTACATCAATCTACAAACATTGTTTATCTTATAATTTGAGTTAATAAAATTGAGGTTTTCATTTGATGTTTTATTATAATTGATTGCATGTTTTCCTTATATTAAGATCCATGGGTATTTGTTGAAATATCCTAAATGTCCCTAGTCGATCATTATACTGGGAACTATAATGAATTAAGACTAATGTGAATCTTGATTGATGGTCATGTGATGATCATCGTATAGGGATACGAATCAAGATCATAAGTACTTGTTAGGGAACAAGGTACTGGACCTACCCACTATGAGAACACCACATGGATTAAGTCATAAGTGTTACTCATGATAGGTATATCATTTAGTCCTTTGACTTGAGATTACCATAGACTTCAATATTAGGAGCATGTAATCGAACGATTATAAAGATTGTGATTGGTTACCATGTGAATAATATGTGAAGGTGTGTAATTAAGATAGAATTTGTCACTCTCGTATAAAGAGAGATATCAGTGGATCCCTCGATATGATAGACTGATAATGGACAAGTCCATGTGAATTGATATGATCAATGTTACTAGGATGTTTTCAGTTTACCTAAAAATCATTTTGAATTTTTCGCTGCGAATGAACCACAAAAATCCAAAAGTTGTATGGTCTACGCACTTCGTCGTGTTAATTCAATAGGATCTTTACATCCATTTGATCCTGAAATAGATAGAACTTTTAATCAGAGTTTAAGACAACAACAACAACAATAACAACAACAACAACTTAGGGTAAATTTAACTAATAGGATGGAAGATTACAATAATGATATTAATGACAATTTCATTAATGATAATAATAATAACAGAATTATCAATAATAATAACAATAATAACTCACTTTTAGACAAGCAAATCAAAATGTTATAGCATATGAGCCTATGTGCATAACATACCACAATGGATTTCCTAAATTTGAACTTAGATATGGATTTATTAGTGCCTTATATAACTTCTATGGTAAAGAAAATGAAGAACCACAGAAATTCATAAGGTAGTATCAACATAAAGTAAATAGGATGAAACCGAAAGAAGGTACCTTAGAACAGTTCAAACTTAAGGTTTTTCCATTTGCATTGAAAGATCAAGCACAAGATTGGTTGTTATATCTCCCACAAAATCCAATAACTACATGGACTTAAATGTTAGAGTAAATTTTACAAAGCTTTATGAATCAAAGTCATTAAAACTTTATACATATTTCTCAAAATCAGATTAAGACTGATACTACTATTAATGAACTGAAAAATCAATTAAGTCAAATGAGTTTACAAATAAATAGGTTAAGTACTTAATAGAGTAGTCAAGCTAAAGCACCTACTCAAGCCAATGTTGCTCCTACTAATCAAGCACAAGTTAATGCTTTATTCAGTGATAAGAAAGACGCACCTATAACTGGGAAGATACTTAAATAGAATAATGAAAAGAAGGTTCATAAAACCATTGAAGAATAAGAAGAGGAAATGATGGCTAATGTCATTCCTACTAAAGAATTGATGGTTGAACAATTGGAATACACACGTTTTCCTGGAAGGCTATACCCATGGTATTTAGCCAGAGTTGAAGCATATGAAAAATCTTTACAAAAGTCTAAATTAATTGATAAGGATGAAAATGATGAGATTTCTGATAATTTGAATAAAAATATATATTCATATTCTACCGTTCCACAACGATTACCTGATGTTAAGGAGGAAGAAAACAATGAAGACATTCTTGAAGCATTTATGGAAATAGAAATCAATAAACCATTGATGGAATCAATAATGCAATTTTATAATTATGATAAAGTTTTGAAAGGATTCTCTGAATCAAAGGATAAATTTTTAGAATAATCTAAAGAAAACTTATGACAAAAAGTGTATGCTTTAATTAAAAAGAAAATACATGAGAAATGTTCCAATCCATGAATGTTTGGAATTCTTAACACAATAGGGACTTCTTTAATATATTTTGTTATGTGTGATCTTGGAGCATCAATAAACGTTGAATCACTTAAACTATACGAGTCATTGAAAATAGGTTCATTAGTTAATACACCTATTAATCTTAATTTAGCTGACAACACCATTATTAAACCTTATGGTTTACTAGAAGATGTCTAAGTAAAAGTAAATAACTTAGTATTTTCAGCTGACTTCTATGTCTTGGAAATAGGAGACTCAATATCATATAAGTCCTTACCTATACTTTTAGGAAGACCATTCAGTAAAATAGCTAAAACAAAGTTAGATATCTTTGAAGATAATGTCTATGGAATTTGAAAACAAGATTGTCACTTTCCTTTTAATGACGAAGATATCTATGGAAATTCTGATGAATTTTATAATGAACAAACTAATGATAATGAATCTTTAGAATTAAATCATCATAAAGCTGAAGTATATGCTACTAATGCAGTAACAATGAAAAATGAAAATGTTATGATCAAGAATAAGCAAGTTGAAGAAACTTTACATCAAAAGACAATAACCGAAGAATGGAGGGTTAAGCAACTGAACAATGTTGAGAACGAAAATAAAATGGAGGAATTTAAATCTACGAAGAATAAGAAGAAGAAAAAGAAAAAGAAAAATCCATTAATTGTGGAGCTCGATGATCTAGGGGATATATATATATATATATATATATAAACATAAAGGTCAAATGGGCTTGGTGTTTTAAAGCCATTTGTGATACGGGTTCTATAGCAAACTGCATGTCAATTCATTTTTTTCTTCACGCTCAATTGGAATTGGAAGTACTTGGTTCCAAAAAAGTTAATATATCAAACGGTTATTCAGTAAAACCAATATGTGTGGTTACTAATGTACTAGTTCAAATTGACAAGTACATTATCCCCATAGACTTCTTGGTTATGCCACACTTCATCAACGAAGATCCTTCATTAATCTTAGGACGACCTTTCTTAGTCACTTCACAAGCTGTCATGGATACTCTGAAAAAAACAATCACTTTTAGAGTGCATGGCTGAGCAATCATTTTTTGAAATAGCACAAGAGTGGATAATCCTACACTTCAATTTATAGAACTAGTTTAGAACTGCATGGTTTAGTCGAGCCAACGATAGCAAGCAAATGCGTTTTATAGGAGGCAACCCATACTCTATCTTTATTTTTAGTTTTAGTATTAGGATTAGTTAGTTGTTTTTATATATAATAGGGATATTTTAGGAATTAATCTTGGAATAGTTTCATGTAAAGGGAGTTGATCGAGCCAATTTATTTTTGTATTATATTATGCATTATTTTTTTGTTACTAGCAATTTATAATAATGCAATTATCATTTGATACATATCATAGTTAAATTCTAAAAAGATTTGAATAATTCTACCTTTATTGAATATATATGATGATTAAATAGATAAATCTATTTAATTGAAAAAACAGTATATATAGGCTAGCGATTTACCAGTGATTCCAATTCGTACAGGAAATCGCTGAGAAAATCGCTAGTAGTGTGCAAAGTTTTCAGTGTAATTTTGAGTCAGTGATTTCTCACCGATTATATGTTATAACTAGAATTGGCCGAAAGAATTGTTAAGCCACTGAAGCTCATTTTCAGGGATTTTATCAGCGATTTCTCAGCAAATCCACTTAAACCCTAGTTCGCTGAGAACGAATTCGAGTTTTTAAAAAATATAAACCCCAAATCGTCACATTTAAACCCATTACACATACAAACCATTGCAAATTTTCACTCAAGAGACCAGATTTTCACTAGATTCAACTTTTCAAAGCTTGATTTTAGTGCATTTAAGTAATTCCCACCTCAATCCTCACATATTCAACCCAAATTTTAGTGAGTTTTGATAGTGAAAAGCTACCTTGGGCTTAAGCAAGGGAGTTCGAATTAGAGCTTGGATGAGTGTTATAGAGAAGAGTTTTGAATCCCAAACTTGAAAGAATCACTTTCATGAAGGTAATCAACAAAAACCTTAACTTCGTATTGATTAAATTTTTGTTTTTCATCAATTTTGGATTGTTATTATGTTAGAAGCTCATTTCAGAATTTTTACTCTAAAATGGTTTCGATATCAAATGATTTCTATTACAATACTAGTATGGGAGTGGTGTGATGATTTGTTTATTGTTATGGAATTTCTAAACTATTTTTCATATATGGCGAATGAATTGAATTTTATAAGCAAGCTAATTTTGAGACTAAGTTTCAAATGAGTTTGGGGTTTTTTGTGTATATTTATCGATTGATTTGAATTACATACAAATGATTATTTTCTCAATGATGTTTATCGTTAACTTTCATTTAAATTTCAAATTCTCAATTTATAAATGACTTTTCTGATGAATTTCTCTATTTAATAGATAAGTTGAGTTTCACTGAATACTTTTTCGACAAATTTGGTTTTAAATAGTTTTAAAGGTTCATTCTTTTAATTTTACTTGTCAAATGGGCGAAGATGGAAAGGGTAGAGGTTCAAGAGAGGAGAAAGGAAAGGAAAAGTTAGTAGAGAAATAAAAGACTAAACCCAAAGTTTCCCAAATCCAACCAAAGTCAATCTCTTTTAACACACCTAGGATTATACCACAAAGAGAACCTACCCCACCTTCATCATTTAGCTATAATACTGAGGATGACTATGTAAAGGGGGAGAGGAAGTAGAAGAATTAGAGGAGATACCGACGGGGAAGAAAATTATGTACTTAGGAAGGAGAACTTTGTTAATGAGAAGGCCTATGACAAATTTAGGAATGATTTAGTGAAGGATAGGAAGTTGATCTCGGATAGGGGATTTAATGTGAAGAACGAATTGAAATATAGGCTTAGGATCCTAGGTATGACAGAGGCCAAGAATTGGGGATTATAGACTAGGGATTATAACCATTTAGTCCTAAAGGATGTTCCTAGTGAGATGGGTTATGATATCTTGGTGAGAGATTTTTACGCCAATACATATGGAAGTGAGAATAAGACCGAATCATGAATTCGAGGGAGGAAAATGGATTATTCCGCTGTAAGAATAAATCGAGATTTTGGTTTACCATATTTTCACCAAAAACAAAACGATAAGTACCTCAAACCCAAATACGTCATTAAGTACCACTATCCCACCGAGACAATTAGGGAAGGTTTAGAGGCAATCTATGGAGATGGATTTGTTTTTTATATGGAGGGGTACCCTAAGAACATAACCACCAAGTATTTTAAGAAAATCACTAAAGCCTAGTTTTATTTCATCAACGCCAGCTTATAGCCGAGCTTGTTGTATTACGAGATAGTAAACTACAAGACCGCTTTACTTTACCATATCATCATGGAATGAGGATACTTGGATATTGGAAAGATTATTTATGAGTCGAATAGGAGTGCCATCACCACTAAGAAGAACGATGGACTACTTTTTTGTTTGATGATTACAACGTTTTGTAGAGCATATCAGGTAAATATGGCTGAGCTTAAGATGAATGTTTTACCGGAGAAGACCATTACTAACGAGGTTATAGAGAGATATGGAAGAGTGAATGCTTATGAAGATATAGAGGATGAAAGAGAAAGGGCTGAGATAACCAGAAGACATACATAGTAGAGAAGGAAAATCATAGATGACACGAGGAGAGTTTTGGAGGCAATGTCGGAAGCCATAAATGATTTGAATGTGGAGAAGCCTACTAGGGATTATGATAGACTATACATAGAAGAGTCGAAGTTGGCCTTATGGGTGCAATTATGTGCAGTCAAATGACCGCTCTGCGTAATCAAGAATTGGTGTTTGAGAACCAGAGAGGCTCAGCAAGGAGCATCCACATGATGGAGCATACAATGTCTAGGAAAAACAGACGTCGAGGAGGCGTAGAGTTTCTTGTACCATCTATATAGATAAGGCTACCACTTAGCAGTAATCTTGATGTTCCAACACTGCCAGGTCAATAATACCACCTCTACGACCCAGCTGTGAGTTACAAGTCCCAAAGGATTTATCCAGTGGAGGACGATGATGATGCGATTTCTTGACGACAACATTGATTTTCTTATTCTATTTATCTTTTTTCTCTGAGTGATATTGTGTGAGGTCTTATATGTAACTCTGGTCTTGTGATATACTTTGCTATTAATCGTGATACTTTGTATTTAGGGTGGTGGTATACTATGTGATAAATTTTTTTAAGTGCTTTGCGTTGTGAGATTTGATACATTTGATATATAAAAGTGATGTTCATTCATATGATTTTTATGCACTCTGTCTTATTATAATTCTAAATTGAGTTTATTCATATATTGATTATCAAATTTATGATTATATCAATTCTTTTATACTTCACGTGGTATATTTGTTTTGTTAGAAACCCAACTTCATTTTTAAACCTTGAGGACAAGGTTTGGAATGAGTTTGGGGTATTATAGGTGAAGTATGAAAATGAAGGAAAAGGCAAGAAAGGTAGAAGATAAGTTCAGAATTAATCCAAAAAAGTCGAACTTTTGATTTGATATTTAAGTGAGTTGACGAGTTTTTTCAAATTTCTTCCGAATTTAAGTATGAATTTATTTTACTTCATTTGTAATTAGGAAAAGAATGAAAATGAATATAATGAATAGATTTTTGAATCGAAGTGATATTTTTATTACCCGAGTGAATTCTATGATAGAATGAATCAATTTTTATACTCTTTTTTATTAACTTTACTAGTTGATGTATACATTAAATTGAATATCTTGTGTGAGTCATGATAATAGGTAGAAGATCGAAATAATAGTGCAAGATGAATAAGCCAGATTTCTAAGAATCATGTGATACAAAAGCTAGTGATTAAGTATTTTTATAGTATATATAGAAAGTTATTATGCCATAATTGAAAGGAGAAATGGGTTAGAGACCGATGAAATTTTATAAGTTAGAAAGAATATTTTCTTTAACTTTAGTGGATAGTGAGAAGTGTTAACAAGAGCTTACAAATATAGATATAGAGAGTCCTATAAGTTCCAAAGGAAATGGAACAGGGAATCTATAGTGGGAAAATGTAAGAATGTCCAAAAGAAATGGAGCATGGACTCAAAAGCAAAAGCAAAAGAAATATAATAAGAAGAAATAATTAAAATGAGTAGAAAAAAAATGAGAGATGAAAAAGATGGATGTTCATAACCTCTTTGAAGAAAAGATTTAACTCGAGTACTTGTAACTAGAATTGAATGAAGCATTTCTTAATCTAACATGTTTTAAATGGTATATTCATTGGTCTCTTGATAAAATTCTTATTGGTTTTTATTGTGGTAATATTATAAAGTATTTTTGAAATTAAAATTAATCTAGTAGTTTTGAGATTATATTCTAGTTATCGTAAGCTTGATGCTTGTCCGTTGAGATTGAGAAATTATATATTGTTTAGAGACCTTGGTAATGAACTTTAATTTATGAAGAGTGTTACATTAGGTGGTTGAGTTATCGTTAAGGGATGTTTCATTTTGTATAAATTATTTTATTATATCATAAATTTCATTTACTTGTGGGTAATATGTTTTTATTTGAAAATCACTTCTATTTTAAAATTTATAATATTTAAAGATAAGATGAGTAAGATTGAAATCATTTTATACAGAATGAAAATAGAATATGATGGAGAGTATTCCTTTGCTCGAGACAGAAAAGTGCTGAGTTTGGGGATATTTGATAAGTCAATAATTAGAAATATTTTATAGCGTAATTTAGGTTGATTTTATATATAAATGATGATACTACGCTAAGTATTCTCTTGTTTTGTGATTTTACGAATTAAATAGGAAAATGAAAAAATGGAAAAAAAAGAAGAGTAAAACAGTCAACTGGAGAAGAAGTCCAACTATTCGCCAGCGATTTGTATTTACACTAGGAATCGCCGCCTAAATGGGCAGCAGGAAAATGTTAGGGAATCCATAGTGAATTGAAGAATATACTAGAAATCGCCAGCTGAATCGGTGGAGCACAGAGAGCCATTTTCAGTAATTGACTCATCGATTTGTGTACAACTTAGGAATCGCTGACAAATCGTTGAGGTTGCTTACAAGTTTTTTAGATTAATATGAAAAATTTGAGTTTATCTAGTATATGTATACATAGAGAGACTACAAAAAATGCAAGAGAGCTTCGAAATAACTCTCCTTTTTCTCTCCATTATTTTTTATTGTTTATTCTATATTTCTAGTTGATGTTTAAAGCTATATTGGAACTTTGATTTATTTTAAGGTATTTATTTATTTATTCATTATGTCTTTTAATTATATATTTGCATTGTTTATTTCTAGCAAGAGTGGGTAGTCTATCAATCTAAATAAACCCTAGACATGTGTATACTTTGGATTGCTAGATAGTTATAATTAAGGAATCATGAACTTAATGTTTTAAATCTATTCATACACGTCAATCACATATTTAAAAAGTTGTTTTGCGTATTATTAATATTGTATGCATAGTTGCAAATATGTTATGTGATATTTTGATTCTGATTCTATGTGTATAGTTATTAACAACAATTATAGAAATAGTTACTAGAATTAATCTATAGGGTTTTTCCCGAGTGGAGGTTCTAGGTGATTGTGTTCTAAATTTTTTTATTATGCGACTTCGATTAATATTGGCTTAGATTAGGCATGACTTTCATTGAGTGTAATGCTATCGTATTTCTATGGCGTTGTATTTTATCTGATGGGTAGGTTTATAATGATAAGATTGTGGCTTTTCCATTGAATTCAGGAAAATCAGTGGCTGGTTAAAGGCTATCAACCTATTATGAATTAAGATTTAATGATTCCAATATTCCATGTGTTATGATTATAACTATAGTACGATGTGATGTTATGTTCTAGTGTTTGAAAGCAATCCAAGTATATTACATTGTTTAGTGGAATTTTGTTTATATGTTTGTTTAAGTTATTTGATTTATATTAAATTTGAGTATTATTTAATTTAGTTTGAGTTGAATTGTTTGGATTAAGTTAGTTAATATGGTTAATTAAGTTAGTAGTTATAGATTTTAGTTATTTAGTTTTTTACTTCTCGTTTAATAAGATCAGCTAAATTAATAAAAACAAAAGAAAAAATTCTTTCCTTAGAGATTTGAAAAATTCATGTTGAGATGATATCTCATTTACTACTACTACAAATAATAGAAAAATATAGGAAACTATTGTGCACGCACGACACACGGCACTGGCTAGCCCAAGCCCGAGCGGTTTGGTTCGAGCCGGCCCAAGCACGTTAGGACGAACCGAGCCTGGTTCAGGGGCTTAAACCACCTAATAATTAATTTAATTTTTTTAAAAGAAATTAAATAAACTTTTAAAATACAATAAATCATATAAAATAAGAAAATAGATAACAAAATTAAGAAAATCAGAAAATTAGAAAATTAGAAAAAATATAAGAAATCTAAAAAATGTAGGAAATCAAGTCTTGAGTCTTTTTTTGGAGTTTCGCACTCCAGTATAACCCGTAAAACATGCCAGTACTAGAAATTTGGAATAAAGAAAATCTAGTTTTTGTTTTCACATTATGAACCAACTTAATGTAACTAAAATATTTAAAATGATGCATTTGGGCGTGAAGGACTTAGGAGACTATAGTCGGGTGTCGGGTGTGTAGTTCGAGACATGAGTGGTCATTCCAGATATTTTCATGAGTGTCAAGGTAAGTAAACCCAGGAGAAGATTAGTTTAGCATTACTTTTCATTCAATAATATTATCGGATGTTATTATTATTTTCATGCACCAGCTTAGGCTTGTATGAGTATTCCATTCTAACGAGTGTTAGTGTATGGTTGAAGAGACGGCGTGGCTCTAACCCGACAGCCTATTGATGATGATCCGGGAGCTATTGTGTGGTATTGTCACGCTATAGACTACGTGTAAGGCACACCTCAGTGAGTCAATGATTCGGAAAGTGAGTTGACATGAGGCTTGCCTTTGTCATAGCGCTCCTCTCCTACGAGGCGTTGGGCAGAAGTCTAACATCCAACCAACAGAGTTCTTCATTCTGGTCGTAAAGAGGAGGCGAGGATTACCTCGCCACCAGGGAATTCTCGATTCAGTATTTATGTTCCAGGGCTGGAGAACTATACACCACATTCGCAATATGTATTCTTGCTTATCTCAGGGACTTATATTCATGCTTTACATTTTCGTTTTTACTTTACCTACATGAATTGTAGCCATTTTCTTTAGATTTTTTGTGAATACTAACTGAGTTCCTCTTGAGTTTACTTACCTGGAATTTGTTATTGTTTCATGGCAAAAATTCAGATCCTACGACGAGTTGGGGGAAGGTGGTGCTCGGCGACTACGTCTGACTTAGAGAGCCCCTAGTAGCTTCTCTCGTAGTGTTTGTATTTATGTATATTCTATCCTTAGGGATTTTTTGGAGACTTATTACTTGATACATGTATATTGACTCTTACAATACCTTTTTGTCACCTTTATTGATATACATGGTATCCTTTTGTTGGGTGTCTACCACTTAGGTTTATTAATCAATGCAAAACTTCTTTACATTACTTATTTGCCTACTATTAAGACTTCTGTTGTTAAAACAACTTAAATGAATCAAAAGAAACAAATTAAGTTGTAACACTTTATAACTTAGTATATTTCGACAAAATAATCATTTAAATATCGAAATAGACTAAATCGAGTTATTAGATGATTGGTTTGCGGGTTGTCATAGACGAGTGTGTAAGTGATGTGGCATGATTTAGTGACTTGTATGGTGACGTGGTGGTGCTCGAGTTGTCTCAGATTTCGGGGTTGTCACAAATACTTATCTTGAACACAAAAAATTAGACAAATGAATATTAAAGGGTGACTAATACATCATCAAGTCAAGCATGCTTGAGATTAGGGCTTCATGATGGATTAGTGTCAAGCGGTGCCCTAATTTAGGTTTGGGCTTATCGCAAGTATGTATCAAATAACTGAATTTAAGTTATTGGATAAAATAACGAGTCTAACCATCAAGATTCAAACTCTCAATGTTAGAATGCGTGTTTCATGGCTTGTTTGAATGAGACTGGATCTTTATCTACTCTCAAATCACATTCATTCTCAAATGAACAAACCATATGTCATTTGAAATTAATAATTGGTCATTTTCTCCTCACAAACCTTTATAATGATATATCTTATGGTGCTGCCTGTTCATTTGCAACTTGAATGTACATCAATTGATTCATTAACAATAAATTTATTTTCCTCATTTTAAGCATTGATTTGTTGTTTGGGTTTGTCATGCAACTGTGATACAAGGAACAATAATTTAAAAAGAAATATTAGACGTAGGAGTTTTCAATTGAATTTAATGAATATCCACTTTTTCGTAGTCATTCTCAGTGAACCACACGAGCATTACCCGACTCAATTATTCTCATACTATGGTTAGGAAAGTAAAATATGTAGCATTTTTAACTTTTCAGGATACCCAATAAAATAACCACTAATAGACTTTGCATTAGTAGTTGGTGTTGGATGTTTGGGTCCAATTCCACAAATCAATAGGTCCAGCCATTAAGGTTTCTAATTCAATTAGAATCAAAAATAGAATTGAGAACACGAATTGGTAATTTCGTGATCTTTCAGAAAGTCGACTTTGTGTATAACTTGGAGGCCGAAAACAAGAAAAGAACAAAAAAAACCATTCTCTTTAGATGTGCGCATTTTTTGTGGTTGCAATCTCTCTTGTTTTTATTCTTTCTACATTGGAGGCATATCCTGATCTTGAATCCGAAGACTCGCGGAGAGGCTTTGGTGGTTTCTTGGTGTTCAAGAAAATAGGTGTGAGGGTTTGATACAATTAGGGTGTTGTTCTTCGTTCTTAGTGTGGTCATCTAAGTTCTTAGAAGAGGTATTTTTGTATTACTCCATTGTTAATGAATCTCAAGCAATTAAGATATCTTTTACTCTTTATTCACATAGTGTTGTGGAGAAAATTGCGAAGTATCTATGAGAGAAAAGGTACAAAAAATAAGGCTTCTCTGGTTAGAAGGCTTGTAAACATGAAGTACAAAGACGGAGAATCAATGATAGAGCACTTGAATGATATTGAAGACTTGATAAATCAGTTAAATGCCGTGAAAATAGTGTTTGAGGATGAGTTACATGCACTATTAATTTTGAGCTCTTTGTTTGATTGTTGGGAAACATTGGTGGTGTCTCTCAGTAATTCCGTCTCGAGTAGTGTTTTATCTTTATCCATGGTGTACGATAGTCTCTATGATGAGGAGATAAGAAGAAAGGATAAAGAGATTGATAATTCCCAAGCTCTTGTTACTACATCAGAACATAGTGGTATAAGTAAATCCAAAGATCCGATATGGCGGAGCAAGTCCAGAGATCAGTCTCAAGCAAGAGGAAGATTTGCTTGTTATCACTGTGGTAAGGAAGGGCATTTGAAGAGAAATTGTAAAGTATGGAAAAAGGAACAGAATGATGAGAAAAATCAGAACAAAGCGGATGTTTGGAACACTACAACTATACCAACTGCAAGTGAAGAACTGGTTGTGCTTTCTTTTGTTGAGGATCAAAGTCATGTCACTAATGCAAATATTGAGTAGGTCGTTGATTCAGGAACATCCTTCCATGCTACACCGAGGAAGGTTGTCTTTTCTGTTTATCGAGCAGGGAGTTTTGGAAAGGCAAAAATGGGGAACAATAGTTTTACAGATATAGTTGCCATTAGAGATGTCTATGTGCAAACAAATGTCGGTTGCACGATGATTTTGAAAGATGTGTGACATGTTCCAGATTTTTGTTTGAATTTGATTTCTACTCATGCTTTGGACCTAGATGGTTATTATAACCTCTTTGGGGGCAAGGAGTGGAAACTCACCAAAGGCTCAATTGTTGCTGCTAGAGGAAAATTGAGCTACATATTTTACAAGACTCAATTGAAGACCGTCAAATGTGACCTAAACACAATTGAAGATGATTCTTCACCAAATTTATGGCATAGGAGGTTGGGTCACATGAATGAGAAAGGGCTGCAAATGCTTGCAAAGAAGTCACTCAGCCCTTTTGCCAAAAGTAGAATTCTAAACCCTTATGATGATTGCTTATTTGGTAAGCAACATAGAGTTTCTTTTTCTTCATCCTCTGAGAGAAATTTACATAGATCAACCATAAGGATTTGAAGTAAAAGGAAAATAACATATGGTTTGCAAGTTGAAAAAGAGCTAGTATGGTCTGAAACAGGCTTCAAGACAGTGGTACAAGAAATTCGACTCTTTCATGTTAGATCAATAGTACACTAGAACATATGCAGATCATTGTGTTTACTTCAAGAGATTTCCAGATGGGAAGTTTGTGATTTTGTTCCTCTATGTTGATGACATGCTTATAGTGGGATGTGACGGCCCCAACTCCAAATAAGGGCACCGCCCGGCCTAATCCCTTAATTAAGCCCTAATCTCCCCTATAGGACCTAACAAGGAACTAGTCAGCCTTAGTTCAACACCTAAACATCTACATCTACTAATTATGATACCACCTACAGTTAACTAGCTAGTTAAATTTTTTTTCTAACAAGTTATTCAGCGGAAGTCATCGTTACTAGTGGACCTTCAATCCTACGGCCTAACCTATTGTGGAAAAACCAGGAAATAGAGATCACATGCATATATAAACAAAAATGGTGATATATACAACATGTGTCTAGTCAGATGTTCCTATCACTCAACCCAAAAGTAAAAAAAGAACATGTACATATAAATGTAATACAAAAGAATACAAAACGTACAAAAATATGTCGTAGCAGTCCTCCACCGGCTCAGAGGTAGTCACCAAGCTTCTCTTTGCCTAGTCTGCTACACGGCTGATCTGCACCCACCGTCACAAACTAGACGGTGAGTACATGAAATTATTTAAGTAATATTGAGAGACATCGATCCACATTCCCAAATAGGCAACAAGTATCAAATGGCATAATTTAAATAGAAACTATGCTGAAAGAAACATCATGCAAAGAGATACTTGAGTTAACCAAATATGAAACTGACTCAAGGCTAAGTAGTAATGGATTAGGGTCGGTCGGCTGTGATCTTCATCACATCAGCCTTTCCACTACAATGTGAGCTCTGCTCCATAGCATTTCATTAAAATTTGAGCACTATATCATAATGTCAAAAGGTCGTACGTACGATTACGCCTTTTCTATTCCAAGTGAATTAGTCGTCACCGGAATGTATACTTGCTAACATACCCGAGTTTTAAAACTCGTCATGTTCACCCAAGTTATTCTTGCGCCAACAAACCCCGAGGTCCGGTTACCCCGTTCGACGCACGTTACCCCGTGTGTCATGCAAGGTAGTGGAGAAATTCCCTAACATCCCGGCAAGTCTAGTGACCCCCGTATGAAAGTTGAATTTCTATCATCGAATGACCCTAACCACAAGAACCACTTTCATTTTCAAAAATGACACAACATTGGAATCCAAGAGATGTAATAGCATACTAATGCACAAAGGTTTTGAGTCAAAATAAACAACCTATCCTAATAGCATGTTATATCACTGAACAATGACAAACACAACAATCAACATGGAAAAGTATAGGAATTTGAATCAATGATATACACAACAGAGTATGCTATGAACAACATCACAAAATGAGAACTGAACAATTCATAGCAAATGGATTTCAATGGCAATTCAGTTCGAATAACTGAGAATAAATAAATAAAAGGAATGAAATGTAAATAAATGTCTCAATCAGTTTACTTACTTACACAACAAGTCCTAAGCTATCCGGCTTCTCATCGCGTCGATGTACGCACCCAAACCTCGTAATAGCTCCTTCACGGTCCTAACATTTGACAAATTATCAATTTAGGTTCAAGCTTAATGATTTACAACTCCTAAATTGGTCGAAATCGGTCAAAATCGAATTCGAGACCAATTTGCCGATTTTGCGTTTTTCGAGGTAAAACCCCGGTATAACGCCTCAACCGACTCCCGAATTCTTCACTTTTTATAGAAATATTGATTTGGGTCTCAAATATATTTTTCCCTATTTTGGTGGAATTTTCCAGAATGTTTTCATAATTTTATCTATTTTCTGGTATTTATTATATATAAAAATTTGTTTAATTTAATTAAATAATTAAATTATAATAATTTGTATATAATATATAATTATATATATATATAATTTTATATATATATATATAATTAAATATATATATATATATATATTGAGGTGGGTCCGGGTCAACCCGACCCGGTCTAACCGGACTCGGGTCGGCCCGACCCGGTCTACTCGGACCCGGGTCGATTTGACCTGGTCCCCATCGGGTCAGGGTCGGCCCGACCCGACCCATATGGGTTCGGGTCGACCCGACCCGACTCCCATCATCTTCTTCACCAGAGCACTCGTGCTCTGGTTCTGATTTTTTTTTTGCAAATGAAATTTAACTAGTTACACTTACCCCACGAGCTGCTGCCTCGGGCCCACGTCGGCACGCGACTCGAGGCGCGTCCCCGCTCGTCTCGGTATCTGCATACCTGTAAATGAATTAGTAGTCTACACATATACATTCCACTAGGCAAACAACACAACAAATATAACATTTACCTCGGCCACCGTGCTGCGGTAGTGACACGTATCTCACTGCGGGTCCCACGTCACGGGTCATTTTGTCTTGATTAACGAATTAAACGTGTATTAATTATTGGGCCGTGACAATACTTCCCAACTAATAGGAAATTCGTCCTCGAACTTAAACTAAACGAATATTAAAATATACCTGACTCGAAGAGGTACGGAAATATGTCGCGCATATAGTCTTCCCGTTCCAAGTGAGTTCGAATCTCCATGAAACTGCCACTTGACTAACACCGTCGGGATAGACTTGCTTCTTAACTTTTGTACCCTTCGGTCAAGAACCTGAACCGGTTGTTCTTCATATGAGATATCCTCACTTAAATCAATCTGACTCAAATCCACTATCGGTCTCTCGCCTGCATTTGACTTAGCTAGTCGAAGCATCAAAATGTGAAACACCGAATGAGTTCCCGATATTGTGGAGGTAACTCTAACTCATAAGCAACCTTTCCAACCAGTTTCTTGATCTTGAAAGGCCCGATGAATCTCGGTGCTAGTTTGCCTTTCAAACCAAATCGTTGATGACCCTTACGAGGAGAAACCTTTAGATACACTAAAGCTCCCTCATCGTACGTGAGATCGCTGCGATACATGTCTGCATACTTCTTTTGCCTCTCTTGGGCTCCCTTAAGCTTTTGGCGAATCTGTCTTACCTTTTCTGTGTGATCAACAACAATTTCAGGCCCTAACAAATTTATGTCTTCTAGCTCAGCCCAACAAGATGGTGAGTGACACGGTCTGCCAAATAACGCCTCAAATGGCACCATTTCAATGCTCGCCTGATAAATGTTGTTGTATGCAAATTCACACAACGGTAAATACTCTTCCCATGATCCGCTAAACTCAAGTACACACGCCCTGAGCATATCTTCGAGAGTTTGAATCAACCTCTCAGTCTGCCCATCAGTCTGAGGGTGAAAGACTGTGCTAAACTGTAAGCGTGTACCATATTGCTCCTGCATACTCCGCCACATCCTGGACGTATACATAGCATCTCTGTCTGACGTAATAGTCAAAGGTACTCCATGCAGCCTAATAATCTCTTTCTCGAACAATACACTCAGTTGGTCAAATGTGTAATGAGTTGCAACTGGTATGAAATGACATATTTCGTCAATCTGTCCACAATCACCCAGATGGAATCATGTCTATGAACAGTCCTCGGCAGTCCTCGAACGAAATCCATGGCTATGTCTTCCCACTTCCATCGTGGAATGGGAAGCGGCTGTAGTAATCCTCCAGGTCTACGATACTCTGCCTTCACCTGTTGGAAGATCCCACAGTTCCTAATAAACTCTGATATGTCCGCTTTCATCCCAGGCCACCAAAAATGTCTCTTCATATCATGGTACATTTTGGTCCTTCCTGGATGAACAGTGAACCGGGAACGATGTGAATCCTGAAGAATCTCATCTCTCTCTGCCACTGTCGGTATCCACAATCTGCCTCGAAATCTGAGACACTGATATGTCGTCTCAATCCAGTCAGTACACTCGGGACTCTGGGCTAACTCACTGAATCTCGGATATAGAAAGTCAATTTTCTGCTCCTCTGACACTCTCTGAGTCGACACTGTCTGAAGTCTCACTTGAGCACAAATCAGTACCTCCGTGTCATTAGCAATATCTGACTGACTCAGCCTCGCCGCCGCCTCGAGTAAACCATACTCGTGCGTCATATGACATCGAATAGTCTCAGCATCTTGGGTCGGAATCCTACTCAGCGCATCTGCAACGACATTAGCTTTTCCTGGATGATATTCCAGAGAAAAGTCATAGTCTTTTAGAAATTCTAACCATCTGCGTTGTCTCATGTTCAGCTCTTTCTGTGTGAAGAGATATTTCAAACTCTTATGGTCAGTATAGAGTGTGAACTTCTCTCCATACAGATAATGTCTCCATATCTTCAGAGCAAACACTACCGCCGCCAACTCTAAGTCATGAGTTGGGTAATTCTTCTCATGTATCTTCAACTGTCTTGATCCATAGACCACTGTGCCTTTCTCTTGCATCAACACACAACCTAAACCCATATGAGAAGCATCTGTGTACACCATGAAACCCTTTCCAACCTCTGGCAGTATCAGCACTGGTGCGGTAGTCAACGATTTCTTCAGTTAAGCAAATGCCTCCTCGCATTCCTCAAACCAATGAAACTTAACGTCTTTTTGGGTCAACTTGGTCATTTGTGAAGCGATCTTCGAAAAATCATTCACGAACCTTCGGTAATAGCGTGCTAACCCCAGAAAACTCCTAATCTCAGTCACTGACGTCGGCGCTGGCCAATCCAAAATCGCCTGAATCTTTGCTGGATTTACAGCAATACTGTTGCTCCAACTACATGACCTAAAAATTTGACCTCAGACAACCAAAATTCACACTTACTGAATTTGGCATATAGTATGTGCTCCCTCAAAGTCTGCAACGTCTCCCTGAGGTGCTGCTCGTGATCTTCTCGAGTCTTCGAGTACACCAATATATCATCAATAAACACGATTCAAAAGCGGTCAATATATGGTCTCATCACTCGATGCATCAAATCCATAAACATGGCATGAGCATTAGTCAAACCAAACGGCATGACTGTGAACTGATAGTGTCCATACCTCGTACTAAACGTTGTTATGTATTTATCATCCTCCCTGATCCTCAGCTGATGATATCCTGATCGTATATCTATCTTGGAGAAAAATTGCGCTCCTCTCAGCTGATCGAATAAATCGTCAATACGCGGTAATGGATACTTGTTCTTGACTGTGACCTTGTTCAATTGTCTGTAATCAATACACAGTCTCAAAGTACCGTCCTTCTTCTTCACAAACAGGACCGGTGCTCCCCATGGTGATATCGAAGGTGTGATGAATCCTTTCTCGCTCAATTCTTGCAACTGTTTCCTCAATTCTTCCAATTCTCGTGGATCCATGCGGTATGGTGGTATAGATATCGATTTCGTATCGAGCACCAACTCAATAATGAAATCGATCTCCCTCGGTGGTGGTAATCCAGGTAAGTCTTTCGGAAACACGTCCGAAAACGCGCGCACAACCGAAATCTCTTCAAGTTTAGGTCCATGACTCTCTGCAACGATATATACCGATACCAAAGTCTCCATCTCCCCACTAGTCGCAAGCCGACCTCGAGTGCCCTCGGATTTCGGTGTACTACCGCTATATATGAACACTGGACGCCCTGGAATCTCAAATCTTATTGTTTTCGCAAAACAACCGATATGAGCATGATATGATGCTAGCCAATCCATCCCTAGCAATGCATCGAATTCCAGAAATTCAAGCACTCTGAAATCTGCAAGTAACTCGACCCCGTCGATCTCTACTGGGCATCTCTCCACTAGAGAATTAGGGTACACTCTATCTCCGGCTGCAGTACTCAAAATCAAATGGACTCCAATACTAACTGATTTCAACCCTAACATGCCGACCATGCGACCAGACATGAAAGAAACGGTAGAACCCGAATCAAACAAAACATAAGCTTGATGACCATAAATGAAAACCATACCCTCAATGAGTTTCCGTGTAGCGTCTGCGTCAGGTTGTGCAACCACATGTACGACCTCTCGACATTGTGATGGAATCACTGTCGCTGGCTATGGACACTCTCTTCTGATATGTCCCACCTGACCACATCGATAACAAGTGACTGCTCTCGGCTGACCCTGTGCCCGATCCTGGGCCTGTGTCGATGCCTGTCTCTGCCCTGGTCTGGAACTATCTCGTCCTCGTCCTCTACCTCTACCTCTGCCTCTACCACCGTACTGCTGACGTGGAGCTGGTGGTGCTGGTAAAGCTGGTAAAGTAGACATAGTAGGAGCTGGCAACGCAGGTCTGACTGGTGGTGGTACGGGAGATCTACCCACAATAGTCTGCAAAGGTGTAGGAGATGCTACATAAGGCATAATTGCCCCCTGAACACCTCTATCCCATCTCCTCGGTCCTTTGCCCTTCTGTCTCCTCCGTTCATACTCCGCCATCTGATCAAGTGTCATCGCGGGTACTAAGGGTGTCCCGTCAGCCACCCGGCTCATATAATACGTCTCGTGAGCAAGTGCACGCTCGAGAATCTCTCCCAGTGTCCTGGCACCTGAACTGACCACGTAAAAACCAATATCTGGCCTCAGTCTATCGCCAAAATGATATACATCATCGGCATCCTCCTTCATAGGATCTCCGGCCAACTGCCTCAAATAGTCGTATCTGTCTCGATATCTCATCACTGTCTCGTCGGCTCCCTGTCTCAAGTTCATGAACTCCTTCCTCAACCTCTTCATCACCGCAGGTGGGAAGTACTACTGATAGAACTTAGTCTTGAAGGCATCCCAAGACTCAAACTCTCCCTCAGCAGCTATCGTCGCACGCCACCACACATCAGTGTCTCGCTGCAATGTGTACGACGATATCTCAGCTCTGAGTCTATCATCAATCTGCAAGACTCTATGTAACTTCTCCTGCGACAGGACCCACTTCTCGATCTTCTCAAAATCTCTCTGACCGTCGAAGTATACCGGTTTCAGTCTGATGAAATCTTTCACCAACTTAACTACCACTGTGGAACTAGCTAATGGGGGCGTGGAAGATGGTGTAGAAACAGTCTCTACTGTTGGAGCTACTGTCATCGGTGTTGTAGGTACGACCGGCACTACGGTCGTCTGCATCGTAGTCGCTTGATAGAGGGCGGATGTCCGTGCCGGGCGTGCTTTGGTGGAGCAAATCGAGAAGTCATCAATGCGATAAACTCCGCCAACTGCTGTCCCTGAGCAGCTACTCGATCTGACAGCCTCTGAAAATCCTCCGCTGATGGTATCGAAGGCTGGCTACCGCTCGCACCGGCATCATCGCTATCGCGTGAATCCGCCATCTCCGACTGCAAATGGAGAACGAACGTGAATCAGCTACTACGTGGATAACGCAAATATACACATAACAAAATTAACATGTATATAATCGATCAAATCCCCAACTCACTGTCACTCACTTCCCAACTAATAGTTTCTAGGCGAGGATCATCTGGTTTTCCACATCTAACTACGGTTTTCTAACTTGTACAGTTTTTTTTAAATCTTTTAATTGTTTCTAGCTGAACAAGGTAGGTCGTTCACTACATATTGTAGTTGTGGTATAATATTGTAGAAACTCCATATTCTACAATCTTAGAGCCGTGTTTTCTCAAAACCATGACGCTGATACTAACTGTGTTGGTATCATATAGCCTGAAACCATATAAGTAAGCCAAGTTGTATAAACCTTGGCTCTGATACCACCTGTGACGGCCCCAACTCCAAATAAGGGCACCGCCCGGCCTAATCCCTTAATTAAGCCCTAATCTCCCCTATAGGACCTAACAAGGAAATAGTCAGCCTTAGTTCAACACCTAAACATCTACATCTACTAATTATGATACCACCTACAGTTAACTAGCTAGTTAAATTTTTTTTTTCTAACAAGTTATTGTTGGGTTTTGGGGTTCATACGCAGCGGAGATTACAAAACAATTTTGACAAAAACCCCAACAGGATCCGAATCTAATTCCATTAAAAACGTTTAAACCATGAAAACTTAATCATACCTCAGTCGCAATGTACCTTTCTGAAGGTTAATCGATCTCTAAGGCGCCGCGCTAACGACGAACGCCTCTACCAGAGTAGTCCACACACGAACGGCGGCCGAGATTCAAAGTGCTAGCTTCGAGATAATACCAAACCTTTTGTTTTTCTCTCCAAAACGATCCAGAGCATACCAAAAACTCTAAGTCGTTTCTGAAACGAAAATAGAGTTTCGGCCTTTTGATCTTTCGTTTGTGTATTCTAACTTAAAGCGTCTATTTATACAACCCTTGTATATAGACGGTTAAGTAAATTACACATATACCCCTACTTAAAGAAGTATAAGTGTAATACACCACAAGGACGTTTCCGTCATGAATTTTATCATATAAAATTCATTTTTTTGAACCATCTTAAAATCTCGCAAAACCATTCTTAGTGTGCGACCCAATAGGCTCATACAACGTTGGCAGTGTACCAAAACACATTTTGGTATACAAGTCATAAGCGGCCTCTAGTAAGACATTATGACTACCCAAGTTGTACGAATATCAAATCGATACAACCTAATCAATAGTGTATATAACATCCTTTTGTCACACGATATCCTTTTGATCAAACATAAGGCATGGAATTGTCATCCAACATGTTCAATCGTACTAGTCTCGATCTCTAGGTAGACTGAAAACATCCAAGTGACATTGATCAATATCAATTCACTTAGACTAGGCCTTTTAACAGTCTAACACATCGAGAGATCCACTGGATATCTCTCTTTATATGAGAGGGACAAATTATATCTTGATTACACAACTTCATCACATTGCTCACATAGTAACCAATCACAACCTTTATAATCGTCCGGTTAAAGACAACGTTTGATAGTGTCAAATCACTATGTTCCTAATGTTGAAGTCTCTGATAATCTCAAGTCAGAGGACTGAAAAATATACTTATCATGAGAAACAACTATGACTTAATCCATGTGATGTTCTCATAGCGGGTCGGTCCAGTACTTTGTTCCCTAACAAGTACTCGTGATCTTGATTCGTATCCCTATACGTATAATCATCATATGATCATCAATCAAGACTCACACTAGTCTTAATTCATTATAGTTCCCAGTATAATGATCGACTAGGGACATTTATGATATTTCTGTAAATACCCATGGATCTTATTATAATGTAAACATGCAAATTAATTATAATAAACAGCAAATGAAATCCTCTATTTTATTAACTAAAAGTATTCATAAAGACAGTTAATGGATTGACCTAGGGCACATGCCCCATCATCTCCCACTTGCACTAGGGCCAATCATACATGCATCTAATGCCTAATGATCTAACATGACCATCATGTTTTGCTTATGGAAGAGCTTTTGTCAATGGATCCGCAACGTTGTCTTCAATAGGTACTCTGCAAATCTTTACGTCTCCCCTCTCAATAATTTCTCTGATGAGATGAAAACGCCTGAGTATATGTTTGGATCTGTGGTGTGATCTAGGTTCCTTGGCCTGTGCTATTGCCCCGTTATTGTCACAATACAAACAAACAGGGTTAGCAATACTTGGAACCACACCTAGTTCAGAAATGAACTTTTTGATCCAAACTGCCTCCTTTCTGTTGCATCGGACGCCGCAATATACTCGAACACGTTGTAGAATCGCGCCATAGTCTCTTGCTTTGAACTTTTCCACTTCCATCGCACCCCATTCAAAGTAAACACATATCCATACTCGCGATCTAAAATCATCTATATCAGTTTGAAAACTTGCATCTGTGTAACCATTTACAACTAAATCATTTTCAAAACCTCCATAGATCAAGAACACTTCCTTAGTCCTTCTTAAGTACTTAAGGATGTTCTTTCTCGCTATCCAAAGTGACTCTCACCAGGATCTCGATCGATATCCGCTTGTAGTGCTCAAAGCATATGATACATCAGTCGAGTGCATAGCATGGCATACATGATAGATCCAATAGCCGATGCATATGGGATCTTATTCATACGGCCTCGCTCATCATTTGTCCTAGGACATTGATTCTTCTTTGAGACTTATGCCATGAGACATTGGCAACAATCCTCTTTTAGAGTCTTGCAAACCGAACCTATTCAAGACCTTGTCTATGTAAGCACTCGACTTAGACCGATTAGCCTCTTAGATCTATCCCTATAGATCCTTATCCCTAGGATATAGGTCGCATCTCCTAAGTCTTTCATTGAGAAACACTTCCTTAACCAAGACTTGACATTCTCGCAATGTTGGGATGTCATTTCCAATGAGTAATATATCATCGACATACAAGTACGTAAAAACAACTACACTCCCACTCGACCTTCTTGTATACACAAGGCTCATCTTCGTTCTTAATGAAACCAAAATCCTTGATTGCTTCATCAAAACGAAGATTCCAACTCCGAGAAGCTTGCTTTAATCCATAAATGGATCTTTGAAGCTTGCATACCTTCCTAGAATTCTCGGGATGTACAAAACCTTCAAAGTTGTGTCATATACACGTCCTCAAGCGCTTTCCATTAAGAAATGTTGTTTTTACATCCATTTGCCATATTTCATAGTCATAATATGCAAAGAATGGCAATTAAAATTCTTATGGATTTAATCATGGCTATCGGCGAAAAAGTTTCATCATAATCAACACCTTGAGTCTGCTGAAACCTTTTGCTACAAGTCTTGCTTTAAAAGTATGCACATTGCCATCCATGTCGGTTTTCTTCTTGAAAACCCATTTACATCCAATGGTCTTACAACCTTGGGTAAATCAACCAAGTTCCAAACTTGGTTATCATACATGGATTGCATCTCGAATTCATGGCACTTAGCCATTTATCCGAGTCCGGTCCGGACATAGCCTCCGATAAGTGGTGGGCTCATTTTGATCCATAAGCAACACATCACGACTATCGGTAATGAGAAATCGAATCTCTCTCGGCTCATGTCTTACCCTACCCATTTACGTGGGCCTTGTGTCACTTGCGGAGGTTCAACTCGGTTCGTAACGTTGTTGAACTTCCGAGTATGTTCAGTGTTTATCTCGTGATTCTTGAACTTCTTCAATATTTATTTCTCTCCCACTAGTGTCTTTTGAAATAAACTGTTTTTCCATAAAGGCACCATACCGAGCAACAAACACTTTATTCGGCGAGATTATAAAAGTAATATCCTTTTGTTTCCTTAGGATACCCCACGAATAAACACTTATCGATTTAGGTGCTAGTTTTTCCGAGACTTGTCGCTTACGTAAGCCTCACAACCCCAAATCTTAAGAAAAGACAAACTAGGTCTCTTCCCGTACCATATCTCATATGGTGTTTTATCAACCGCTTTAGAAGGAACTCGATTTAGAGTGAAAGCTGCAGTTTGTAATGCATAACCCCAAAAGGATGATGGAAGATCTGCATGACTCATCATAGATCGAACCATATCTAATAAGGTTCTATTTCTCCTTTCATAAACTCCATTCCATTGTGGAGTTGCTGGTGGAGTCAATTGGGAGACAATCCCATAATTTCTAAGATGATCATCAAATTCTTGGCTTAAATATTCACCACCTCGATCTGATCGAAGTGTTTTGATAGTTTTACCAAGTTGATTCTGCACTTCATTTTGAAACGTTCGAAACATCTCAAATGATTCAGCTTTATGTTTCATAAGATATACATAACCATATCTGCTGAAATCATCGGTAAATGTAATGAAGTACTGATAACCTCCTCTAGCAATTGTGTTTATAGGACCGCATACATCAGTATGTATTAGACCCAATAAATCACTTGCCCTTTTCACTGTGTCCAGTAAAGGGACTTTTAGTCATCTTGCCTAGTAAACAAGATACGCGTGTTTCATATGTTTCTAAATCAAATGAATCTAGAAGCCCATCTTTATGGAGCTTCGTTATGCGTTTCTCGTTTATGTGTCCGAGACGACAATGCCAAAGATAGGTTTGATTACAGAAATGACAATTTTCTTCCTTTTCTTTTGGGTGTTTTGAAGCAGGAACAGGTCGGGTCTTGACTTGTTCCATAGGCTTTGCGACAGGTGTACCTTGGCAACTCTAGCCTTGCCTTTGCCTTTCTTCTTCATTCCCTTTCCCATTTAGACCATCAACATATTACTAGAGGGTTTCTTGATATTTTGTTCAGCAGTTTTGAGCATCAAATGCAACTCCGAAATTGATTTCTCCATATTATTCATATTGTAGTTCATCACAAATTGTGAGTAACTTTCTGGTAATGAATTCAGGATCAAATTCGTAGCCAACTCTTGGCTTATGGGAAATCCGAGTCTATCAAGCTGGTCAACATAGCCCTTCATCTTAAGAACATGAGGACTAACTGACGCACCCTCATTCATCTTGCAAGAATGTAGGTTCTTGACTGTCTCGAACCTTTCTTGCCTAGCTTGCTGTTGGAACATTTCCTTCAGCGTTATAGCCATGTCGTAGGCTTCCATTAGTTCCATGTCCTTCTGAAGTTCAGGAACCATAGTTGCTAGCATAATACATGCAACATCAGTAGAATCGTTGACATGCTTATTATGCGCATCCTTTCACAGCTTTCGTAGCATTGGCTGGTGGGTCCTCAGGGATTGAAGCATCCAGGACATACAACTTGCGTTCATGCTTAAGAACAATTCTCAAGTTTTTGAACCAGTCAAGAAAGTTAGTCCTAGATAGCTTATCCTTCTCAATGATGGATCGCAGTGACAGGGGATTATTGTTACTTGAAGAGGCCATTGATCTACAATAAAGATTATGCA
The DNA here is from genome assembly GCA_039657325.1 of Stephania cephalantha. Lineage (NCBI taxonomy): Eukaryota > Viridiplantae > Streptophyta > Magnoliopsida > Ranunculales > Menispermaceae > Stephania > Stephania cephalantha. The sequence continues at coordinate 29,159,428 of CM077577.1, forward strand.
AAGTTTATTTTAGTATAGAGGAATAGACTCCCACTAAATTAACAACCCTCCTAAAACATACTGTTTATTTAGGGGACTAAAATCCATATTTCACCTAATTCTATGACAGCTATGGCATGAAACACAGAACTAGATTATTTAGGTAGGTAATGTGAGTTACCAATTACATCTTATGTAATTTTTAGATCCTTTTATGAGATACGGGACATCTTATGTCTTAGCATGTTTTTATCTCATCATTTGCCTAAAGCTCAAAACTATTTTGATGGCTTTATTAAGTCGGACCATTTTAAACATTTAGGTAACTCTTACACAACTTGTCTCACCTAGATAACACAATACACCAAGCTATGGCTGAAACTGTATTAGTGTGATCGAGGCCTTGACAAGTGTTTAAAATGGATGGCGTGAGACTTAAAATTTAATATAGGGATTTTATTCAGTTTTAGTGATTTTATGTAAACAATGAAATATCATATATTTTATTGATTTCTTAAATCACTAAACAATTTGGAGATTTTTTATACTGTTCACTAATAAAATAATTTCTGTGCGCTAGGATTAGTTAGACGGCGGCCCCATTGTCGGGTAAGTACAAAGGGCGGCGCCTTTTTTTTTTTTTTTTTTTTTTTTAAGACGAATCTCAATTCAGAAAATTAAAATTCGCTATAGAAAATTATAATTTTTCGCAGATTTTATTATCATAAATTAACCCCTTAATTTATCTGAAATTAAGTCAATTAAAACATTTTAATTAACCCGAGCCCACATCTAACTAATCATCTTATCCTAATCCAATTAGGATTTAAGATATTTGAATCCTAGTATATCACCAATAACAAGATTCTTGATATTTATCTCCTATTCTAATTTGTTATCTATCTTTATCAAATAGAAACTTCATAACAAAATAGATATAACAAGATAAATAATTAATTTCGAAAATTAATTATTTATTTTGGATTTAAGATATTTGAATCCTAGTATATCACCAATAATAAGATTCTTGATATTTATCTCTTATTCTAATTTGTTATCTATCTTTATCAAATAGAAACTTCATAACAAAATAGATATAACAAGATAAATAAATAATTTCGAAAATTAATTATTTATTTTGGATTTAAGATATTTGAATCCTAGTATATCACCAATAACAAGATTCTTGATATTTATCTCATATTCTAATTTGTTATCTATCTTTATCAAATAGAAACTTCATAACAAAATAGATATAACAAGATAAATAAATAATTTCGAAAATCGATTATTTATAAATAAATAATTTCGAAAATTAATTATTTATTTTGGATTTAAGATATTTGAATCCTAGTATATCACCAATAACAAGATTCTTGATATTTATCTCATATTCTAATTTGTTATCTATCTTTATCAAATAGAAACTTCATAACAAAATAGATATAACAAGATAAATAATTAATTTCGACTAGGTCTAGCCGGACCCGGTCCCCATCGGGTCAGGGTCGGCCCGACCCAACCCATATGGGTTCGGGTCGACCCGACCCGACTCCCATCATCTTCTTCACCAGAGCACTCGTGCTCTGGTTCTGACTTTTTTTTTGCAAATGAAATTTAACTAATTACACTTACCCCACGAGCTGCTGCCTCGGACCCACGTCGGCACGCGACTCGAGGCACGTCCCCGCTCGTCTCGGTATCTGCATACTCGTAAATGACTTAGTAGTCTACACATATACATTCCACTGGGCAAAACAACACAACAAATATAACATTTACCTCGGCCATTGTGCCACGGTAGTGACACGTATCTAGCTGCGGTACCACGTCACGGTCATTTTGTCCTGATTAACGAATTAAACGTGTATTAATTATTGGGCCGTGACATGGGACAAGATGTTTCTTTGATTAGAAACTTGAAAAATGAGTTGTTTAGCTCTTTTGATATGAAAGACTTGGGATCGGCGAAACATATTATAGGCATGCATATTGTTCGTGACAAGAAATCCAGAAAATTGTGGGTGCCACAAGAAAAGTATGTTGAGCAGATTTGGAGTAGATTTAACATGAAGAGTGCTAAGTCAGTTAGCACACCTCTTGCTAATCACTTCACACTTAGCAAGAAGTTTTGTCCCTCTACTACAAAAGATAAAGAAGAGATGCCAGACATTCCCTACTCCTCTGCAATTGGGAGTTTGATGTATGCGATGGTTTGCACTCTACCAGATATTGCTCATGCAATTGGTGTACTCAGAAGATATCTCTCAAATCCTGGCAAAGTTTACTAGGAAGCAGTTAAATGGATTTTAAGATATTTGAGAGGTACTTCGACGAGGTGTTTATGCTATGGAGGCTCAAAACCTACTTTGGAAGGATACACAAACTCAGATATGGCAGGAGACCTTAATGGCAGAAAATCTACTTCGGGGTATGTGTTCACTTGTGCAAGGGGAGTTGTATCTTGGCCGTCCAAATTGGAAAAGCGTGTTGCTTTGTCCACAACAGAGGCAAAGTATATTGCTATGACTGAAGCGGGCAAAGAAATGCTCTGGTTAAAGAGATTTCTTCAATAGTTGGGTTTGAAGAAAGATGGGTATGTAGTGAACTGTGATAGTCAGATTGCTTTAGATCTGAGCAAGAACACTACTTATCATTACTGCACTAAACACATTGATATTTGGTACCGTTGGATTCGAGAAGTTGTGAATGACCATAAGATAACTCTGAAGAAGATTCACACTAATAAGAATCCAACTGATATGTTCACGAACATAGCGACTCGTGATAAGCATCAGTTTTGCACCGAGTTGATGGGACTGAGTAGCAGTTGAGCAACAGATATGGTTGGATATCTCCCCAGGGGCTGAAGGGGGATATGGTTGGATGTTTGGGCCCAAATCCTCAAATCAATAGGTTTAGCCCATTAAGGTTTCTAATTCAATTAGAATCGGAAACGAAATTGAGAACACGAATTGGCAATTTCATGATCTTTCGAAAAGTCGACTTCGTGGATGACTTGGAGGCCAAAAACAAGAAAAAAAAAATCGTTCTCTTTGGGTGTTCGCATTCATTTGTCGTTACAATCTCTCTTCTTTTTCTTCTCTCTACATTGGAGGCATATCAAGATCTTAAATCCGAAGATCCACGGAGAGGCTTTAGTGATTTCTTGGTGTTCAAGAAAAAAGGTGCAAGGGTTTGATACAATTGGGGTAGTGTTCTTCGTTCTTAGTGTGATTATCTAAGTTCTAAGAAGAGGTATTTTTGTATTACTTCATCGTTAGTAAATCTCAAGCAATTGAGATATCTTGTAGTCTTTATTCACATAGTGAATTGTTTGGAATTTGGCCAGTGATTTTTACCGTTGATCTAGAGGGTTTTCCACGTTAAATCTTGCGTGTTTTGTGTTGTTTTTATTTTCGTGTATTGATCGTAGTTTGGTGGAATCTGTTATTCATCTGTTTCATTGTTCAAAGGGGTTGAGTAACCCCAACAGTTGAGCCTAATGTATGTCATACTTGCACTCGACCAGATATATATTTTGTTGTTGGAATGTTGGGTCAATATCAAAGAAATCCTGAAATGGAACATTAGAAAGCCGCAAATAAAATAATTATAAGGCACAAATTAAGTATTACATGCTCACCTACAAAAGGTCTTGTCATATCAAAGTGAGTGGCTATTCCAATTCAGACTTTGTCGAAGGTGTAGATTTGAGTGAATGATTTGCATATTCAAGTCGTAGTGTACTGTTGTCAAAAGAAGTCGTGTGGTTCTCGAGTAAAGACTGGTTGATGCCGAGCTTCTCAAGCACACGTAGATTATAAAATAAACTCGTGCAACAATGATCGATTGTATTTCAGGTAGCAGAAAAGACCATGCAAAGAATACATCAATCCCAACACACATGCCCTAAATCGAGCGTTATGAAAGAGTTTGATCTATACAGCCAACCTCGATCAATTTGAGATTGAAGCTATATTGTTATCGTTGTGAAGCCAATGAGACCTGAGCTTTACTACTGCATCAGAATTTACAGAGGATGGTGACATCTTTTTGCCACTGACCAGAAATGATGGAAAATAATTACTGCATTGCAAAACCAAGCATTAATTAGATTATTGTCATGACTATGTCGAGTTCATGATCTCTGTTGCAGAAAAGCTCATGTAGAGTTCACCGTGCACTGCACATTATGATGCCAGAGAATTATATACAATATCATGATATGTAGTAATACCTCACTCGTTATATAGATTCTTCAAAGCAAACAAAGACAAATTTACATAAAACAACAGCAGATCCATAAGTTGCACTATCCCAAGTCTTCAGACCATCAAAAATCCCTCTCTGGAAATATAAGCGGCGCAACCAGAGACCATATGTATAGCATAGCAGTTGCCCAGCCTGTCACTACTCGAACCCAAACAGATGGCCATCCAACGTCAACCAGCTTTCCGCTCTCCCCAACCGAGGTTGACCAGCCGGTCAAGAGCATTGCCGAGTACATGCTTGCGAGAGAGAATATGACATGAAAAAAGGTATATGAATAGGTAACTGGTCTATTTCTTTCCTCTTTTTTCTCCTCCACTTCATCCATCTTGCTGAATGGAAGCAAAGGATTCTCCACACCTTCAACAAAGAGAACAGAGAAGTGAGAAACAGTTTGTCAATGCATTAGCATGCTTAATCCTATCGATCCAAAGCCAAGACAAACCTGCATGGGGAGAACTAGGCGCAGAAAGCAAAGTTGTAGATGAACCAGCACGCACAGCAGAGTAGACAACAGAAAGAATTGTCGTGAACAAGCCCAAGGCAAGTCTCCCAGTAGATATAGCCTTGGAATGATTATGCAGGCCATTGCACTCATACTCCCGGGGTTCACTGGCAAGTCCACTATAGCAAAGGTACGTGCAATATAAGGACAGAACAGAAGCAGGTAAAAGGCTACCGTTAACCTGTTTGCACCAATGAACCAAAAGATGTCAGAGCGCAAACACATGAATAAATAAAATATCTGCTATCAGGAGCGCAGCTTGCGCACATTCATAAATCAGGAGGTGAAAAACCTAATTTAATGACTTGCTAAGTTCAAGGATGGCAGTTAGCCAAAAATATTGCTCTAAGAGATAACATTGGATGAAATGTAATAACATTAAAAATAAATTTACAAAAGGCCTAAAAAAACATATTCCAAAATATTAAGTACATTGATACCCTAAATTGCCTTACTGTACATTAATTACCATAGATATACACATCATTAAAAAACCCAAACAACTAAACTAGCACGTACAATTTCTTATTTTCCTTTTTTCTCTGAGGTCAGCAAGTATTGAGAAAGTAAGTCCCTTCTTAATCTCTAAGAGACAACAAAAACACTCAAGAATGTTGTTGGCCGAAAGTGGTCCTCATATTGAATCCAAACTCTCAACTCCAAAAACAAGGAAGAACATTAAGAAGACAAAGTCTCCTTAATTCATGTTTTGAACTAATAAAAATGTGTGATGACAAAATCAGTAAAATCTATTTGGACACGTCACTTTTGACCACCAATTTTTTTTTTGTGAAAACAATTTTTTTAGAATCATAGAGAAAAGCATTTGAATTATTCGGCGAATATTTTGAAGTACTGACCAAGCCAACAAACTATTACTAGTAGGGGAACCTTTTCAAAGGGTGAGAAGACAAAGGTAAATTAGGTAATTATACCCCAAATAAAGACGAAGATAAACTTTTTGCCCTTCAATTATTGTGAAGATTTTTCGAGAGGTGAAAGGCTTAGAAAGTAAAAGAATTATATCAAAAATTTAGTCAGAATAGTCTATTTGAATAAGTGAGGATAAAATCTAACTACACATCAACAATGCGGGAATTTTGGGACCTTCAACCATCAATGCCTTTTTTTTTCTTTTTTCCCCTACAATCTCCAACTATCCAATGACTCTTTTTCTCATGCACCCATAAAGAACGATAGTCGAAAACTTGCTACACATCAAAGGTTGTCGGACTACTTGTGTAGAAACAAAAAACAAATTAACAAAAGTTAAACCCTCTTTCTACAAGACAACCCTCCCTCACACTGTCAAAGGTTGTCAATGTGTGTCAGGTTCGCCTGGGCAATAACTAAACCATTGCCTAGGTATTGTAGGGCAAACAAGGCTCTCAAAGACATTTTGAAAGTTCGAGAGGTTGCCAATCCTAAAAAAAAGTCTTAGGCTTTTTAGCATGGAAAATTGAAAAGGCGTGAAAAAAAAATGAGGACGTATAAGATACTTCCTTTTAAATTTGCACAAGAAAATATCCTTTCTATCATCTGCTTTCTTCTTCAAAATTAAATATTGAATGACAAGGTGATGACCTAGTTTTGCATCCAAGTAAAGCAACAGTTGAATATCTTAGTTTCTCCTCGCCAAGATGTAAGTGAAACATACTTTCTAGCATTGCATTGGTGACAAAAACAAGATTTAAGAGTCATGAGTTTACTTAAAGAGATTTATGAACTTACCATGGGATGAAGTGCGACAATGGCAAAAACAAAGACGAAAATCAGATTTGTGACAATGAAGAAGGTGTTGAGGCCACAATCATGTCCAGATGGATTGAAGAAGTGAAAGAGCAGTCCAGAGAAGCAAAATGTAGCAATATAGCAAGTAAGAGAAGCAATGAATAATGCAATATACCTGCATTACGAAAAATTGCACAAGCAAATATAACAAGGATGACAAGAGGCGTGTAACATATTGAACCATGAATGATAAAGGTACGCTTAACATACCAGAATTGTTCATCCTTCTTAACCCATCTATCATTCCATTCATGAACAAAATCCAACAAAAGAACAACTTGAACAAGAAGAAACAATCCTGAACCAAATTTTGATAAAGTCTCTGCACTTGTAAAGTCGAATAGTTAGCTTATCAAGGCATACAAAAAACAATACGCACTTTAAAAGACAAATCTAAAATAGAAATTAAATACTCATGCACACACACACATATATCTAGCTGAGGCATTCAGTATGCAACCACAGTATGGCATGCATGGTAACAAGACACTGCATAATCATTATACCTCACAAAAAACAAAAACAAAAACAAAAAACATTGTAGCAAAAAGAAATAGAAGGGTTGAAAGCTCTGCACCAAAAGCGGCACCAACACAAAAAGATTTCAGGACTAATTTATGATGTAGCAAGTCATTGGACATGCAACCTACTGGCTCAGCTAAATATTCAATTTGATTGTGTCTACTACTGATTGGAGTATAATTCACTGGTTTAATAACTCAGGTATTAATGGAAAAACTAATTATTCACTAGTCTAATCATGATTCTCGCTACAGTAGCTAAATCATTTCCTTCAATAAATATGGTTTTACTAGCAAGTCTACTTGAGCTATCCTAGATCTTTGAACCTTAAGATCCCATGACCCTTCTACTATTGTTTCTTTTTATTTTTCTAATATTGTTTACTATAAAACTTCATTTAAAGAAAAGGCTAAAATTTTTCTCAATTATAGTACAGAAGCTAGTGACAATTTTAAAAATTTGTCACATAAATATATGTACATTGCATACATATAACAACTGATGAATGTTTGCAAAAAATGAAAAGTTTAAATCTTTTTTTGTGATGCAAATTGTAAATTAGGGATTTCTATTAGGTTTACGACCTATAACTTTGTGCCAACTACATAATAGCCGAGATGATAATGTGTTAATTCACCTTATCCCAAAATATGTTCGTGCCAAGGAATACAGTTTAATAGTACGAGAATATTTTTTGTGACTAATATTTAATATCGATAAATGAGACAATTATTATGTATATCTAAAACTGCCAGCCCAAGATGTTTAATAAATATTGGAGCATAGGGTAATTTGTAAAAAGTACACGTGATACATACATGAGTGACCTAATCAATTTGAAGTCGAAATAGCACGAACCATCAGTGATCATCTGGTTAACAACTAGGCGTAACTTAAATGTAGAAGTACAACAATAAAACACGATTAATCGTTAAATTAGTAGATATATCTACAGAGCCTAATTGTTAGGATAAAGCTATCTTGTTGTGGTCGTTTATAGATCCACTAGTAACTAGAAATGCCAATAAACTTAACAGCTAAACCAGAATATGGTTCGATTTATATAAAAGGTAAGACTTGCTCACCGTAAAAGCTGATAATTCCATTGGGAATGAAAAACATAAAAAGAACTAAAAGACACCAGCTCACAATCTTCATCATCCATCCACCATGATGCAAGCGATCACGAGGGTCCTTTTGATCCTTCACTCCAATCATTATGAGAGCTAGGATGGTGAAAAACAAGAAGTTCCCAAGGCTCACACGTAGCACTGCATCAGTTTCAAACCACTCCCTATTGGGAGTTTGATGAAAATGATTTATCCCTACAAACAACAGTTAACAAAAGTTATTTTTTTAATATGAGTGTATAATGTTGCTATTTTATTTTTTATTTTTCTTCTTTGTCAAGACCATATCCAAATCCTAACTACAATTTTCAACTGCTTAATAAGATGATGAAAGAGTACAGCATGCAAGTATGCAACAACAAAGGTCTAACAATCAACCTAACCAAACTAGCTACACAAAGCACTATCTAAGCATGCAAGTATCAACAAAAACAACAACAACAACAACAACAACAAAGCCGGAGTCCGAAATTAGTTGGAGTCGGTCACATTAATCAAATGTTTCCACTCAAAAGTTCACAACTCTATAGTGCATAAGTTATCATAAAAATAGTCGTGGTGACTATCCAGAAGAGGGATCTTTGTACGAAAAAAACTCAGTGGTAAGTATGACCTTAATGGGATAGATAGGAGAGTAGAGTTTCAAGAGTCCCACATCACTGTCTTTAATAGTAAGTTTCTTCACTCTCCAACATGTTTGATCCATTCATGTGTCATGTCATTTATAGTAACAGAATTTCATTGGATTTTAAAAAGATATGGAATGATAATTACAATTTCATAGGTGATTTCCCATTATTGTATGCTTTGTCTTAACCTGCCCATTTAGGCCTTTCTTACCAATTTCCAATTAGATTCCTCCTTCCACCCAACATAGAATTTTAAGTTTTCACACTCTCATGTGTCTAGAAAGTATTTGCATTACATCTTTCAACCATATTTTAGTTTAACAAGAATATGTTGGATGCATATCAGTATATCACACTCTTTGCACTTCACTTCTTTCGTCCATTTGAATTCTATGAGATTCTCTATCTACTCCATCTCTTGTTTTGTCTATTGAAATAATATCATCTGTAAGGTGCATGAACCTCCATATTACCCTTCAATAAGTCTAATTAGTTCATCCATAACTAAAACAAAGATATAAGTACATCTTTTTTAAGTCAATAAGCTGATCCTTAATGTAGACTTGTAGTGATGAAAATTCATCTGCAAAACTGTATTCAATCGAAAGAATTCAATAACACGGAATAAATCATATCTGATCAGAAGCTTACATGGTATTTTCTCCATAAGAGGCGCGGCAACCTCCCTAAGGACCCACGAAACTATTAAAGACATAGCGAAAAGGCCGCAATATGCAATTCGTGCAGAACGTCTACTGATGCCAGAAACTACAGATCGACAAGCCTCACATGCGCAGGCTGCGCAGCACGATGCAACGCATGAAGCAGCCCACATCCTGTCAAAAAAGGTAACACTGGACAAAACCCAAGTTACTTACAGGAAGAAAGAACTTGATGTTATTAGAACATTAAACCATACTCGAATTGACCAAGAGATCTTTGCCTTCGCTGATCGTACGATCTGCTTCAAGGCTTCAAACTCAAATATCAAAGAAACCTTAACACAGATTCCTAACATATAATAAGAGATGCCTTATATTAAAAAAAAAAAAAAAAAAAAAAAGATTATATGAAATAGCAGATTAGGAACAGAAAAGATTGGTCGATTAGTTTAGAAGAAATATCAATCTGTTGCTTAGGATTCTCAGCATATCTAATCATAAACATAATTGACACATTCGAGTTTGTGTCTACTTCAACCACATTCTAAGGAAAAGCAAAAAAGTATACAGATCATTCCCAAATCAAACTTAAATCAAAGATCAAATCCAAGCATGAACAGTATGAAATTTATGAACAAAGAATAAACAAGGAGTATAGATCATTCCAATGCTATCACGGCCCATTCCCAAAACCTTCCTCAAGATAAGAGTCGCCACCAGGGGTCCTAAATGTTCCTCTAACCCAGGGAGAACAATCAAGATCCTAGTAACCCTTATTTGCTTTAATCTTAACCAAATCCCACTTATTGACACATTCTAAATAATTTTAACTTGATAAATTTTTTATAAAATTCAGCAGAGTCAACCTTAAAAATGGCCAAAACACTCCAGCCAAAAGAGAAACCTGTGCAGTTTATATCCAAATTATTCAAGAAATAGAAAACTACAAATATAAAGCATGTAAGCATCCTACCATCACATAATTCCGCGTCTCAATGCTCATTCGTTCACAATTAAATAAAGACTAAACTAAACCTAACTACACCAAGTCCTGCATCTAAAAGTTCACTTGTTTCGTAATACATATAGGTAAAGAAAAGGTCATACATAACAAATCAAGTACATGGCACACAAAAATTGGGGACATCCCTAGAAATACGATAAAAGAAAATGAAGGTTTGTCTACTAAGGTCCCGTACAACAATAAAGATTCTACCAAACAAGCGAAACGGGGGGTTGCTACGTCAGCTACTAAAAACTTGGGAAAAGAGAGAAACGTGAGAAAACCAATAGGCCTAGTGAATGTACACATAAACCATCAAATAGTCATCCACAAAGGGTGATGCAAATGCTTGTACAATCATACATGTCCAAATTCATATCTTTTACTAATAACTTATAAATGCAATGGAAAATCAAGTATCAAAAACCATGATTCGATCAATATCGAAATTATTAAGTTTGCACATAGCTACTCAGCCATGGGTACCCAAGTTGTCCACTCAGCTAAGCTAGTTTCTAAGTTTGCAAGAAATTGCTCGGCCTTGGCTACTCAACACATCCACTCAACAAGGCATTTCCAAGTCCAGTTGTTGTTGTTGGACTTACTTTGAGAAGAACGCTCTCAACAAGAGAGCCTCAACCACACCGAAGTCTGCTACTGCTTTTCTTTCTTTCTTTCTTTCTTTTGAAAAGGTACAAATACCCCCGAGGTATTGAGGGAAGTATGACTCAGCCCATGTGATTGATTCCTCGACAGCTTAGTCCTTGAACTCGAGATCTTAATTAATCTCGCCCTTCGATCCGTCCATTTTTTCACATCCGTAAAACTATATGGGACATGAAAGGCCCACCCCTCATAAAGCTCCAAATCTCGAGGTTTAACCAACGCCCAACTCATCATCTTCCCCAATTGATAGTGTGCCTAAAGATACACGAAACGATAGAATCGCAGACTAAGTGACAAATGAGGATCTGAAGATCAATGGGACGCCTAGAGACGAGACATTGAGAGCATGAGAACGAAGAAGATGAAGAAGAGAAGAAGGTTGAAATCCGAAAATGGAGGAACTAGGGTTTGCGGAAGACAGGGAGAAGAGGTGAAGGGGATTGCAGGAAATGTAAGGACACGAACGCGAATGGTGAGGAAGATAATGATTTTGAGGAGGAGAAAGAAGGGAGAGAATGAGAATGGTTGTTGGGATTGGGACTTGGGAGGTGTTGAAGTTGATGTGGTCGATCATCTTCTATATTGTGTTGATTTAGTTTAGATCAGACACACTAATATAAAAATGTTGAAGTTTTTCTTCAAAAAAAAAAAGGGAAGCTGAAGAGTGGGGTTGGTTAAACCCCAACATTCAGATCTCTATGAGGATCGTACGGTGTACCTCATATGTCCCATATTGTTTAACGTATGTGAAAAAATGGACGGAACAAAGGGAGAGATTAATTGAGAGCTCGAGTTCAAGAACTGAGTTGTCGAGGAATCGACCACATGCGCAGAGTCATACTTCCCTAAAGACCTCACGAGGGCATTTGTACCTTTTCCCCTTTTTTTGATAGCCATGGGTGTTCGAACATTTTTCAACCCCAGCTTACTTTGGTTCGACTAATGCCATAGGAGTTAGTCGAACGCTCCAACCCCATAACTTGGAAGAAACAAGGAAATATAATGTTGCTGTCAAGAATCGAAACCATGACAACTGTCTCGATCAAATTTAAAGTGGTCTTTCCTTTACCATTACACCACTATTTTCGCGGTTAATCTTGATTTGATTAGTTTTAAGATGAAATCTTGATTTTAAATCAAGTGTTGACATTAACCGCGAAAGTTTATTGAAATCAAATATGCAAAAAAACCAAAAACAAAACACTCAAAACAAGGTCACGTAGGCTAGGATCCCATTAAACACCAGAAAAATGTCTCTACTCCATAATGGAGAGATTGAAGATCCAAAAACATATTCGAAGAAAACATTAAAAACTAAGAATCTGAAGTTAACGAAGAAGAGAGCAGTAAGCCGTCTTCTTCTCGTTAAAATCTCAATTTGAAGTTACGAAAAACCTTACAAAAAAGTTTTTAAATAACATAATCTCTCTACCTAAAAAATGTGTTTAAATAACAGTAAATAACATTAATTAAACCCTGGGCTGCCTCCCACTCGCATTGAATATATTGCCTTCAGCCGAACACAGGTTTCAATCAATTAGGTGGGATAAAAGTCTCAACCCATTGTGACGACATATTAACTCGCTTCAGATGCACCACTTTGCCTACATTGTGACTCCTTCCTTGGTTGCAACTTCAAAAGTCTCGGTGTTGTAATCCACTTAATGAATGAGTAGAAGCCCATTCCAATGCTCATGTCTTCCATTCTTAAGCGCCTTCAACTTCTTCCCTGATAACATAACCAATTGTCAAGATTTCCATTCACTTTTCGCGCTCATCAGTCGTGAACGTCACTACAAGTTGCTCCTCTGGATCTGACTCATTTTCTCCTTCATTTGGGATCATCTTCATCCTCGGTTAGGTTGACAAAGTTTATTGGTCTCCGCGGTGGAGTCAACTCTACCCCGACTTTTTCTTTCTCTTCAGACCCATAAGTCTCCCCAGATGAGATGGCTTGTTCACAATGCTACTCTCTGGTTGTGCCACTTTCATGGCAAGTAAGCCTTTTGATGCCTCGCTACTTTGGCCCTCAGTTAGCCTAATTTGCTCTTTATTGTTCCTCGGTGTTAACCTATAATCGTCCATCTCAATGCTTATCTCTCCCCTAGAAATGTCTATAAGTGCGTTGATCTGAACTAAGAATTTTCGTTCGAACGTAACATGTAGCGGGTGTTCTTCAAACATTGATGTAATTGTAACGTCACTGTAAAGTCACAAGTGAAAACTAACTAGCCAATACTGACAAGTCCATTTCATAGGACCCAATTTGTCGACTCCACACACTCGCGGGAAACTTAAGATCTGATGGTAAAGGTTGCAAAGGCCTGCATTGTCCATCATAAATTCATAACATATCTAACTCGAAATGGAGCCGAAAAAGCTAAAGCCCAAGTCAATCTTCGCCTTTGAAATGCAAACCTCTCTAATTTAGCATGAAATGAAAAAGCTCCCCTGATCCATTGGTTTTTCCTGCTAGAGTGTTTTGTGGAGTTTACCACTAACTACAGCAGGAGTCGGATATGATTTAGGCCATTGTTCTAGAATTGTTTCTAGGCCACTTTTCTGAACTAGTTAACTTGTCAACCCATCTATGCTTCTCTTTGTTTTTGGTGTTTTAGGAACTAATTTTATGAAGATGCAGAGATCAAATACTTACAAAGCGGTATTGGTTGTAAAGGAAAAACCAAAGAAGAAATTAAGAATCTCTAAAATGACTCCCGAGGAAATCAAGGAGTTAGTGGCAACCTCCCACAAGACACTATGATCGTAGAGGCCATTAGATCCGGGAAGGTTTTACATTGCATGCAAGATAGGAGATGTCTACATTCTTAAATCCAAAATTGACTTTGGGCTACCTTGGAGCTACATGCCGAGTAAAATTTGCTATGATGGAAAGTTCGAACCACTGCAATCTCCTCCATTAGAACTTAAGTTTTCCAATAGAGTGTAGAGACAACCAAGTGCGTTCTTCGAGGATGGACTTGTCACTATTGGCAAGTCGTATTCACATGTGACTTTATAATCGTAACAACATTTAAAGAACATCTGCAATATGTTACATTCGAAAGAAAATTGCTGGCTCGATTTAATTCACTTGTCGACATTGTGGGGGGAGAGATCAGCATCGGGATGGGTGATGACAGGTTGATAATTAGGAGCCCTAAAGAGCAAACCAAGCCCTCTTAGGGCCAAAATAGCAATGCATCCAAAGGCATGTTATAAGAGTGGATCAACCTGTGAGCAGCAAAGTGAACATGTCATCTCATCTAGAGAGACTTGATGGGCCAGCAGAGAAGGAAATAGTCGAGGTAAAGTTGACTCAGATGCATAAACAGTAACGGATAGACTTCATCGACCTAACTACAGACGAAGATGACCAAAGTGAAGGGGATTATGAGTCGGATCCATAGGAGCAACTAGCAAAGGAACCCACTATCGATGAGGAGGAAGAGAACAAATGGAAACCGGGACAACCGGTTATGTTATCAAAGAAGAAGCTCAAAGCGCTTAAAAATGGAAGACGGGCGCACGGGAAAAGGCTTTTACTCATCCATAAAATGGATTGCAACACCGAGATTGTTGAAGTTGCAAATAGGAAGGAGTCACAATGCAGGCAAAGTGGTGCAGTTTAAAGCAAGTTAATATGTCACCGTAGTGGGTTGAGACTATTATAGTTTTATCCCACCTAACTGATTGAAAGATGTGTTTGGCTGAAGACAATAAACTCGGCACTACTCTGTGTGTGTGTGTGTGTGTGTGTGTGTGTGTGTGTGTGTGTGTGAGCTACATTAATGACTCCAAGTGTGCATAAAATCCCAAGAAGCTATATTGTCCATTGAATCTGAATCCAACGACAACAAGAACAACAACATAGCCTCAGTCCCAAATTAATTGAGGTCGACTACATAGATCAAACTCTTCCATTGTGCTTGATTAAGTGCAATTGATGATGAGCTTTCCAAACCATTAAAATCCATCCTAATTAATGCGTCCCAAATTAAGCGTGGTTTGCCCCTACCTCATCGAATTTCTTCAATTTCTATTGAGTCAAGTTTTCTAGTGGGAGCATTTGTAGGTCATCTTTGCAGGTGACCAAACCACCACAACCGTCTTTCCCTAATCTTTGTGTCAAGTGGTACTACTCCTACTTGTCTTTGAATTTATATATTTCTTATTCTATCTTTACGAGTTTTACCACACATCCACCTAAGCATCCTCATTTCTGCTACGTTCATTTTATGTAATTGTTGTTGCTTTACAGCCCAACATTCACTTCCATATAGCATAGATAGCTTCATTGCGGTCCTATTAAATTTTCCTCTTAACTTAGTAGGAACATTTTGATCACAAATCACCTCTGTTGCACTCCGTTATTTCTTCCATCCAGCTTGGATTCTATATGTGACATCATTCTCAATATTCCCACCATGTTGTATGATTGATCATAGGTATCTAAAGTGGTTCACCTTAGGAACTTGTACTCCCCTAATTTTACTACTCCATCATCTTGATGTCTAGTATTTTTAAACTCACAGTGCATGTATTCGGTCTTCGTCCTACTCAATTAAAACCTTTAGATTCTAATGTATTCCTCCAAAGTTCTAATTTCCTATTCACTCCATATTTTGTTTCGTCCACTAAGATCATATCATCTGCAAATAACATATACAATGATATATCCTCTTGAATATGCCTAGTTAGTTCATTCGTAATGGGAAATTTTTTTGTAGTTCCTCTGAATGTCTTTATACTCGTTACTACTCCCTCATACATATCCTTAATAGTGTTAATGTATCAAGCATCCACTCCTTTTATTTCTAGAACCCACCAAAGAACATCTATAGGAACCCTATCATATGCTTTATCTAAATCTATAAATACCATATGAAGATCTTTTTTCTTTTCTCTATATTTTTCCAACAATCTTCTTACAAGGAAAATCGCCTCCATAATTGACCTTCCAAGCATGAAGCCAAATTGATTCTATTTGTTTCTCTTCTTAGCCTATTGTCAATTATCCTCTGCCAAAGTTTCATAGTACGACTTATAAGTTTAATTCCACAGTAATTTGAACAACTTTGAATGTCTCCTTTGTTTTTGAAGATTGGTACAAGTGTGCTTCTTCTCCAATCCATGGGCATCCATTTTGATTTTAATATCTTGTTGAAAAGTTTTGTTAACCAAGTCATTCCAATTTCTCCTAAGCATTTCCAAACTTCTATAGGTATTTCATCTGGGCCACATGCTTTCCCTATTTTTATCCTTTTCACTGCCTCTTTAACTTCGGGAATTCTAATATTGTGTGTATAGTTTACATTTCTTACTCAGTGTGGGTTTTCATCTACTATGATATCAACTTGGTTATCTTTAAATAAACTATTGAAGTAACTTTTCCATTTCTCCTTAATATCATCTTCGCGGGTTAAACATTTTATTTTCATCTTTAATACATCTTACATGATGTAGGTCTTGTTTTTTTTTATCTATTAATTTGGTCAGCCTATAAATATATTTTTCGTCATCTCTTTTACCTAAACTTTTATATAGATCTTCCATGAAATTTGTTAACTTGACTATCTACTTTTTAAGCTTGTTTTTTAGCTTCTCTATATTGATTGTACGCATCTTCATCTTGACACATAGGTATTTTCCTATACGTCTCTCTTTTAGTCTTAATTGCTCTTTGAACTTCCTCGTTCCACCACCATGTTTCCTTCTTTGGTGGTGTCAAGCCTTTAGATATACCTAACATATTTGATGCTACTCTCTTTATGCAACTACTCATTTCTAGTCACATTTTATTAGCATCTAAATCAAGATTACAAACATTTTCTTTTAGTAGTTTTTCTCTAAACTCTACTTGTTTACTATTTTTTAGGTTCCACCACTTTATTCTAGGGTGCTTGTATCTTTTATAACTATTAAATCGTCGTTTTAGCTTAATATCAAGTATTACTAACTTATGTTGGGTAGTAAGGGCTTCACCAGGTACTACTTTGTAGTCTCTACATATTTTCTATCTATTTTTTATGTAAAAATAAAATCTATTTGACTATTGTTATGAACACTACCAAAAGAAATCATGTCCGACTCCCTTTTCCTAAAACTAGTATTTGCTAAGGCAAGATTGTATGTTGAAGCAAATTCTAAGATTGATTCTCCTTCGCCATTTCTATTGCCGTAACCAAAACCTCCATGAACTCTCTCGAACCTATCATTACTTGCCCCCACATGGTCATTTAAATCTCCTTCAATAAAAACATTTTCACCTAATGGTATACCTTGCATAAATCCATCCATATCATCCCAAAATTTGCGTTTGATGTTCTCGTTCAATCCTACTTGTGGTGCATAGGCACTAAGTAAGTTAATCATTTCACCTCCAATAATTAATTTAACTAGGATCAATCTATCTCTCATTCTCTTAACCTCTACGACCTTATCCCTATAATCGTTATCCACAAGAATTCCTACTTCATTTCATTTTCTATCCATAACAATGTACCACAATTTAAATCTTGTGTTTCCTATTTCTCTACTTTTTTTCCTACCAATTTTGTCTCTTGAAGGCAAGCAATACTGACACTCCTAATCATAGTATCTACTAATTCTATTGACTTCCCAGTAAGTGTTCTCATGTTCCATGTTCCTAAACGAATTTTTATCCCTTTTGTGTTTGTTTTCCTCTTCTATTTCTATTTTGTCTAAAAGATCTAATCTCATTATCTATGATTTTATTTTCGTTTTTGTGTTTGTTTTGAACTAGCTTTTTTACTCACACATGTCCTCTGTGTGGGAGTCCTTGCTTGTTTTTCTTCACATCTGGGCGACGATGTGAAGGGACTAGCTTCTTAACCCACGCACGTCCTATGTATGGGAACTCTTGCTCATTTTTCTTTACACCCAGGCGGCGATGTGAAACACACCCTTGCTCATTTCTCGCTACACTCAGGCTCCAACGCAGTGCATCGCTAGGTGGGAACGCCCCAACGTTTATTAATTTCATAGAGTGAAAAAAGTTTTACGCAAGCTGTCAAACTATCACAACCCTCCTCCATTTTTCAAGAATGAAAAATGGGCTTGGGGCCTCCCTTCCCCATTTTTTGGGTATGAAAAATGGGTTTGGGACCTCCCTTACCCATTTTCCGGTATGGAAAATGGCCGACAGAGTCCTCTATCCAGACTTGGGACCGCCTATGTAGCGCACATAGTGTTCTACATAGGAGAAGTTCCATTGGATCTTAATCCAATGATTAAAAATAAAAATCACCATATAATAATATGTGACAATTTGAGGGAGAATAACTCACAGTTATCAGATAGGGAATGAAACCATTAAATTGAGATTTTAGGTAATTGTAACTTTGTGACAAGGTCCTATAGAGAAAAGTAATATGGAAAACAAGCATCAATAACCTAAGCAGTCGTTTAGATTTCATTAACTAGCAAGACATCATGTTTAGTTACTCTATTGGAGAAGGTGGTAACCTTGAAATTCAACCTTTTACTAGATACAGGCTCATTAGTCCTTTACCTTCATTAAGTGTGAAGTTAGAAAATTTAGGATCAAAGCTAAGCATTTCTACAACATGTTTAATTCTTATAACCAAACCTTGAGACTTGTGTTATTAACTTCCTAAATATTAGGACTCTCTTAAGTTTCCATATCCAACGTAACTAAGAATTCTTATAATTATGAGAGGAGTATAGATCACATGTTAATGACTTAAGTTCAAGCCTTTAAGGACTTAGTATTATTCGTAAGTAGTCAACAAACTTTCTTTTATTTTCTTTTGTTTGAAATTGACAACATTTATGGCCTCATACATATAGTTTCCCTAATAGATTTTGCAAGGTCTCAAATGAGGGCACAAGCATTTTTGTTTAGATGAGGCTAACATACATCTAGGTATCACATTCCAAGAACAATGAATTTACTCATTCACCATTGAAATAAATTAAGAGAGTGATTATAAGGCCCCCATTACCCTATATCAGCCTCCCATTTAATTTAATACATTTTTAAACTTAAATGTCTTTAGGAAAAATTACATAAATAACCTCACTCTAAATCATGAACCCATTTTATTTTTCTCTTCTACTTTTCACTCTTTACACCCCTCCTCAATTTTACTTTTCACCATCTACACCTCTCCTAAATGAAACTTTAAACTCATCCCCAACTCATATCCCACTCGCTATACTCACCTTCTCCTTTATACTTAAACTTCACTTTTTATACCACACTCCAAATTAACCATAAACTCATCTCATTAATTTCTTTTCTAATTTTTAATCTCTACAACCTTGCTCATCTCTTTGTCCATACACTCAACAACTCACCACCAAATGCAACATCTTGATTATAGTATTTGGTTGAGATTTGATTCATATTCTTGAATGGTTAGAACGTTTATTTGTGTTGAATCTTAGCTTTTAAGGATCAAAGAATCAATTTTGGAATGCAACATAGAGCAAATTGAGTTAACGGGGAGAAGAATGATGTGCAACAAGGGGTTGGAGATAGGGAATCACAAAGATGAAAAGAGGGCTTTCTTTGGGAAGTTGGGAGGAAATATAAGCTAGGGGTACATGGGGAGTTCACTAACAATTAAGGGGGGTGCTTAGAACATTAACTAACTTATTGGGGGCTATAAATAACATTAAATTAAATAAAGGGCTGATATAAGGTATAGGGGTGCTAATAGTCACTCCCTAAATTAAAAGATCCACTTGATAAGTCCCAAGTATTAAAGACTAGAGTTTGACTACTCACAAAAGGTAAATCTCTCTTAATTTCATAAATATATGGTACTTCACAATTTATTGAATTTAAATGCGTGAGTCTACTCAAGTCGTTCGGCATCCATAAAAGTGAAGGTTATTGAAGTTCGCAATTGAATTCATAGAAAACTTAAATACTTATAAAGAATCGAAAGACCAAAAGTTCTTACCTATGGCTTGAAATAAGACGAGATAGTAACTTTTTTTGGGTTATTCTTTCACACTTCAAGGACAAGCCTTAATCATACTAGCTTATGAAGGAGTTGATCCTATACCGTCAAACTCAAAGAAATCATGTTACCAAAACCAAACTTAAAATTTGGAATTTAATATACTCCTTTAAGTCTTTTTTTAGGATACTCCTTTTAAGTCTTAATTGGGAAAATCTATCATAATCTAGAAATCACACAACATAAGTTAAAAGTTTTATCTCACCGTCTAGTCGTCAAACCAATCTACAGACTTGAAAGAATATCCAATCTCCTAAAATAATGCCATCAAAACAAGCTATAGAAAGATCTGTTGAATTAAATCTTTTCACACCCTCGAAACACAAAACTTCACATTAGAATATTTTTTGAAAGAAAGGAAAACCCACGTCTTTGGTGTGCAGATGACCATAACCCGATTACATGTCAAATGGTACGAACTACTGCCACAAATACACAACATGCAACAAAGAGGGTGCTAAAAGATCGAACGATTTAAGAGATCAGGTGAACAACTCTCAAAATTAGAGTCTTTTCTACTGTAAATATAATTTAGGAAAGTTCAATCACAAATTATTCCATAAATTAGCGGACCAATTGAAACAAACTAATGAATCAAAAAAACTCAGTTGATCCGATATATAACATTTAGTGAGTTATAAGGGAAGGAATTAATTAGAAGCGTGGGAGACGTTGTGTGGGTTTAGGCTTATCATCCAACAAGGGATAGATAAACCTAATAATTTACTAACAAAAGTTGTAAAAAAATCCGAGATTAGGTTACCATTCATACCCTAATTATTCTCCCTTATGCTTCTTTCTCGCACGCTTTCGATGCCTTCTCTCCTTCGCCGCCCTCACAAAACGCCGCAACTCCTCTTTCTATCGAACTTGCCTCTCTCTCGATCGAAGTCCCCTCTATTCTATTCTTTTCGTGCGCACTGCTTTCTTTCTCGTGCCGGCGAGCGAGAACGCCTATTAAAAGCACCAATGATGACCACATTAAAATACCGAATATGCCCTTTTCTACAACGAATAATGTCGACAGTACTAAAAATACCGAATTCACCCATGGGACAAGCTATGTGCACCCCGCAAAATGAAGGGCAAGCCACAAAAAATAAAAAAAATAACAATATTTAAAACATATGAAAGTTATCAACTTACCCCTTCACAAATCCAAGATCTCTCCACTGTCCTCTCTCCTCTCTCACGTACGTTGTGCACCCCACATACCGGATCAACTATTTACTTCGGACTCTGCACCGAAACAAGATAATCCTCCATTATATAAAGTGGGGACCCCCAGGGCAAAATGGTATTTTCCATTTTCTTTGGAATTTTTACAAATAAGTCGGGTGCCCTCATTAAATGGTGGGGTGCACTTAGCGGCCCTCCTATTAAAAGCACCAATGATGACCACATTAAAATACCGAATATGCCCTTTTCTACAACGAATAATGTCGACAAAGCACTAAAAATACCGAATTCACCCATGGACAAGCTATGTGCACGAAAAGTGTAAGGGCAAGGTTATCAACTTACCCCTTCACAAATCCAAGATCTCTCCACTGTCCTCTCTCCTCTCTCACGTACGTTGTGCACCCCACATACCGGATCAACTATTTCCGACTACCGGGGACCCCACATTGGTTCTTGTGCGTCAAGGAACTGTCTCAATTCGTGTAAGTATCGTATCCTCCATGTTAGATGCACGCAAATAGGATTTGAAGTGGTTTTGAATGAATGGTGTTGAAGTACTTTGTTTGATTGTGTAGGGCTTCGTGATTCGACTTCATAGTTTGGTTGATTTTGATTAAAAATGGAGGTTGAGCATGTAGGAAATGATGATGTGCAACATGGAGAGGTAGATGTTTGAACTTGTTGATTTATTTGCTAATTTAAGGTTTCGACGTCTAGTTCAACCTCGGTTAGACGAAACCAAACATACTTCAAATGTTTTTAGGTGGGTAACCGAAAAATATTTATTTGTTCGGTTGTTGAAGCCCGAACATATTTCCAATGTTCGGTTGATAGTAATCGATCGTACCTACTCTAGACATAACCGAACCTCGATTTATTGCAAGTATTATTTTGTCTTATTGAATTTGACACATGATACTTTGGTATATCATTATTTGCAGGAAAGAGTTGATTCTAGCGTCTAGCATGACTACACTAATGAATTCATCCCCGAAACACCATTTGGAAGTAGGCATGAGGCGGTTAGTAGGGTGCAAACATAAGGATCCAATAGATTGTTTGTTATAGTCACGAAGAATTCCGATGCGGGGGGTTGGCCGTCGTTGGGGAAGGGTGAACATGGTTTGTGAGAGGGCTGGATCTTATAAGGGTGCGGTCCAAAGAGTCTGGAAAATGAAAGTAAGTAAGGTTCTGAGCATAGTGAACTCAAAAGACAAGATTGAAGAGAAGGGTGAGAAGGGGCAATCGATGAGTAAAACCGAGATGAAAAAATGTGATTGCCCGTTTGCTATTAACGTTAAGGAACGTGAATACCATTTATGGCATGTGACAGTGGTTTACGGGCGGTATAACCACGACATTGGGTGTTATATGGAGGGTCACACATACGCCGGACGGTTAAATCCGGGAGAGCATGTTGTTATGATTCAAATGACGAAAGGCAACATCAAGCCTCGAGAGATTTTGGACACTATAAAGAAGAGGGATGTATCGAATGCATCAACATTGCGCACAATATATAATGCGAGACAAAAGCATAAAGTAGAGGAAGCCGGGGGAGATCACAGATGCAACAACTGATGCATTTATTGGATCTATCTTGGCATAGGAAAAATGACAAAACCTACGAGGTCACAGACTTGTTTTGGGCTCATCCAGACTCTATCAAGTTACTTCGGTGTTTCCCTTTGATTTTGTTGATGGATTGTACGTACAAGACCAATCGCTATCATATGCCATTACTTGAGATAATTGGTGTTACGTCAACCGAGGTCATGTTATTTGTCGGCTTTGCATTTATATCAAGAGAGACGCAAAAGAATTATATTTAAGCGTTGGAGAATCTAACGAACCTCATGGATGGATGGTCTGACCCACAAGTGATTCTTACTGACAGGGAGTTGGGGTTGATTAAGGTCATCGAGTTTGTTTTCCCCTCTTCATCTCACCTTCTATGCACATGGCACAACAATAAGGATGTGGTAGCGAACACGAAATTTTTTTTTCACGGAACAAAAATTTCAACCTCTTCTTAAGAAGGTGGAATGCTGTGATGGTTGCTACTTCTGAAGGTGTCTTCAATTCTAGGATGACGAACTTGGTTGCCGAATATGCTTGTATTAATGGATTGCTAGATTATTTGATGGGCACATGGGTAAGGGATTAAAAGGAACGATTTGTGCGAGCATGCACTAATAGAATATTACATCTTGGACATTACACGACCGGTAGAGTCGAGAGCGCACACAATACCTTGAAGAAGCATATTGGAAATTCTCAAGGAAACTTTGTGATTATATGACCATACATTAACAGCATGATTGAGGGCCAACATAATAAGATCAAAGTGTCTTTCGAGAAGAGTTTAAATGTCGTACAACACGGCTTTGGCGATACCTTGTTTTGTTCTTTGCAAGGATTTGTTTCACAAGTTGCATTAGAAAAAACTCGACAAGAGTTGGATCTCATGAAAAATGTTGGGATCGATTCCGTTCGGTGTGGTTGTGTATTGCGCATGACCCATGGTCCTCCTTGCGCCCATGAACTTGCAACTTATCAATTGACGGGTTCACCCATACCACTCGACGATATACATAGAAATTGGCAAAAGTTGAGCATGAATCCTGAGCATGCAGTTAATCGAACAGAGTGCAATTTCAGATATGAGATTCAAAGGGTAATTGAGAGATTTCAAAGTGTTGGTAGTGAGGATTAGCGCATAAGGATAGTCCAACAGCTTCGAGAGATTAGTTGTCCCTCCTCACTGTCTTTTGTCGTCCCGAAGGAGAAACTTAAAACAAGGGGAAGAAAGCGATCAAAATCGGGAAAAGGAAAGGTGTCACAAGTTGGGAAGAAAAGGAAGACCCCTATTGGAATATGAATGTGACGTATCTACGAAGAGAAACCCTAGCCACTTCGAGTATGTTCTTGAACCAGATAAGATACTATAGCAAATTACCAAACAAGTCAAAAAAAGGTTCATAGAACGCGAACATGCTTGGATCGTCTGTTTAGTGTTGGTTATAGGGGTCTAGTCCCAATGGAATGGCTTGATCATATTGAAAGAGTTGATGATGTACGGGGAGGTGGGAATTGTGGATATCGGGTTGTTGCAGCCGGTCTCGGCCAAAAAGAAGACGGTGTCTGGAAACAATTACGCAATGACATGTATTGGTAGCTCCACGGGAACGAAAATGTTTAGCGTACAATCCTTGGTGAGGATCACTACGACCGCATTATACAGTCCGTCAGGCAGTACTACGGGGATGAGTGCGCTCCACCGGAAAAGTGGATGAGTATGCCTGACATGGGACTTGTCATTGTGATATGTTACCAGGCCATGGTAGTGATTTTATCACCGAGTGGTAGTATGACATTCCCTCCACTTAGGGGCAAACCACTGATTTCAATTGCTGAAAGGGTCTTAATAGGGATAACACACGTTAATGACAACCACTTTATGAAGGTAAAAATTACAATTTTAATAAAAGTATTCCTATTGAGAGAGTTTATTACATGTTCACTCTGTCATTGCTACATTTTTGATAAGGTGTTTTTTTTTGTTTCATGTACAGGTTTTATTCAATGCAGATGCCCCTTTTCCTCCTTTATATCCCGGGTGGCGAACAAATATAGAACCAGAGGCGATAGGATGGGGTGAGAACTTGATCACAAAGAACCCACCTGAAGTTGTTCATTCTCAAAGCGAGACTCCGATTACCGTAGACTTAGGCACTACTTGAAGTTGTTGTGAAAATCATTTTTTTGAACATTCCATTTGCAGTTTAAGTTTTTTTTTTGGCACCTACAACTTCAAGTACCATACATTTTGTGGAACCTTACCTTGTGCACATAAAATACTTTTTGTATGGATTTTGTATGGGATTTGCAAGCACTTGTGTACATAAACTACTTATAGGGCAACATGTGGATAGATACTTATACTTCAATTTGACAAGCACTTATACTTCAATTTGGCAAGCACTAATACTTCAATATGGCAAGCACTTGTGTACATAAAATACTTATAGGGCAACATGTAGACAGATACTTGTTCGGGCAAGCAGGGCCGAATATTTTATAAAATGTTCAGTGAGTGAATATTGAACGTATTAAGTTAACTCGGTCACACCCAACCGAACGTATCGGATCGTCCACCAAATGAAGTGTTCGGTTGGTACCAACCGAATTGGTTGAATTGTTCGGTTGGGCTAAAACGAAGATATTTAATAGTTTCGGTTGTAGGTAACCGAACATAATCGTTAAAGTGTCACATCATGATGTTCGGTTAATCTCAACCGAACGTTAGCAAATCGTACAGTCATACGGGATCGAAACTTGTTAGAGGTTTCGATCGTTTTAGACCGAACAAATTAAAGTACCATAATGTTAAACCACTCGGTCGTATGTGACCGAACGTCGTAGTAACACTCGGGCAATCTTGACCGTACCTTCAATATATGTTCGGGCCTGCTTGGCCGAACCTTTGTGAGGAACCAAAAAAAGCAATCATGCAATGACCTGAATTCAACGAAAACCAACAATGACTAACAACCATTAATAGAACAATAAATAACAGTCATACAAAAATGAATAGCATAACACCCTTCCACTGAAAGTGTCACAAATCCAATTAACACATTCATTGAAAGAAAAGTATGAAACAACCAAGTCAAATTAAGCACCAATCCTGTACAAAACCATAGTTTGATCAATATCCAAGAACATTCCACCAAGGACGAAAACAAAGGACCAAAAGTAATCATTTCTTCTACTTTGTACGCTTCATCGGGGACTGGTCTGTGCTGGAGTGCTTACACTTAGATTGTCCAGAAGCATATCCAACTGTGTGTGATCCTGATTGAGTCCCTTCTTCAAAAGCACTTGATATTGATGATCTTTTTCCTGTCAGGTGCCTAAGCACATCGTCTGCCATCTTCTCTGCCGAGGTCATGGTAGACTCACTGGTTGGTAATGCTTTCCACTTCTGCACAACGTCTATGGCTCGTCTGACACGCTGCATACGATTAACAAAAAATTATATGAAAAGGTTTAATAATGGAATTGAAAATAAGGGAGATAGTTGAAAAATCCATATAAGAATAACTTACATCAAGCAAGTCATCATCATCATCAATGGGATCGCTAGTGTTGCCCTCCGGATTCTTAACTAATGGGTGAGAAATCTTGTTGAACCATGGGAGATAGTTCAGAGTAGCTTTTCAAGCATACGAGGCTCTCGCGCCTCTAGTTCTGGTAGGCAAGACATGATCTTGCTACCTCTCCCATATCTCTGCTTGGAAGTTGTACTTCACGAGATAGCTTGTAGTAGATTTGCCTCTATTCACTCTAGTAGGCTTGTAGGGAGCCAAAGGGATGCGTTGTACGTGGCCCATCTAGTGCAAAAACCTATCCGGGTGGTACGACTCCACTATCGATAAGAACTTTAAGGTTCCCGTGTAGAACGCAATCTCCGTAATGTCATCGTCATCATCCACTCGAATATCCGCATATGGGTCCCTATTGACCTGAAGTAAAACAACAAGTAGAAAGTTAATAAGAAGTTACAAATTCACAATTCAATCCAAATTCGAATTGACGGTTTTAAACAATAACAATACCTTGCTTGCTTGGGCCCTGCCAAGTGACCTACGCAACCTCTCTACATTAGATCTATTAAGCCCTTGTTCTTTATTCTGTATCAACCTATACACACGAGGGAGGATATCGACGTACTTCGTATTGATGTGTGCTAGGTGAAGATCCCAATGCTCGTAGACCCATCCCTACAAACAATAATAAAAACAAATGGATTATGCGAATTTATATTTGAACTCGTCATTGAGGGTGTAAAAAAGAAAAGAGACAAACCTTAAGCAACGTGAGATAACCCGCAATCTAGCAAGTATGCTTGCGCTGCTGAGTTGCCGATACAAGTATGCTAGTGCTGCAACACCCCACGCATACGTACTAATCTCGTCCGAATTCTCTAGCAACTGCAGCAGTTGGACATGTACTTGCGTGGAAGTCTTGTCGACAAATAGAGTGCACCCGAGAATTTACTAGAGGTACGCTCGTGCCGTGCACTCAACCTGGGGAGTCGGCATACGCTTGTCTTTGTCCTTCTTCGTCATTTTTTTTGTTTAGTCCCCAATTTTGACTTTAACCAACTTTTCTTGACATTCATGCCCCTCTGCGGATCGATCGCCATCTATGCCTCTTTCTTAGACACCTCAAGGCATCGTGGCACCAACTCGATAGCCTCGGACTTGGAAAGTGGTTCAACTGCAACTTGCTTTCCAAAAACTGGAATCTTCAACAACCTACCCACATCTTCCAGTGTGATTGACATTTCACCAAATGGGAAGTGAAATGTGTTGGTCTCTGGCTGCCAGCGCTCCACAAAAGCCGATATGAGGGTCTTGTGTCCTTGTACATATGAGCACTCGGTAAGTGTGCTCAACCCAGACTGTTCAATAATCCTTTGAAGGCCGGCAGTGTCGGTGTGACAAGTCTGCAAATCCCAAGACGCTAATCGAGCCCCATGGTTAATGCATCTAAGAAGGGGTCTTTCCTGAAATTCACAAGTACACAAAGTTAGACACATTATCAAATACATAAACAAAAGCATATTGGAGAATTACTAAATAAAACACAAGTGCAAAAATACTTTAAAGTTATTGGAGAGTTACCTCATTCTTTCGTATAGCAGCTGCCACATGGTTGTTGAAACTGACCAATATGGAACGGTCAGTGGGGCCACTCGGAATAGGTCTCGACGAATCATCTGTGGCCACTTCAACTACCCTACTACTTGATGAATCCCGCTTCTCACGTGCCTTGTCACGTGTCCTTTATTCCTCATCTTCATCGGCTCCCTCAGATGACTCACCCTCTCCCTCATCTTCTCCCTCTCCATTCCCCTCTTCTTCTCCCCCGGAAGATTCCTCTGAATCGTCCTCCCGTGACCCTCTTCAGAACCTTCAGATTCTGCATCTCCAGGCCCCTCTTCTTCTCCCTTATCAAACCCCTCTGATTTTCCCTATCCTGAAGTCTCTTATTCTCCCTTTCCAGTTCCCCCTATATCACCAATTGAACCCTCTTCTGATGAGGATTCTTCTCCCTCCTCATCCACACCTCTCTTAATATTTCCACTCCCCACAACTCCTCCCTCCAATTCTCCCTCACCGGTCCCCTCTTCTGATTCCTCATCGGATTCCTCTTCAGATGAGGATCCTAACTATTCTACTACCCGCCCCTTGTTCTCCTTTCCTTCCACAACATTGCCTTGTTCGATGTGTACCCGTTCTTCTTCACTTGAGTCGGAAGAAGATCCCGAGGACTGTGCTGAGGAGGTCGCAGCATCAACAGGATCTATAATGCGTTCTAATTGCTTGGACTTTCTATATGAAGCTATTTGCGGTCTCCGCCGTCCACCACGGGCGCTTGTCGCCGGTATGGCACCGCCTCCTCTCGTGTCACCAGCCTCTTAGGACGACAAATCCCTGTAGTGAAAAGTACAAGTTATAATATATAGATTTGCAAACTTTAAATATATTGAAATCAATAAGGTTCAGTCAAACATGACCGCAACTTGATTGTAAGTTCGGTCATGTAAAACCGAACTTCAATCATAGTTTCGGTCACATTCTTCCAAAATTCAGTCAAACATTCGGATGCATGTGATCGAACCTCAACATAAGGTTCGGTTGTACATGACTGAAACTCGATAAAAGGTTCGGGCATCAATAACCGAACCTTGTTTTAGAGTTTCAGCCCTGGACAACCGAACCACTTGAAAACCACATCAAATAATTCGACAACATTACCTATCAACCAAAACAACAACAACAACAACACCAACAACAACAACACCAACAAATTGTATAACAAAATCAACACAAATAACAAAAACTCCAATCAAATGCTCACCTTCAATTCTACGAAACCCTTGAGCCCGAAATTCAATCACTCCCAACGCCTCCTCCTTCGTTCCAGCAGCACGATGATGACACAAACACTCGCCAACCAATCTATGGGGTTCAAATCGCCAAGAACAACTCGTCAATCACCAAGAAACTTGGAGATTCGAGGGTTTGCTGGGAGGTGGGAACGAATTCGTTCCAAATTCTTGTGGGGTGCCCTCCTCAACAAGGGTTTTTGGGGATTAAACGAATTTTTGGGGGTGCCCTAATCACTATGTGGATTGCACTAATCAAGGGGCTTGCCCTTACACTTATATGGGGTGCACATAAAACTGGCCTTCACCCATTTCTCCTGTCACGATTTATAACTTTTCTATAAGGGAACTGTTTTTTTTTTCAAAAAGTAGAGTTATGTATTACTTGATCGAGAAAAGTTGTAGAAGGGGTTATTCCCACAAATGGTTGCATTGAAGAGTGAGAGCTCTTCTCACAAACGAGTGTGCTCTTACATTCAAATTCCTAGGAATGTAATAAAAATCAAAAGGATCTCGATCCCTTATAGCGAACTTAATATCAAAAACAATGAGGGCCGCTAAGGGCACCCCACCTTTTCATGAAGGCACCCAGTTAATGTGGGCACAAACCAATTTACCTGGGGCACCCAAAAATTAGACCTGAAATACCGAAACTACCCCTCGTGGAAATCCCGTCGCACCCCACCACCCCCCCACCACCACCTTCACCGAACTCCTTGTGGAAGAATCCATTTGTTTTGAACCGACCAAGTGAGAGGAATCCCCGAAATCGTGTTCTCCGTCCCTCGCCGTGTGTTTCTCCTTCGTTGTACGAGTTTTTTGCGGTTGTAGGGTCGGGGGTGTGAGCCGATTTCGTCTCCAAATTAGGGCTCGGTTGAAGAGCGTCGAATTAAGTTACATTTGGTAGAGTAGTTGTAATGTGTGTGTGGCGGTTTGTTCAATTGTAAAAAAATTGGGAAATCGTGGTTCTCGCCACACAGCCGAGACTATGTCAACTGTCTCGCCAAGCATGGCCGAGACGAAGCTAATATGTTTGGGAACTCGCAGCCTCGCCACGAAGACCGGAAGAGTTAACGGCGTCTCTGATTACGCATGGCCGAGAATACTTCGATTATCTCGCCGCGACATGACGAGAGCTACAATTAGTGATAGGTAATGTGGCGTCGGTGGTGTACAACCGAGAATTTCCTCCTACTCTCGGTTGTACACTTCCGAGAGGGTCTTAGTAGGATCGGTCGTCATAAGACGAGAGTAAGGCGAATTGAAATGGTCAATCCATCTCGGTGGTGTACAACCGAGAACTTGCTATTCGGTTGTACACCGCCGATATATGGACTCCTTGTTGGTCATGGGTGACCGAAAATATGGGTTGTTTCACGAACCCTTGATCGAGACATCGAAATGGATGAATTTGAACATTACTTTTTGTAAATTTTTTTTGTGGTATGTCAAACTAACTATACAATATTGAAAATCCAAAGACGACAATTTGCACCGAAACTTAATTAATTATAAATCTTCGTAACATTCAAACCGACTCTACAAGTGTCCATCCATAAGTAAACAACAATCAAAATACAAGACAACATTTGTATATCCATAGAACATTCGAAGTAATCGGCAAAATTTCTAAATGTTTAGCCATCAAGGTTTCTATGTACAAGCTTTACACTACGGTGTATCTAAATCTACAACATGTATGGTGACTTAATCAACAGTTGTAATGGGCGCGATGTCTCGAAATACGAATCCATCTCGCCAACCTTTGGCGCAAATCCTCAACGTACCGATCCCACGATGGATATAAGGATGGCAACGGTGCATTCACACGCAACTTCACCCGTCAAAGTGAACAGTAGAACATAGAAGATATTGTCACAAACCCGATTAAGAGGGAAACAAAACAATTCACAAAAAATCATAGAACTTACCATAACCCAATGGATATTCCTTTCATTTGTCATTGCAATGATAAGTCTCTGTTGTGCAACGACGATGGTGGAGCACTACGTAGAGGTAGGAATGTTGAGGCACTCCCATGCGAGAGGTTGACGAGAATGACATTGAATGCGGTGGATACTAACAATCACATGTCTGGAAGTGTCAACCATTCTTTGAAAGATGCCCCCACTTGCTTCTCTCGGGCAATGCACCGCATTCTTGACAGTCTCGAAACTCGAGCCAAGCACTTCCCGCCAAAGGTCTTCATACCCGATAATCTCATCGTACATCCTTCTACGCACAATCCTCCACCCGTCTACATCGGCAAGTCGAAGCCCAGAGGCCATACACCGATATCCACAATTTCCATCGAAAACCACATCGATAATGCCCTCAACATGTGGCAACCAATCCGGTTCTAAGCAATGACCATAAGCCATGTTAGATCCACTTTGCGTGCGTCGACTGACACGACGCATTTGTGGAACAACCTTGCCTTTCTTCTGCCTAGAAGTGGAGGCCTCTTTTGTGGAGTGGGAGGACTCAACTTGTTTTCTCTTCGACACCGCTTGCTCTCGATTGGAGACCCCGGTGTCCTCCCACCCGCATCCTCAACTTCCCGCTCGCACTCCACAAAAGACGAAGGTGGACTAATCTCCCCGAGCCGTGAATTTCGATCCTCCCACCCGCATCCTCAACTTCCGC
This sequence comes from Stephania cephalantha, assembly GCA_039657325.1. Taxonomy (NCBI): domain Eukaryota; kingdom Viridiplantae; phylum Streptophyta; class Magnoliopsida; order Ranunculales; family Menispermaceae; genus Stephania; species Stephania cephalantha. Next base: position 29,191,389 of record CM077577.1, read on the forward strand.
TCCCCTTATCCAATCTTCCCGCGGTGTCGTGATTGCGCCTCCCACATATAACAGTGACATATCATAAGGAGTCAGCATTTTCCTTTACGTTAATAAGGAAATGACATCCACATTTCTTCGTACCAGTTGAAGTCCTCGCCTTTTCATCATTTCTTGATTTCTTTAAAATTTTGGCCGCTTTCCCCTTCCCTACTCTCTCGAGCGGTCCCCTATATGTCCTGCACCTCTCACATGCAAGTTTCACCCTTCCCCGCGCTTAATGCCCCGGCATCCGAGCGCTTCGTTACTAACACAAACTTGTTCTCCCGCCTATCATTTGAAGCCATGAAATAGCCGCTTCTCGATAGGGAATGGCTTACAAGGTGTAAAAGTGTCTTGTAGTCCGGAAAATTACTAGATACCAAACATTACCCGCAATACAAACAAGTGTAACATTATAATCAACCAAAATGTACAAGACAATCACCATAACACCCCAAAAAACAGTTCTCGGTTGTACATGTCCGATCTCGTATTCGAGTCTCGCTCACGTACGACCGAGAGTTACTCAAGACTTCTGGTCGTACCATACCGTGACTGCGTGAAACATCTCTGGTCCTCATGACCGAGACATTACTATACATCTCGTCCCGCGAGGCCGAAACAATCGCGCACCCAGTACGAAACTTCGGATAACCGCAAAAAAAACACAATAAATTTGCAAAATTATCTCAAGTACGACCTCCTCTTGCACTAAAGCAAGACAATCCTCCATTACATAGTGGAAACAAGTTCGGATTTGAAGAAATTACCAAACCCTACGTTGACAAACAAATCATCATTTTCACGCTTTACACAACTAAACAGTTCTAAAAAACCATCATATGGTTGTCAAACATTGTTACCTCGCTGTTGGATGATGTCAATTCGTAAGAATCGATCAACGCTCGCCAAACGCAATGTGGCTTTGTGGTTCAAGCTTGGTGGTGGGGTGCCCTTTTTCTTTGTCAAAATAGTTTGTGGGGTTTGAATCATTATATATACAGGGGCAAAATGGTCTTTTTCATTTTTGCTGGAATTTTTACAAATAAGTTGGGTGCCTTCATGAAAAGGTGGGGTGCCCTTAGCGGCCCTCAAAACAATTGGATCAATTTCATAACATTGGGCGTCGGGGTAGTGGATAGCATCGATTAGCGATTTAGCATTTGAATACACCTTCCTTAATTCCTGTGTTGCAATACAATTCTTAAGAGCATTAAGGATAGCCCATCCTTCTGCTATTAACGTTATTGCCAATCGCGAAGGAGTCAGCTCGTACCACCACATTTGTATTTGTTACCAAGATCCATCCGATTCTCGTACTTTTTGTCTTCATGTCTCTAGCTACATCGACATATAAAGCAAACCCATCCGTATTAACGATTGCTTCTTGTGATGTCCCTGCCTCTCCCATGTTCAGTTGGGCTTATGCCTCTTTTGAATTGATTTACTTGATCTTGCATCTCCCTAATAATGACCTTTGGATCGTCCCCTTTCCCCTGAAAATGAGTTTGTTACGGTTCTTCCACAGTCTCCACATTCCTAACACAATCCAAGTAATAATCTCATTACCATTCGAGGCCTTTGATGTTGCATGGAAGGTCCTTTCCAAGAATTTTATGATGCAATTCGATTCGAAATCCTGCATACGCAATCCAAACGAGGCTCCAAACCAGAAAGCTTTGGTAATGTCACATCTGAACAGAATATGGAAAGGGGTTTCGGCCTTTTGATTGCATAATGGGCAGTGGGATTCTGTTGCAGCACATTTTTCCGCAAACCTAGGTTGGTAGGTAAAACATTGTATAGGCATCTCCAAAGGAAAAATAATATCTTTCGTGGCGCTTTGATCTTCCATACCTATTTCCAAACTGAGGAGGTTGATGAAGCAGTGCTGGATGCACCTCTCGCTGGTCTTCCTGCAATTCTCTCTTGGTCCAGTGTTGTCGCAATTCTGTATGCTGATCTAACTGAGAAAGAGCCTGACTTTTCGTTATGCCAGATGAGTTTATTATGATATCTTGATCTACTAGTAGGTGTAGCCAAAATCATATTTTCCTCATCTAGACTGAAAACTTCCCTGACGAGTCCTTGATTCCAAGACGTCGAGTTTTGATGGAAAAGGTTTGCCACCACATTGAGTCCTTCTCTTCTTGGTGCCTAAAGTTTCACTTTGTCCTTCTTTGCAACCCACACATCATTCCAAATTTTTGATTTCTGTCTGTCACCTATCCTCCAACAGAGTCCATGTCTTAAAACCTCCCTCCCTGCCAAAATACTACGCCATGCCCAAGAAAGACGTCTCCCTAGCTGTGCAATGAAAAACTCATCTCTTGGGGAAGTACTTGGCTTTAAGGAAGTGAAAAACTAGCATGATCTGCCCCATTAAAAGTCTCTAAACCTGCTTCGCCATAAAATTGAGATTAAAGAGCTCTAAATCTCGAAATCATATACCCCCTTCAAAAATTGATTTTGTCATTTTGTCCCAACCGCACCAATGAATGCCTCTGTTTTTCTTTGAATTGGACCACCAGAATCTTGCCATGGCCTATATGAGAGACTATACAATCCCTTTAGGAAGTTGGAAGATTGACATATGATGATTCGGGATAGCTTGTGACACGTCTTTAAGCATAGTCTCCTTTCTTGCAGGTGAAAGAAGTTTCTCTCTCCAAGTGAGGATGCGGTTGTTCAGTCTGTCGATGATGCTTTCAAATTGTTGCCTTCTCGTATGTCCTTCATTTAGCTGTACTCCTAAATAACGTCTCAAACCCTTCGAGTCTTTCATGTTTGCCCTTTCCTTCAGATGCCTTCGTAAAATGGTACACTTTTGCTAAAGTGCATTGACCTTTTTTGCTCATTAACTTGCTGGACCGAGATATCATGATACACATGCAAAATATGTTTCAAAAAAGCTACATCATTCTCGTTAGCCTTGCAGAATAAGAGGGTGTCATCAGCTAATATAAGTGAGAGATGGAGGGTGAGTGCGGATTGAGTCTGAAACCAGAGAAAGCCCTTTCATTCTCGCATTTGGTCAAAAGGAAAGATAGACCTTCTGAACAAAGAACGAAAAGGAAGGGGGATAGAGGGTCCCTTTGTCTAATCCCTCGCGTAAGTATGATCTTCTTGGATAAGTCTTCATTGACGATGACATTATATGACACTGAAGATATGTAGCAATGAATCGAGCGACACCATTTAGAGAGAAACCCATCTTGTTTAGGATCTCTCCAATCATGCCACATCGTAGTTTGTCATAAGCTTTGGCTATGTCTAGCTTCAAAATGATCTCTTGTGACCTCCTGTTCGATTGCCCCATTGAATGGAGGATCTCATGTGCAAGTAGGATGTTGTCCGAGATTTGCCGACTTGCCACAAATGCATTCTGAAAAGGAGAAATTAGTTCATAAAGCACAACTTTTAAACGATTTGACAATACCTTGGCTAGGAGTTTGTAAATGGAGTTGCATAAGCTGATGGGACAAAAATCTGATAAGGCTTGAAGGAAAGATTTTTTAGGGATGAGGACAACGAGGGATTCATTGAGATTCTTTTCCAAATGACCCGATGAGTGAAATTTTCGGAATAGCTCAAGAACGTCCTCCCTGAAAAGGCTCCATTTTTGTTGAAGAAGTTTGTTCATCATACCATCGGCACTAGGGGACTTTTTAGGGTGCATTTATTTCAACGCTGTGAGAATTTCACTCTCTTCGAACTGTTTGTCTGACCTCAATACATTTGATGCTGATAGTCTAGCCTCGAACCTTTATAGAACTCCAAAATATGGTGCCGATTAAAACAAAACACATTCAACATCAGGTTGATCGTGGTCGATCGCTTACCTTCTCCTCATTCGATAGCTTCATCTTCCCCATATCCCTCACCTCCTCATCAACACCTCCATTTCGATCCCTCTTTTACATTTTTCGCGCTCTCATTGTAGAAGTATAACGATTTTGATTTGATTTGGTTTGGTGATTTGAGGAAAATGCCTCTATGTCCAACTTAGTTTTGAAAGAAAAATGTTCAAACACAAGTAAATCAACCAATGAAATGAACCATTAACCGCATAAGTTATCACATATAAGATGATTCAAATGTGTTTCAAAACCTCTCAAAAACCTAATCTTTTGCTATTCCTAAAATCCTATCGAACGAATATCATCCTCGATTTTACATAATGTTGAAAGGGGTCATGCACTCAATACATATTTAGCTAAAATTAATATATTGTTAAGGAAATCCTTTTAATTGACTTTATAACTAAACTAAAATAATCTATACTAACAAGCCAATGCAAATTACTTTAACTCTTATATTAAGACTATCTTAATTTATGACTTCACCGAGGTAATGAAATATTATGCTTTTCAACAAACGCCTTGAAGGAGTGCATGCCAATTATGGATGAAACATACAAGGACATTTAGTGAATGGTTTGAAGAAAAGGTTGTAAGGTCTTCAACTATATTTTTAGGTTTGATGTCAAACATGTTGCATTGGATTTCTCAGTAAACCAAGAAAATGCACTTTCTTGTTCAAAGTTACACAATTAATGGATTAAAGTTTCACACAAGAGATGTTGAAAGATTAGAAATTTGGTTTGTTTTGTTGAAGGTGCCGATAGATAGCCTTTGTAGATCAAGTTCACAGACAATGCACAAATAAGAAGCCGAAGTTGATTATTACAATGGTTATAAGAGAGATAATTATATTGATTATTTTGTATATTGATTTCCTTATTCCAGTGTGATCGGGTTAACGAGAAAACCATATGAAAGTTAAAGATGGGTTTACCTAGTAAACTTTAACCAATGTCTAGTGAAAATGATTCATCAAACTGAAAAGTGTTGTTAAGGCACCTCCTAGAGGATTGTATGATATTGCAATGTCACTTTATCATCTTTATTTATTTTTTGACTCATCCTTAACTTAAACTCTATAGACGCATGGGGAAAAAACAGATAGATTGCTAAACTTGATGAGTTTCAATGTTTCATATTTGTCTCAATATCTTTTTTCTGACTTTTGCTTTGTAAGACTAAGCTTTGTCCGTATTTCTTTTAATACATTCTGTAGCTTTTGCTCACTTTACTATATACATGACTTATGTATGTGCAATGCCTAATTAGAATATACATATTTCTTTCAAATCCACTTTAACACACCTATCTTGACGAAAAGATTCTAATGTGCAACGCAACTCCGCCTAGGCTTCGGTGGAAGTGATTTTAATGTAAGCTCCACATTGCCTTAATATTCCAAATCTTTAGATTTATAACCAATTGAAGGTGCCGATAGCCTTTGTAGATCAAGTTCACGGGACAATGCACAAATAAGAAGCGAAGTTGATTAACGGGGTTATAAGAGAGATAATTATATTGGATTATTTTGTATATTTATTATATGTATCATTGTGACCTGGACACTTACCCAATCAACAACTATCGCGTTTTTTACAACCATCGATGTTGTATTGTTTGGAGCATGGGAATCAAGGCTTACTAAGGAGTTAGAAAATGGCAACGACAAAAAACCTGCCACAATTGATGAAACGTTATGGAAAGAGTTCAAAAAATAAAGGAGATCTAACAGCTTTCGTGAACAAAGCAATAAAGCTAAGGAAATTAGAGCAAAACAAACGATTCAGCATACGACAAGTCGAAAAGGATATGCTCGCCTTGAATATGAGATGGCAAGTTTTATTCATTTATTCTATTACCTATACCTATATTTTAATCTTGTATTATTTATTGTTTTTATGCTTATAGATTGAAGAAAAAGACGATGATAGTGTTTCCAGAATTGAGGTGTGGATTAGAGGGCATTTAGATAAAAACGAGAAACCACACAATGCCGAAATTGCCGAAATTGTGGTGAATTAACTAATCGATCTTTGATATTTTATATTATTAAGTTTTTCTTCCATTTGATGCAAATAGTAGTTGTTTGTTTTGAAGGATAAAATCAATGCATGTAATCAAAGTCAATGCTCGAGAATCTCTTTGCTCAATCAATTAACAATGACCATATCTCACAAGTTTTGGTACCGAACACCAAGGTCGAGTGAGAGGTCTTGGTTTTGGAGTAACTCCTACGGTGTAGATGCAACAACTCGAATAACGCTATCATCAAAGAACTTATGGGTTTGAGAGAGAAGTATGAAGATTTATCTTCCTATGTTTACAATCAACATAAACAGGTACAAATTGATATTTTCACTATACACATATGTATATTTATTTATATCGTGAACAATATTCATTCTTAAATTGTGTTGGTTATTTTTTATGATAGGGTCAACAAGGGGGAGACAGGCACACTTGTACATGTCAGGTAAAAAAAATATTAATCTATTAAACGTAAGTGTTACGGATAATTAAACTTCATAATTTTTTATTGAAGCCACAAAAGGGGAACTCTTCAAATAAGTGTGGAATGAAGTGCAAGTTGATCGATTGGGTTGTTGGTACCCATATAGTGGCAGAAGGAGAGATTGCAATAGATGACCCGCTACATGTTGCGGAGGGTGCTCCTATTGGGGTTGGATCTTACATGGTGTATGTGCAAACAACCATTGACCACAATGCTTTGATATGGAGGACTCAAGCTAATATGAGGACAATAGAGCAAGCTTTAGGGGAATCAATTCCATGGCCCAAACAACATGTCTTCATACCTAACACTTAAGGAAAATACGTTTCAACCATTTAGTTTTATTTTTTGACTCATCTTGTGTTTCTGAATTTAATTTTTTTATGCTTGCAGATGATGGGAAGAGCGTATAGATGGTGCTAGAAACTTGATGAGTTTCAATGTTTCATATTTGTCTCAATATCTTTCTTTCTGTTACTTTTGCTTTGTATGAGACTAAGCTTTGTTACTTTTGTATTTCTTTAAATACATTCTGCTTTGCTCTCACTTATCTATACATACATGTGCGTGTCTCTAACATATGGTTGATGCTTGTAACATGGACATAGCATCTCTCCATATGTCCTCATTATTATAACTGCCATCCCTTACTTTTTCTTTCTTTCCATTCCAATTCCTTCATCCTTACAAAACATCCTCCGCTGGTAACCTACGCATTGATGCTCTCTCTCCTCGAGACTTTATCCGCCTTTCGTCATTCGTATTTTACAATTGTGGTTGTGTTGTGTAGATCCAAATAAGTACGTGGTTAGATATGGAGAGACCAGCGAGGGCATCTACTTCATTTGGGACGGAGAGGTAATCAAGTATTTGAATTATGAGTGTTTGATTGTGATTTGGTACGAATGCGAGGAGTTTGAGAGGTAATCAAACATTAAAAGGTAAATTAGGTGAATTGTGAACTTCTCTTCTATGCTTCCATAAATTTACTGTAGAATTGAATGTGAATCATAGCTGTTGTAAGAATTCATGTTGTTGTTCAATGGGAAGATTGATGAGGGAATGCAAGTTTGTTGTGATTCACCTAATAGGTTAATAGTTGGCGTACACACCTTACAATTGTTTTAGTGGTCACTAGTACATATATACTATAAGGCAAATCATGATGCAATCAATGATCTAATTAATTAACAGATCAAGGGAGTTTTTTGAATTATTCATTAATCAACTAATTAATGCTAGATTAGATCAGATGGTTTGAATTCAACCTTGCATGAAAGAGAGCGTGAAGCGAAAAGGGTCTTGAAGAACGTCACATGAGCCTTTAAAGGTCATGAGGCCCTCGCTTCAAAAACACCACTTTGGCCTTGTTTATAGTGTAAGGCGCAACACCCACCAACATTTATATACTTCACATCATAATAAATTCATTAATGTTCAAAATAAAAAAATACTACTTTGGCATCTTTAATTCAATTTCAATTCAAATTACGCACCCGAATATATGAGCAGTTGATGAGCTTCTCGAGATTATCCAACCGGACAACGTCATGGTAAACATAGCGCCTCACTTATCACATAAACATTCAAAAATCAGCCAAATTCAGAAGAATTGACTACATCCAAAGCAACTTAAAAATCCATACCAGTACAATGTGCTTAAAGAAAATGCAAATGTAGAAATTTTTTTTCGACATTGAATTGAACATATATATAAATTTATAATCAGCTTCGGCTTCATAACATTAATTTTCTTTGGCTCAGATAAGTCCTCCTAATTCTCAGTTTATAAAATCAGTTGATAAGAATTCATGGGATGCGAAAGATGTTGCTGATTGTGTCTTGTCTAACAAGTGTGCTTTAGTATTTGGTTTGTTCATTCCTTTCATTGAAAAAACCTTCTAATTTTCTTCTAGCCATTCAATCGTTGCTTTTGGATTTTTAATATATCAAAGTGGATTATGATAATGAATTAGTTTAAAGGGAAATCAATTGATTGGTTGATCTCAATATATGCTATACTCGATAATCGGCGCGAAGGTGTTATCTTTAAGCGGTGTCAGAGAGCGGTTTCACTTCATATTTCTCTAGATTTTGCGGTAGTAAATTCATTATTTTCATTTAATGAGTTATTTGTCTCTGTAGCGTGTCACTTCAGCTCAATGATTGGCTGAGAGTTCTATTCTTGATACATACACTACCAAAGTGAGCTCCTAAAGTAACGTGCTTCTTTTGTGATTTACTTCCTCCAAAAAGGATTGTGTTCTGGTTCGAAAATATTTGCCCATTGATCTAATTTAAAATATTGACAATTAATTTTTTAAGTTGTGCGTTAACAGATTGATGGTGAACCTTACTGGTACTATGAATACTTTGTTCAAAAATCACCTACTAGTTCTGTAAGTATTTTTATCATTACTGAAATCATGCAATGTTCTTTCCCATGATTAACAATCTAAAAACATAACTTACATTAATTCAATCCCAATCACATTGAAAATAATTTTACCATTTCAGCAGCTGGATATGAAAATAAGGCTCTGCATTCGAGATAGTTTGTTCCGTTTGGCTAATAGTGCAATACAAAGAAATAAGACTACGGATACGAGCAAGACAACCACCGGCGGGGATGGAACTAGAACTACCGCAGGAGATGAAACAGATGATGACAGTTCGTAAATATAACTTTCATTCTTACCGTGGCTCGAGAACTTAGATGCTTCATATTTAAATGAATTCTTGAAAGAGGTCGGTTCATTCATCGCTCTTAAGACATTTCTTCTTTTTCAATCATGACAACATGTTTTGAGTTTAACAAAAATTAAATGAAACCTAATTGCCAAGAAACTACTTTATGAACGGCACAGTTCTAATACTAGTTCGAAAATCATTACTAGTTCTGTTAGTATAGTACATAATGCAACATATGCACACTGGTGTTGTATTGTACAGTACTGCTAGGCTATGTGCCTGCAATGTCTTGCTATAGAAGAGAAAAATCCTACAAACAGAAACTAACATATAGAATCTGAATAATGTACTACCATATGGTCTGTATATAGCAGCTATATCTTGTTGGGTGCTTAGTCTCTTATGTCTAATAACTGATTTTAAAACAATAATAAATTTGAAAGTAGCAATTAAAGGCCTTTTATATCACAATAAAAAATTGTCCATAGATCAAGTGATTTTATGTTGAAGGAATCACTGATGTTATTCCATTGTGCTTGTTTCCAGATATGCTGGTGTTGTTACTATTGAAGGAATCACTTATGTTCTTGAGGTTCCTGCTTCCCTTTTTGTTGAAGGAATCACTGTTGTTCAAGATTCAATATTTGTTTGATTTTCGATCATTTTAGCAGGTTTTGTGAAATGTGTGGCTATCGATTTGTTGTTTTGTTGATTGGTTGTAGAACACTGTGAATTTCTTGATGGAATAATAATATTTCTAGTGGAATGTAGATTTGTTATATTTTCAATTGAAAATGGAAATGTAAACTAATTCTGGGCATTTTCAGCTATTATTTTTTTAAAATTACATTTGATAGGGGTTTGAAACCCCCTATGTAAGCCTTTGACGATAATATAGAGGTTTCAAACCCCTATGAAATAACTACAATTGATAGGGGTTTGAAACCCCTATGTAAGCCTCTGAAGATATTATAGAGGTTTCAAACCACTATGAAATAGCAGATTTGATAGAGGTTCAATATGTACTTAGCTAAAATTAATATATTGTTAAGGAAATCCTTTTAATTGACTTTATAACTAAACTAAAATAATCTATACTAACAAGCCAATGCAAATTACTTTAACTCTTATATTAAGACTATCTTAGTTCATGACTTCACCGAGGTAATGAAATATTATGCTTTTCAACTCACTTTATCATCTTTATTATGTATGTGCAATGCCTAATTAGAATATACATATTTCTTTCAAATCCACTTTAACACACTGTCTTGACGAAAAAGATTCTAATGTGCAAGTAGAACTCCGCCTATCAGTGTGAATAATGTAAGCTCCACATTGCCTTAATATTCCAAATCTTTAGATTTATAACCAATTAAGTTTATTATATGTACCTCCCTAATCAACAACTATCGCTCGATGTTGTATATTTTATATTTTACGGTTGTACCGATAATATCCGGCTTAAAGCTTCAATGGCCATGATAGCTTCTAAAACCTAATATCAACAAATACGTGATCAAGATGTTTGTAGCATTACGCTCAAAATCAATACAAATTTTAACCATTGTACTTTTTATTGTTATATTCTATTCATGTTTATAGTATAACATTCATACTATAGGATCCATTGATCACTAAGATTAAGAAACTACTCACACTTCATTGAAACAAACATTCACATAATGTTATTCATTGAAGTTAGAGATATAATGAAATAACTTTCTATTAAATCAATAAAAATAATACCTGAATCACCACATGTGAGTTTCAATGTTTTCTCTCAACAAATCTTCTTAATACTCAAGAATAAAGTAAATCTATGCTAAATAATATTAATGGTGGCTAATCTATGGTAATTGGTATGTTTACCATGTTCTCTTATCTATTTATACTCCCCTAAGAACGTTTTAAAACAATTAGAAAGCCTACTTAATAATTAGAAAGCCTACAACACCGCAACCGCGCCGAGCACTTTTGTGTGTAAATTTCTCTCTTCAGTGGTCTTGGCGCTGTCTCTATGTCTCCCCGACACCGTCCCATGACCTCCACAGCTCCGCCATTGTTTCGGTCATCCTTGGTCTATTTTCTTCACTTGCTTGCTCTCCCATGCCGTGCTTTTCCTTCCCATGTTGTGCCTTCGTATCCCACAACGTCATACTGCTTAGCCACGACGCTAAACATCCTTTAGTGTGTTTTAGCTCTGTTTCTTCTCGAATTCACTCTTTTCCTTCCTTTATGCTTTTTGTACTTGAAAATACATAAACACCATCAATTTGAGTTCAATTTAGGATATTTATATTAAATATACCACTAAACTAACCTTATATATAAGTCTAAATAATCAGTTATCAAATACCCATAAACTTAAAATTTTGCACGTCCTGAGCAAAAGTGTATTTTATTAAATCTCCTAACGACTCATATTACTCTAGTTCACATTCATTTTACATTGTTCATGGAGTATCCTTTAATTCACTAAGTTTCAAGTTAATAATCCACTAAAGAGTATTTCTTTTCAAAAACTTACAATTTTCAAGATATGTAGCTTTAACAACACATACAACTAACTTTCGAAACACCAAAGTAGATCAAAACCAAAACCATCACTACTACAAGTTTGTTTCACCTCGACACTCAAGTAGCAAGTATACAATCTCATGATTTCTCATTAAGTATAGAAATTCACAAAAAGCACAGATGAAACTAATTTTTTGTAGACTTTAGCACTTCAAGAGTCTATAAGACTTAACATAGTTGGAAAGAAAACTTAACTCGATCAAGCTACTAGCACTCGAGCTAAATCTTTTATTTGAAGAGTTTTAATTTAACTTTCACCTTCTTTTCTTTATTCTAATATCTCTTTTCTTTTCTTTTCTCCTTATTTTTTTTATTTCACGGTCTCTGCTCCTTTTCTTACGAATTCATTTTTTCCTCTTTTTCCAACCATCAAGTTCTTTGCTCCATTTCCTATAGAACTTGTGGGATTCTCTATTATTTTTATTTTAAAACTCTTGTTAGCACTTCTCACTTTCACTTTATCAAGCAAGTTAACTTCAACTTTTTACTTAAACATGCCTATTTCTTCTTTTCTTTGCACTAAGCCTTTATTTGTTTTTTATTCAAGTAAGATTCACACTTATTATAGAAGTCCTTAGAGATCTAACTTTTTCCACAAGAAGTGTTCCAGTGATCTTCTTGCGTTTGTTTCTAGTTCATGGTCTTCCATACTCTAGGTTTCTAATTATGAAATCATTCTGTTGTTGCTACATTTCATTTTTTCTTCCAAAATTTAAAACACTCTTTTGAGTTTCATATCAACAAGACACTTATATTTTATTCATCCTCAATTAAAGGCATGAACATGCAAATGAACTACTTATTCATTACATATTACTATATATAACATAATCTATAATACTTAAACATTCAAATAGTAAGTAAAAGAAAAATAATACACTACCATGCTTTCCTCTTTAACCGCTTCAAAAATAAAATTTAAACGATCATATCTACTGTGTTTATCCTTATTTCATCTTTTCTTACCACTTCTCATAGTGTAGCGTAGTGTTTATGCCCCCAAACTTAAACCAAACTTTGTCCTCAAGGTTTAAAAATAAGTCCGAACCATGAAAACACTAAAACATAAACATATATAATAAGAATATCCCTATAACTCATTGATACTTTATGAATTTTTTGCATCTATTGAGACTTCCCTTGCATATTTTAGCATAAAATTTCAAAAGTTAGAAAACCATTACATGTGAATTGTCCATAACTAAACTAACTAACTACTTGAAATTCACAAACTTGAAATTTAAAAACCCTGGGCCGCCTCCTAGTAGCGCTTAGTTTAACGTCATTACCCCGACGCATTTTTGCTCGTTTAGTCCGAGTCTAAATCTAGATACTCCAATATTTTGATGTTTGAAATAGTTGCTCATAACCTAGATAGATGATTTGAATACTTCTTTGATTTCCAAGTCAAACTCTTGCAATAATACACCAAGCTTCCATGTATCATCGTATGGTTTGGTTTGGTTTTTATAACTTAATGAGGTAACCTAGATAGATGATTTGCAACCAAATTTTCACTTCCTTTCTTATCTTTTATTTCCAAGTCAAACTCTTGCAATAATAACACCCATCTAATTAGCCTTGGTTTGGTATCCTTCTTTGTAAACAAGTAACGGATTGCTGCATGGTCGGTGTACATAGTAACTTTTGATCCCACTATGTAAGCTCTAAACTTATCACATGCAAATACCACTACCAAAAGCTCATTTTATGTAGTAGTATAATTCTATTGTGTTGGATCCAAAGTTTTGCTTGCACATTATATAGCTTTGAACATTCCATCTCTCCATCCCACCTAAGCTCTAAACTTATCACATGCTCCTTCCGCATAGTCACTTGCATCGCACTTTATTTCAAATTTAGATACCCAATCTAGTACTACCACTATTGGTGTCGAAATCAAAGCTACTTTCAAGGTGTCTAATGCTTATATTCATGTAGGGCTCATTTCAAATGGAAAGTCTTTTCCAACAATGTGTATAATGGTTTAGTGATTTTAAAAAAATCCTTAATAAACCTTATGTAGAAACCCGCATGTTTTAAAAAGCTCCTTATATCTCTAATGTTTCTTGGTATATGAAGTTTCTCAATTGGCGCTATTTTTGCTCTATCTACCTTTAATCCCTGAGCCGACACTCTATGTCCTAAACCAATTCTTTCTCTAACCATGAAATAACATTTTTCCTAATTAAGTAATAAGTTTGTGTCTCGACATCTTTTCAATACTAAGGCCAAATTTTGCAAATATAGGTCAAAAGATGCTCCAAATACATAAAAGTCATCCATAAATACCTCCATATCCTCGACCATATAAAAATAGCTACTATACATCTTTGAAATGTAGCTGGTGTATTGCATAGTCCAAATGTCATTTGTCTAAATGCAAATGTTCCAAAAGGACAAATAAACGTCGTTTTCTCCTAATATTCTGGTGCTATAGCAATTTGATTATATCCCAAGTACCCATCTAGGAAACAATAGTATTCATATCCTGCTAATCTATCCAACATCTGATCAATGAATGGTAGAGGGAAGTGATCCTTTCATGTAGCCTTATTTAACTTTCGATAATAAATGCAACCTCGCCAACCATTTACTATTCTTCTGGATAAGGTTTCCCCATTTTCAGTTTGAATAATGGTCATCCCTTATTTCTTTTGGTACCACATGTATTAGTGAAACCCATGAACTGCCTAAAATAGCATAGATGATTCCGTTCAACCATTTTAAGATCTCCTTCTTTACCACTTTTTTCATCACTGGATTCAATCTCCTCTGAGCTTCAACTGATTGTTTATGATTCTCTTCCATTAAGATCTTATGCATGCATACTGTTAGAATAATTCCTTTTAAGTCCTTGATTATCCATCTCAACGCTGATTTATGCTATCTCAAAACCCGAAGCAATTTTTCTTCTTCCAACTTTGTCAATGCTGCTAAAATGATCACAAGATATGTTGCATTCTCTCCTAAATATATGTATCTCATATGCTCTAGCAAAGGCTTTAATTTCATTATTGGTTCAATGACTGCACTTTCCACTTCCATTTCTAATCTCTCAAAATTCTTATGAAACTTTAGGGGTCCTATCGATGATGAAGCATTTATTGCCTCTTGAAGTTCACCCTTAATAGTAGAACTTGCTGTTATGCTTTGGACTAGGCACTGCTCCAATGGGTTATCTGGCCTATAATTCTTGGTTATATTAGAAACACAGTCAGGAAATACATATCTAAATCGATACTTTTACAGTGTTCCCCTTCGCTTGGAAATTTCAAGGTCTTGTAGATATTGAACGACTTCCTCGTTATTTATTTGTAACATTAATTCTCCTTTTTGAACGTCTATCAATGCTCGTGCAGTTTCTAGGAAAGGTCTCCTTAAGATTGGTTCTTCTAAATCTTCTTCCATATCCATCACTCAATGTCAACTGAGAAATTGAAATTATTCACTTTTACCAACACATTTTCAATTATTCCTTTTGCATATGTCAATGATCGATCTGCTAATTGCAAGGTCATATTGATCAAATTTACTTCTTCCGGACCCAATTTCTTGAATACTAAAAAGGGCATCAAATTTATGCTTGCTCCCAAATTACATAATACCTTATCAAACAAGTGTACTCCTACGGTGCATAGAATGAAAAAACTTCCTTGGTTTTTCAACTTGGGAGGTAACTTCCTTTGTAAAATAGCACTACATTCTTCTGTCAAATTTATTGTTTCATAATCTTCTTATCGCACTTTTCTTGCTATTATGTCCTTCTAAAACTTTGTATAATTCGACATCTGTTCCAATGCGTCTGCAAACAGGATATTTATGTATAACTTCTTAAACATCTCCATAAACTTCTTGAATTGTTCTTGGTATTTCTGTTTCTTGAATCATTAAGGATATGGTAGAGGTGGATTCATTAGTGGTGGATTGCCAGGAAATGTCATTCTCCTTGGTATTACATCTTTTTTCTACCTATTTCCCCTACTTTCTTTTGAATCGATTCCGATTATTTTGCTGGTGCATTTTCTTTGGGTACCTATGTCACTCTCTAAGTGTTCTACATCCATTTGGTGCTGCTAATCAATTTGTTTAATTGTGTCATTGATATATCTTTTGGTTGCACTAGATTCTTAGTTGTTCTTCCACTTTTTAATTGGATTGCATGTGCGCTTTCCATAAGATTAATGTTTGTGTTACTCGAAAACTGTCATTCCTTCCTTTGATTCAAGGCAATGACTAACTGACCAATCTATCTCTCTAAGTTCTTGATAGATTGTGATATCTCATCATCCATTCTCTTCATGGCTTGCTTAACTCCTTCCATCTCTTCTCGTGCTTCTCATGGCATTCCCTATTGCTCATGTCCATGGCATGCAAGAGTTTCTCAATTTTCTTCAATGAAGTCATCTATCCACTCAGTTCTAGCTTCCCTTGTTGAACTTGTTGATCGAAGCATGGAAGTAACTTCAGTGCATTATTAGGATTTCCATACGAGAAGCTTGGGTTGTTGTTGTCGTATCCTTAATAAAACCTTTAAGGAGTCGTTGCTCTTGGCCTGAAGTTGTTTCCATAGCTTTGGTTGTTCATGAAGTTTACATCTTCATATTCCATTCCTTGCTACATATCCATTTGATTAGCCACCATAGCTTAGTGATTAGTGGGTTGTTGTATTGCCTGTACTTGCAGACCTTGTCGTCCCATCTGAAGTTTCATCATTTGATTGCTCAAGTTGGATAGTTGTACCATAATCACAGCTTGTGAATCAATCTCATATACGCCCACTGGTTTCCTCACTATGGAACCAATACCGAATGTAGAGTTTTGAGACATAAGATCTATGAGATCCAATGGTCCATCCTCATCCTTAGTTAGTAGCGAACCACCTGCTGCGGCATCTACTAGTGTTCTCGTGTTGTGGTTCATACCATAGTAGAAAATCTTGAGTTGTGTGACAAGTCGATAATTAGACATGTTTTATAATGTAATTTAGTTTGATTTTAGATATAAATGATGATATTACACTAGATATTCTCTTGTTTTGTGATTTTAGGATTTAATTAGGAAAGTAAAGAAATGGAAGAAAAGAGGAAGAAAAACAAAATTGTCAACTGAAGATCAGTGTCAGCGATTAGCCAGCGATACAAGAATATAATAGGAATCGCTGTTTAAATCGGTAGCAGAGAAGAGCCAGTGAATCATCAACAGGATTAGGAAATATATTAGAAATCGCAAGCTGAATCGATGAAGCACAAAGACCAAATTCCAGTGATTTATTCAACGATTTGTGAACATAATGGAATCGCTGACAAATCGCTGAGGTCGGTTACGAGTTTTTTAGATTACTATTGTGACGGCCCCAATTTTTCACAAATTGGGCCCCGTCCGGCCTAAGCCCACGTGAACCCCCGAGCCAGTCTCGCAAGGTCAACGAGAGCCTAGTCAGCCTTCCAATCCATCATTTATCAGTAATTTAAAAGTTTTAAGTTGAGTTATTAATATTATTTCAAGATTTAAAAATTTAGCGTAAGCAACTAATACATTACATAACTCAACAAAAAGATCAGGGAGTTAGGCAACCTAATTGTGGAACCCAGTAAATATCATCAGAGGAGAGTAAATACAAAATATACAAAAAATTCACCTAGCTATGAAGCCTTCCCTCTGCTACTCGTCCGCGGCTCTGCACTCAGTCAAACATAAGAATGACGAGCCCAGGTAAGTAAATCCAGTAGGAACATATACACAACATTTCACAATATCCAAAGCAGTCAAATTCATGCAAATAGAACGAAAGGAATAAAGAACGCATGAATATAAAAGACTGTAAACCAATCAATCGATGAGTGAGGCCAAATAACAAGGAGTCCCGACCAAAAGGTCGTTGAGTCGCGGCAAAAGCCCAAGAGACTCGGGTTTAGGACGAGTCCCCCGACCTCCCAACCCCTAACCCTTGCGACTATGAGATATCTACGGCCGGATAAGTGCCCCCAACGTACACTCAATTGGGAGATATCGACGGCGTCCGGATAAGAGCTCATATCGCATATAAATAGTAACCATGACTCGCTTGCCAATGGACCCACTCAATCAATAACAATTCCACATATAGCTATCATCACAAAGCAGTTAACAACAATAAAGCTATCACAAAACAGTAAACAACCACAACCAATGGAGAAAAATGAAATATTGTATAAGTCCCTAGCTGGTTTACTTACCTCGAGAAATCGCGAACCTCAAAACGTCTCTCGCGTCTCGATTTGCGCACCCGACACCCGACTCATAAGTCCCTGGTGTCCATTTAGACATTTTAGGCCTATTTTACTTCAAATCATTCAACTCGCACTGAAATTAGGTGAAATAAACCTCACCTCCATCGCGTCATCGCGATTTCGTCGAAATCGCGCATCCGACCGGTCGACAACGCGCCACCGCGTCGTTCATCGCGTCGCAGCCACGCCGTCGCTCGTCGGTCGCCGGCGCCGCCGCTCGCCGGCCGCTGGTGAGTTCCTCCGCGTTGCGTCGCGTCGCCGCTGGTTCGTCGCTGCCGATCCGACCCGTTGCCGCGCCGTCGCTGCCGGCGTTACCGCCGTCACGCTGCCGGCGCTGCCGGCCGCCTCTCTCTGCCTCGCCGGCGCCACGGCTCGCTGGCCGCTGCTCACTCCCGCTCGTCCGTTCGCGCTGCCAATCGGCCGCGTCACTGCTGCACCGCTGCACTGCTGGCCGGCTGCCGCGTCTCGCCGCCGATCTCGCCGCCGTGCTGGAGAGTCGCCGGATCTGCTATGCCGCCGCGCAGGCGTCACGGAGTCACCCACCACCGAGCGTCACCGCGCGTTACCGCGCAGTCGCGTCACCGCGCGGCCGTCGCGGCCGTCCGTGCCGCCGTCGACGTTGCCGCCGTGAGCCGGAGCTCCATCGCCGGCGTCCCTCTCCGATCTCCTTCTTTCTCTCACCTCCCGATCACTCTCTCCCTCTTCTTTCCTTTTTTTTTCCAATCTTATCCGATCTTTTTTTTATATATATATATTATTTCTTTTCTCCTTATCCTTATCTCTTTCTCTTTTAATTTCAAATCAAAAGTGTCCTCGACATTCGTGCAACACGAATCTCGAGGCAAACTCAACAACCGAGCAACGCGCATCTCGAGGCACCAACCCGCCTCATTTCAAATCTCGATACTCGCGCTACACGCATCACGAGGCATATCCAATGTACATTTTAAAACCACATAAATCCACTATAGCCACATTTCGGTCCCACGTCGGCACGCGACTCGAGGCGCGTCCCTCGTTCTTGTTTCGTTCTCCGCATTCCCCGCATATACTTTTCTCAACAATTAACATTAAAATCTCAAATTGGATATTACACATTACCTCGGAGTCTCCACCCGAGATTCGGACATACGCATTTCGACGAGTGGATCCCACAAACGACCCTGACCTGACACGTGGCACAAGTCAAATTTTCGGGTCGTTACAACTATGAAGGATTTGAGTTTATCTATGATATGTATAACTTATGAGACTATAAATAAGATCTTAGGGCTTCGAAATCAAGCTCTACCTCTTCCACATACTCTATAAGTCTTTTATTAGCCTTAAGTTAGTTTATATTGAGTTTATGTTTGAAGCTGCATTGAAGCTTTAATTTATTTCATTAAGAGGTATTTATTTAATTATGTCTTTCACTTATATTATTGCAATGTTTATTTCTAGCATAAGTGAGTAGTTTATTAATCTAAATAAATCCTAGACATGTATATACTTTGGATATCTATATAGTTATAAGTAAGAAATCATGAACTTGATGCTTTAAATCTATTCATATACAGTTTTAATAAGTTGTTTTTGCGTATTACAAGTACTGAAGATTAATATTGCATGCATAGTTGCAAATATGTATTGTGTTATTTTAATTCTGATTATATGTCTATGATTATTGACAACAATTATAAAAGTAGTAACTATGACTAATCTATAGGGCAATATTACCCGAGTGGATGTTCTAGGTGATTGTGTTCTAAGTTATTTATTGATTGACATATTCTGATTAATATTTGATTTAATTGGGCATAATTTTCATGGAGTGTTAATGCTATCGTAATTTCTATTTTATTGCATTTTATCCAATAGGTGGATTTAAAATGATAAGGATATGACTCATTTTCCATTGAATATAGGAAAATTAATAATTTGCTTAGGCTATCAACCTATTATGAACTAGGATTTAATGATTCCAAGATTCCATGTGATATAATTATAACTAACTTATGAAGTAAATTTATGTTCTAGTGTTTGAATGCGATCCAAGTATATTACATTGTTTAAAGGGGTTTGTTTAGATGTTTGTTTAGATATTTATATTATATTGAATTTGAATTTTGTTTAATTAATTTTGCATTGAATTGTTTAGATTAGTTTACTTAGTTTGGTTAATTAAGTTAGTAGTTATAATTTTTAGTTATTTAATATTTTAATCCCATTTAATTAAATTTACTAAATTAAGAAAAACAAGAAAAAACACTTTTCCTAGAAGTTTGCAAAAATCCCTGCAAAGACGATATCATATTTACCACTACTACAAATAATAGGAAAATACGGAAAACTATTATGCATGCTTGACACGTGTCAATTTTTGGCACCTTTGCCGGGGATTTTCAAATAACTTTTTAAGATTTTAGACGTTGTATGGTCTACATACTTCGTCGTGTTAATTCTAAAGGATCTTTACATCTGTTTGATCCTAAAATAGATGGAACTTATAATCAAAGTTTAAGACAACAACAACTTAAGGATAATTTAGTTAATAGGATGAAGGATAACAACAATAATAATAATAATGACAATGTCTTTAATAATAATAATGATAATAGAGTTATCAATAATACTAACAACAATAATAGAGAACTCACTTTTAGACATGCAAATCAAAATTTTACAGCATATGAGCCTATGTGCATAGCATACCTTGATGGATTTCCTAAATTTGAACTTAGATATGGATTTATTAGTGCCTTATCTAACTTATATGGTAAAGACAAGGAAGACCCACATAAATTCATAAAGGAATATTAACATAACGTTAACGGGATGAAATCGAAAAAAGACACCTTATAACAAGTCAAACATAAAGCTTTTCATTTTGCATTGAAAGATATAGCAAAAGATTGGTTGTTCAATCTCCCTCAAGATTCAATAACTACATGGACTTAAATGTTAGAAACTTTTCTAGATGAATAAATGCTTGCTAGAAAAATTAGTTCCTATAGAAAGCAAATCACAGTTGCAAAGATGAAAGATGATGAAAATTTTAATGAATTCTATGATAGATTCCAAAGATTATTTTCTTCTTATCCACAACATGGATATACTCAAAAAGCTTTGTTAGATTATTTTTATGAAGGGCTCAAACACTTTGAACAAAGATTATTAGAAACAATATGTGGTGGATCTTTATTTGAAACAACACCAATTTTAGCAAAAGAAGCAATTAATAAAATGGATAAACAATCTAAGCAATATGGTGAAAAGATTGAATCCTCAAAAAAGAAACTTTAAGAAGTTAATAATAGAAGGAATAATAGGCATGATAATAAAATTGATCAATTATCTAATATGGTTAAGCTTTTAATTAATGATAAATCTAATTAAGTTAAAGCTTGTGGATTCTGTAATGAGGTTACACATCATACGGATGCGTGTCCTATTCTACATGAGGATAATACTGAAAATGTTAATGCAATGATGAACCAATATTCTGGTCCCCCAAGAAATCAATATAATAACAATACTTATTATCTTGGAAGACCACACCCGAATCTTAGTTATGATCCTAAAATCAAAATTATAATACTTATAGACCAAGAGCTCAGATGCAATATGCACCTAATCAGCAACCTTAACAAAATGCTCAATCTACAAATTCAAATTTAAAGCAAATCTTGCATAATTTTATGAATCAAAGTCATCAAAACTTTACACATATTTATCAAAATTGATTAAGACTGATTCTACTATTAATGAACTGAGAAATCACTTAAGCCAAATGAATTTACAAATAAATAGGTTAAGTAATTAATAGAGTAATCATGCTAAAACACCGACTTAAGCTACCGTTACTCCGATTAATCAAGCACAAGTTAAAGCTTTATTTAATGATGAGAAAGATAATACCAATAATTGGAAATATACTTAAAAAAGGTAACAAAATAAAGCACATAAAACTATTGAAGAAGAAGAAGAAATGATGGCTAATGTCATTCCTATTAGAAAATGGATGACTGAACAATTGAAATATACATCTTTTCCTGAAAGATTATAACCATGGTATTTAGCCATAGTTGAAGCATACAAAAAATCTTTACAAAAGTCTGAATTAATTGATGAGGACGAAAATTATAAGATTTCGATAATTTGAATGAAGATATGTATTCATATTCTACAGTTCTATAACAATTAGCTGATGCTAGGGAGGGAGAAAAAAATGAAGACATTCTTGCAGCATTTAGGAAAATAAAAATTAATAAACCATTGATAGAATCAATTATGCAATTTTCTAATTATGATGAAGTTTTAAAAGAATTCTCTGAATCAAAGGATAAATTTTTAAAAAATCTAAAGAAAACTTAGGACAAAAGGTTCCGATCTAGGAATGTTTGGAATACCTATTACATTTGGAACTTCTTTTATAGATTTTGCTATGCGTGATCTTGGAGCTGTTGGGGCATGTGCCATAAGTCAATCTACAAAAATTGTTTATCTTATAATTTTAATTAATAAAATTGAGGTTTTCATTTGTTGTTTTATTATAAATGGTTGCATAGTTTACCTTATAGTAAGATCCATGGGTATTTGTTGAAATATCATAAATTTTCTTAATCGGCCACTATAACTGGGAACTATGGTGAATTAAGACTAGTATGAATCTTGATTGATGGTCATGTGATGATCATGCATATATGGATACAAATCGAGATCATGAGTACTTGTTAGGGAACAAGGTACTGGACCGACCTGCTATGAGAACACCACATGGATTAAGTCATAGGTGTAACTCATGATATATATATCATTTAGTCATTCGACTTGAGATTACCATAGACTTTAATATTAAGAGCATGGTAATTTGACACAATCAAACGTTGTTTTTAACCGGACGATTAAAAAAATTGTAATTGGTTACCATGTGAATAATATGTGAAAGTGTTTAATCAAGATTGAATTTATCCCTCTCGTATAGAGAGAGATATTAGTGGATCCTTCGATATGTTAGACTGTTAAATGACCAAATCCAAGTGAATTGATATGATTAATGTCACTTAGATGTTTTCAGTCTACCTAAAGATTGAGACTAGTACGATTGAACATTAAAGGTGACTTTCCATGCCTTACGTTTAATCAAAGGATATCACACAACAAAAAATATGATATATGTTATTCATTAGGTTGGTTCGATTTTGATATCCATGCTACTTGGGGTAGTCATAATGCCTTGCTAGAGACCGCTTATGATTTGTGCACCAAAAAGGTTTTGGTTCACTACCAACATCACATGAACCTATTGGGTCGCACACAAAGAATAGCTTTGCGCAATCTCAATTGGTCCATAATAATGAATTTTATATGATAAAATTCATGACATAAAAGCCCTTACGGTTTGTTATATGATAACTTATTAATATGGGCGTATATGTAATATGCTTAAAACTGCA
This sequence comes from Stephania cephalantha, assembly GCA_039657325.1. Lineage (NCBI taxonomy): Eukaryota > Viridiplantae > Streptophyta > Magnoliopsida > Ranunculales > Menispermaceae > Stephania > Stephania cephalantha. The sequence continues at coordinate 29,214,766 of CM077577.1, forward strand.
TAAATACAATAGTCGTATTACGAATATGGTTTTAAGTGAGGGCTTATCTATTTATATAAATAGAGGTTGAAACCTTAAAATAAAATAATATTTTTATTTTTGCTATTTTTGAGTTCTCTGGATTTTGAGAGAGAAAGAAAAACTTTTTCTATCTCTCTTAGGGTTAGCATTCCAAGTCGTGGTCACCGTTCGTGTGTAGATTTTTGATAGAGGATGTGTGCTTGAATGTCTTGAAGATCAAACAATCCAGAGAAGGAAATCACGGATTAAGGTATGATTTGCTTTTGGAGTTCTAGTTTAATAGAACTTATTTCGATCTTGTTGGGGTTTTTTAAAAATTGTTTTGAATTTTTCGCTACACGTGAAACCCAAAACCCAAAACCCAAAGTGGTATCAGAGCATTACGATGGGTTCTATTAAAAATTTACATGTTTTCTTTGATGTATATATGATATATGTGTGAAAACATGATCTTGATTAATGTATATGTAATGTACATATAGGTTATGTGATAATTGTTATCAAGAATTTGTTTTAAAACTTGTTAATTCATGTATTTGATAAATACGCATGATTTGATTCAATGATGAATTCATGTTTAGAATATTTCGATTAACATATGTTTTAATATTGAACGATGCAAATTTTGTATTTTCACTTGGTAGAAATTATGTTTAGGTTAATGTGATTCTGGTGTTGAATACATAGTTCGTTTTTGTTCAATAATTATGTATGTCTCCATGATAGATATCATGATTAGGTTAATATGATTAATTTAATATGATTCTGGTGTTGAATGCATGATTAATATTTAGTTTCTTGATTCAATTGCTTATTTTGTATGGATAAGAATCGAAATTGGTTTTTGATCATATTTCATTGTGTTATCTATTAGTATATTCCTATTAGATAGAGATAAACTTTTAATCGGATAAGAATTACAAATCCTATAAGATAGATGAGATATATAACAAATTCGTAATGGATAAGGATTCAAAGTATCTTAAATTCTAATTGGATTAGGATAAGATATTAAGTTAGAGGTAGGCTCGGGTTAGTAAAAAACATTTTAATTAATATATTTCGGAATTAAAATAAGGGGCTTTTGATCGATTGGATTGACTAAAATAATGAGAAATTTTAGGCGATTTTTAATTTTTAGAATTGGAATTTGTTGTCTAAAAAAAGGGGGGTGGCTCCTTGTACCCCTGTCCGCTGATTGGTTAGTGGAACCACCGCCCGCTAACTGTTCGTAGCGCAAAGAAATTTATATAGTAATCAATATTAGTAAAATTTCTTAACTTGTTTAGTGATTGTACATGAATTGTAATATATCATATTTCTCTTGTTTAAGTTATGATCACTAAAACAAATAAAAATCCATTTTTAAGATTTTAAGTCAAGTGTTATCCATTCTCAAACACTTATCAAGGCTTCGATCACATCAATATGGGTCTGCCTCTTGATAAGTGATTGTTTATACGTATATATAGGGTTAGTTTAGTCATATATTTAATATAAATGTCCTCAAATGAGCTCTAAATCATGTTATTATTTCATTTTCAGGGAATTAAGGTGTAATTGAAGGAATTGAGAAAAAACGAAAAGAAATGGAGCAAAAACCCACAAAAGCAGAGTTGGCGTCGTGGTTACATGTGTTGACGTTGTTGGAATACAAGGTAAGACGTGGAAATAAAAGCCACGGAATGTGATAGAAGAAAAATAAAGAAAATCAACTATAGAGGTTCGATGTAGTGGCGTGTCTTGTGCGTGACACACAAGTGGGCAGTCTTTGGGACAAGCTATAAACAGCGCGAGACTCCAGCAGCTCAAAAATACACAATAAAGTAGTGGCGCGGTGGCGGCGGCGTTGCTTAACACACACGCGACGGGGTAGTAAGTGACAACGCTAACCACGCAGGAAATAGTAAGTGGAGCTTTAATTCGAGTTAAATTGTAATTTAGGGTTTCTAATTTTTATTAAGGAGTACAAATATGTATTAGGATGTGGTAAACTCATAAGCTATGACCACATAGAAGGAAATTAACCACCATTATAGTAATTTAGCATTAAGATGAGTATTAAGGAGTTTTTGTTGGAGAAAACATTGAAGACTTCACGTTTGCAATCAATATTTGGTTTTATTGGTTAATTCAAGGTAATATTTATATTCATCTCTGATTTGCAATGAATTCATATTGAGTTGTGATATGTGTGTTTTAATGATGTGTGAGTAGTTTATTTATATTAGGGATTAATGGATCCAATAGTATGAATGCTATGCTTTGAATAGGAATAAAAAGTGATAATAAAAAGTGCAATGGTTAAAATTTGTATTGATTATGAGCGTAATGCTTTAGAAATCTTGATCACGTGTTTAATGAACATAGGATTTATGAGTTATCATGACAATTGAAGCTTTTAATCCGAGCATGAATGGTACAACCTTAAAATATACAACATCGAGAGATAGTTGTTGATTAGGGAAGTGCGAATAGTAAACTTAGTTGATTATGAATCTTAAAGCAATGTGGAGCTTACATTGTTCACATCGATAGGTGGAGTTCTAGTTTCCATATTAGAATCTTCTCCGTCACAACATAGTGGCTTGAAATGGATTTGAAGGAAATACGTATATTCTAATTAGACATTGCACACAACATATTGAGATGTAAAATCGAGTACAAAGTATAGTATTAAATTACCTAAGTGAAGTTGTGAACTAAGATATCCTTAATATAAGAAGTCAAGTAAGTTTAAAGTGATTTGTTAGAATATTGTAGATTAGTAGAAAACCAGTTAAAAGTGAATCCCTTATCAATAGTTCAAGTTGAGTACGTAGGTAATAAACAACTAGTGCAAAAACCTTTCCATTAGGACGATATCCGTGATCAATGTAAGTTGATTGCAATATTACTACAAGCTAGCCGCTATATTTACGACACACATTAAGTTTTTGGCGCCGTTGTCGGGGATAAGTAGCCATTAGTATTACTTAGTTAGTTTGAATAATTGCAAAGTTTTATTTTTAGTACTTTAATTTTTAATTTATAAAGACAAAAAATAGGCTTAGGTTTCAATTTGACTTTCTGCACTTCGGATCGAACCGAGATGGAAACCTTTTCTTGCCCTCAGTACCTGAGCTTTGTCCTAATTCCATAACGCCCTGATATCGTCATGATTCACGTTGAAAAGTCTGTGTAATTACATAAGCTCCGCCCTGTCTCTAACCTCCCGCAATGTGTTTGGTTTAGTCGTTGATATGGTAATGCCCAGTTCTTCCTGTAACCCATACATGTACTTGCGCATTTTCTCCTTCTCTATCATCCTCGACTCCTCGACAAACCTCAAAAGGTAACTAAACTGAGCATCGTACTGAGCTAATGACATATCTCCTTGAACTAGATGGCTAAACTCTAGTTTCTTCTGCAAAATCATTTTCTCGTCGAAGTATTATTCAGTAAACTCCTCGAGAAAGTCAACCCAAGTCTCGAATACGGATGCCCATCATGCAAAGATCCCTACCATATCTCAACATCGAGCTGTAAATAGTATGAAGATATCAAAGCTCTCAGATGTTCATCAATACCTAACATGTTATGAAGTTTCTCATGATTAAGAAAAGTCTCCATAGTCCTCAAATCTAACTCTCCATAAAAGTACATAGGATCGTACTTACCAAATTCTCTCCTCTACCTTCCCCCAAGACATTCCACTAACAATAGCTTGATCAGTCCGAACCGGAATTGCAACAACCGGTTATCCCTCGGAACGAACTGCAGAGGTAGCTTACTCTTCTTGAGAGGCTGGAGTAGTCGTAGGAACTTCAGGAGCAACATGAATCATAGGCGACCTGAGCTGTCACCTATGCTCGTAGTATATTCAATAACTCCGCCATCTGTCCCGGTAGGTTTTGAAACACATTTGGATCCACACGTTGTGGATCCTTATTACCATCGCTAGATCCCTGACCCAGCTCTTGCTGTCCACACATAGTGTTATGCAACAAAAACTGCAAGAAAAATGGTTCAACATAACTATATCCATCGATATCTCGATAATATAAAACACAAATAACACAATCATAAAGTCTTAAACTTTTTAATCCTCATTCCGCCGCGTTACTTCCCAACTAATCACTCACTTAACCTCAATCAAGAAGATTCCTATAGAATCTTAAGCTCTGATACCAACATTATCGACCCCATCTAAGTTGAGCATCTGACCGACCTAGATTACCTTAATCCACTGATAATCTAGCAACCTTAATCTTGCCATTAATAAATAAACGAAATCAATTTGTTTAAATCACAAAATATAACATATTATCACCACAACGCATTCTAAAAGAAAATCTTAACCTTAAAGTTCATAAATTCATTTAGATTGATTAGTTTATATTCAAATTTCCGTAAAAAGTTTTCGACAGAACCTCCTCTATTTTTAAGCCTACACCAGAAAACCGGCCTTCAACAATCTTCAATGAACCTGCTCAGCTTGGAGGAAATGCCGAAGGACTCACAATCCACCCATAACAATATATATTGCAATATCAAAATCTATATATTCATTCTAACCTATTTCAGGTTTTCAAAATCCATAAACCTTTTAGCTTAACTCCACAACCTTTCATTTTGTCCCAAAACCTTTACAACAATTTCAAAAAAGTTCCTAATCGCACATGAACCCAAACACCCATTTATACAACAACAACAACATAGCCTCAGTCCCAACTTAATTGGGTTCGGCTATATGGATCAAACTTTTCCGTTATGCTCGATTAAGGGCAATTGATAGTGAGCTTTCCAGCCATTCAAATCCCTCATAATTAATGCATCCCATGTTAATTTTGGTCTACCCCTACCTCGTCAAATTTCTACAGTTTCTATTGAGTCAAGTTTTCCAATAGGGGCATTTGTAGGCTGTCTTTGCAGGTGACTAAACCACCGCAACCGCCCTTCTCTAATCTTTATATCAATTGGTGTTACTCCTACTTATCTTTGAATTTCTATATTTCTTATTCTATCTTTACGAGTTTTACTACACATCCACCTAAACATCCTCATTTCTACTACGTTCATTTATGTAATTCTTGTTGCTTTACCGCCCAACATTCACTTCTATAGAGCATAGCTTGCCTAATTGCAGTCCTATAAAATTTTCCTTTTAACTTAGTAGGAACATTTCAATCATAAATCACTTCGGTTGCACTTCGCTATTTCTTCCATCCAGCTTGAAGTTCTATGTGTGACGTCATTCTCAATATTACCATCATTTTGTATGACTGATCCTATGTATCTAAAGTGATTCACCTTAAGAACTTCTACTTCCCCTAATTTTACCACTTCATCATCTCGATGTCTAGTGTTTCTAAACTCACAGTGCATGTATTCGGTCTTCGTCCTACTCAACTTAAAACCTTTAAATTCTAATGTATTCCTCCAAAACTCTAATTTCCTATTCACTCCATCTTTTGTTTCATCCACTAAGACAATATCATTTGCAAATAGCATACACCATGGTATATCCTCTTGAACATTTATATAATATATAATATTAAAAAATAATACATACATAGAGAAAAAGTAACCAAAGGCATCACAGAAATCAGATAGCTTCCCCTTTCCCTTATCGTTGTTCGAACCTGTCATTACCTAATTATAAAATTGATAATGTGAGATAAGTAAATCCCACACTATCCAATACACCTGTAATAATTAAATGCATAATAATAAAAAAGATTAAACAAGAAATATAATCCAAGGAATTTAAATACAACTTTGAATCCATCCCCTTTTTATTATCCGACCATTATCAGATAACGTTCTCCGAAAGTGGTAAGTAAACAATAATAAGGATTCATACTCGGGGAGAATAACCAAACGAGTATCGTTCATCAAGTCTATCAAATTATGATCTGGTTTAATGTCATCTCATGATAATCACGTGATAGAAAGTATCAGTGACTCTAGCACTTCAAGCATAATATAGTTCTACCCTGTACACAGTTAGGTAGACACTATAAGTTCTACTATGTATACACAATCATGTAGCTTAATATACCCTGTAATACAGTAAGGCAGACACTATAAAGAGACTCGAATCTCCTTATCCTCCCAACCCGTCTATGCTTGTACAACAAAAATGCAATATCAAGGATCAATGCAATTAATACGAAATTATAATTATATAATGTAAATGTTACTATAGGATTTACTTAACCTTACAAACGTAATTCTATCACTTCTTACGCGCCGTGTCCATAAAATAGACTACACATGGTTCCAATTGCGGTCCTACAATTCATTAACACATCCGACAAGATTCCACAATCGTTCCACAATTTCTCTCCAATTTATTTATTTTAATTAGTCTCGTCTCCACTCAACAACCTTAAAATCAGTCCAAATCATATCCTCAAACATCCGGATCTTAATTTTGATTACAAATTGTGGTCCAGAATCGAAAATTAACCTATACTAGGCTTTAAAATAATTTTTCAAATTTTAGACATTTTCGAGTATCGTAACACGCATTATGAGAAAAACACTCGGTATAAAGCCTCGAGAAAATTCCAAAATCTTTATTTTTCATAAAACCCTCAAATTTCATCAATTTGTCCAAAAATCCCATTTTTCACAATTTCTCTAATTTCTAGGGATTTTATGCAATTTCTTCCCATTAAAACCATTTTTTTTTTTTTTATTATATTTTTTATATGGGAAGGGGTTTGATCCCTAAACAGGGTCCTTCGACCTGATTGGGGGTTATCCCCTTCCTAATGTTCAAACGAAATAGAAAGAAAGCCAGAGAAGTTTTTCTCTGTTTCGTTCATTCATCAATTTTTTTTTTGTGGTGTCCCATTTCCTCAATCAACCACAATCACAACTTCATCTCCATCTTCAAATTTAACCAAAAACCAGTCTCAAACAATCACCATGTTCAAAATCAAAAATTCAAATTGAAACTCACCTTCCACTATCCCTCACCACAGCAGCTACCACGACTCTCCTTCAACTTGATCTCAATCGAAACGGTGACAAGGGAGAGAGAAAAAAAAGAAACAGTGAGGGTTATGTCAAACACAGTGAAAAATTGAAGAAGATGAATACAATACAATGAAGAGGCGATGATGAAGATGATGAACAGTGGGTTGATACCCCTGTTTCATTCAATTTTGATTATATGGGAAGGTCAAATGACCAAAACACCCCTCACTATTTATCTTATACAACACAAATTAATTGTCCTTTGAGTAATTAGCTATTTCTCTATTATTTTTCATAATTATCTTTTTAATTTCAAGTCCAAATTAAACCTCGAAAAATGCTCCAATACCGCCAAAAATTGGAGAATTTTCCAAAATGTTCCTAAACTCTCGGACAATCTATTTTTGCATGCAAATCGATGTGTGGGACCCACGTAGACTCGTTAAGTCCATTTAAAATCCAAAATTCAGATTTTCAAACTTAATTGCAAATATTTTTCATGAAAGTTGAAACATTTGCTCGGATCGACATTTAAACTTCCACAAACTCGTTTTGACACGTATCACGAGACAAAACCCTCGAGAATCTCAAATTTACTCAATCAACTTGAATTTCGCAATAAAATAATATATAACACACAACATTATGCAAACATAAAAGTAAAATTACCTGTGAATCTCATTTCACTAGTCCTTAGCTCCAGCCACGCAGCCTAAACCATAATTTGAATTTATTAATATCGGATTAACCAAAATTATCAAATTAAAACTTTGGGATTCGACAATCTTCCCAAGTAATAAAAACTTTGTCCTCGAAATTGAAATTTAAATTGAAATTTATCTAGGACTAAAAGAGATTCCGAAAATGCTCCTCATATACGCATCTCGTTCCTAAGTCAGCTCTGAATCACCGTGAAATTGCCACTTAACCAAAACAAGTAGAATTTCTTTATTTCGAAGCTTCTGAATCTTCCTATCCACAATTAATATAGGTTGCTCTTCGTACGATACATCACCCTACAAATCAAACTGATTCCACTCTACTATATGATGTGAATCAGGTTCCTTCTACTGAGCATAGACACATGAAATACATCATGAACTTCAACTAAGTGAGACGGCAATGCAAATCTATAAGCAACCTTCCCAATCTATTTCACAATCTCAAATGGTCCTATAAACCAGGGAGAGAGATTTCCTTTCAGTCCAAATCTATAATAGCCTCAGCGAGGGGAGACTTTCAAATAAACCCAATCTCCTTCGTTATATTCTATGACTCGGTGATAGAGATCATAATAACTTTTGTGTCTTTCTTGAGCCGCTCTCAATCTTTGACGAATCTGCTGCACAATCTTAGTGTGATCTCGAACCATCTATGGCCCTAACTCTGCCAATTTCTCCGATTCAGCCCAACAGGCTGGAGAACGACAATGTCTCTCATACAAAGCCTCAACAGAGCCATTTCGATACTCCATTGATAATTTTTATTGTAAGAGAACTCACACAAAGTTATGTATTCTTCCCATGAACCTTCGAATTCCAGTACACAAGCCCAGATCATGTCCTCCAACACCTGGATCAACCTTTCAGTTTGACCATCCGTTTGTGGATGAAATACAATACTGAAATGTAACTGAGTGCCAAACTATTCCGGCGCGCTCTAGCCACAACCCTAATGTCTACCGAGCATCACGATCAGAAACAATAGTCAACGACAACCCATGCAAGTGAATCATCTTTCGCTCATATAACAAGCTCAGATGTGTAAAGGTATTCGAAATGGACATCAGAAGAAAATGAGCAGAATTCGTCAATCTATTAATAATAGCCCAAACCGTGTCATGTTTCCTCCGTGAAGTAGGTAGATGAGTAATAAAATCCATCGCAATATGTTCTCATTTCCACTGCGGTATGGGAAGTGGCTACAACATACCATCAGGTTCCCACCGTTCGGCCTTAACCTATTGGCAAATCTCACATCTCCTTACATAATAACCACATCAACTTTCATCCTTGGCCACCAATACAATCGCCTCATATTATGATACATAGTGATCCTGCCAAGATGAATGCTATACCTGGACCGATGAGATTCTCTCAATATCTCATCCCAAATCTCAACCACCAATATAATCCATAATCTGCTTCTAAGCCTCAAACTCCGATCTGCATACTTAGCCCGATCTGGATTATTAGTGTCATCAGCAAACCCCTCAAAATTCTCATAATTCTCATCACTGAAACTCAATTACTTTCTGAATAGATGTGTTTGTACTCTAAGTTGAGCACAAATTGGTTAAATATTGTATCAGGAATCTCTGACAAAGTCATAGCAATGAATTTTTGAGCAAGTCATACTCAGTAAATCAACCGACTAGATGCCTGCAATGTTTCAACACATCTCCGCTTAATGTATCAGCCACAACATTTACTTTACCTGGATGATATTCAAGACTAAAATCAAAGTCTTTCAAGTGCTCAAACCGTCACCTTTGTCTCATGTTCAACTCTTTATGAGAAAACAAGTACTTCAGAATTTTATGATATGAAAATAGCGTGAAGCTTTCCCCATACAAAAAGCAAACACAATTGCCGCTAATTCCAAATCAAGAACATGATAATTCTTCTCGTGAATCTTCAACTGGAAAGAAGCATAAGCAATCACCCTGCCATTTTGCATTAACACACAACCCAAACCAACTTTTGATGCATCAGTATAAACTATAAGCCCTTTTCCTGTTTCAAGCAACAAAAGAACTAGTGTTGAAGTCAAACACTTTTTTCAATTCCTAAAATGCCGTATCGCATTCCCTTAACCAAACAAATGGAACATTCTTTTGAGTTAATTTGGTAATTGGTGCATCTATCTTTGAAAAATCTTTCACAAATCTACGATAATAGCCAGCCAAACTCAGAAAACTCTGTATCTCCATCACTATGGTAGGTTCTGGCTAACCAATGATAGCCTCAATATTGACTGGATCCACTGAGAATCCTTCCGTACTAACAACATGACCTAAAAACTTCACCTCAGACAACCAAAACTCACATTTGCTAAACTTAGCATACATCCTATGATTTCTGAAAGTTTGGAGAATAACTCTAAGATGCTATTCATGATCCTCATGAGTCTTGGAATATATCAAAATATCATCCATGAGGACTATCACAAAGTGATCCAGATACGGTCTCAACACTCTCTGCATCAAGTCCATAAACATTTTCGGAGCATTAGTTAATCCAAATGGCATAAGAACGAACTCAAAATGACCATATCAGCTACTGAACATAGTCTTCTACACATCATCATCCGAAACTCTCAATTGATGGTAACCAAAACAAAGATCAATCTTAGAAAAGAATTTGGCACCATTCAACTGATCAAACAAATCATCAATTCGAGGCAATGCATATTTATTCCAAACAATAACCCTATTCGACTATCTATAATCAATGCAAACCTCAAACTACCATCCATTTTTTTCATAAAAGGACTGGTGCACCTAACAACTACATTCTTCGGTGAATAAACCCTTTATCCAGCAACTCTTCTAATGGTTTATGCAATTCTTGCAATTCCTTCAGAGCCATTCTATAGGGAGGAAAAGATATTGGTTTAGTTATAGGAACAAAATCAATCATAAAATCAATCTCTCTCGGAGGTGGAACTCCAGGTAAATCATAAGGAATTACATCAGGAAACTCACAAACTACAACAATCTCCTGTAGTTTGATTTTAGGTTTTGCCTCCGTACTAATCGTTCCTGCAAAGAGTTTCTATTTCTTCCCCAATGGCTAGCCTACCTCTAGTCAAAGGCAATCTAGATAATGTTCCAGTATATGTAAAAACTGAACAACCCAAAATATAAAAGAACACAGTCTTATGAAAACAATCTAAATGTGCATGATACGATGCTAACCAATCCATTCCCAACAACACATCAAAATCCAAAAAATCTAACACATGGAGATCAATGGCCATCTCGTGTTCGAGAGATCTCAACAACACATTTCTCACACATAAAGTGAGGATACACCTTATCCCCAATTACTATGTTGAGAAAAAGATGAATATGAACTTGCATCGGTGTTAACCCTAACTCGGTCACCAAACATTTAGATATAAGAGAAATCGTAGAACCAAAATTAATTAACACATGCATAGGATGACCGCAAACAGAAATAGTCCTTAATAAGATTACGATTCGCCTCAGAATGTAGTTATGCAATCACCTGTAGCCGTTCCATGGTATACTGCTTGAGGTGTGACATGCCAAAAGATGATCCAGCAAGTTGTGGACAATCTTTTGACTATGTCATTTCTTCCTACACTTATAACACACAATCATACCCAAATATCCTTGACAATTCCTACTAAAATGACCTTGCTCCCTACAACTGAAATAAGTAACCATAGGTTTACTGCCCATAGAAGATGCTTGACTAGGTGATCTTTGACTCGTACCCTGTGTCTGAGATCCTCGGCCCTTACTCCCACTCCTCTGCAACTGAGATGTACCTCTACGATCTCAAGACTGAAAAGATTGTGATCGAATCTGTCCTGAGCTGGTCGATGTCAACTGTGACGACCCCAGTTCCACAATCCTAAACTGGGCCCCGCCCGGCCTAGACTTACGTGGACCCCGAGAGCCCGCTCTCGCCGAGTCACGCAAGCCTAGTCAGCCTTCCTTTACCATTTACCATTTATCAAACAATTAAAGTTGAGTTAATCATTTAGTGAGTTATCATAGTTATAGCGGAAGCAATTAAACCTCAAGCTAAATGAAAAACCTCAAAGACACACAAGTTAAGACAACCTAGAGTGTGGAAACCTCGCATATGTATGTCATCATCAATGAACAGTCAGTGGAGAGTAAACACAAGATATACATGTCCAAGCTCTCTCAAAAACCCAAATCCCAGTGTTTCAAAACAAGTATATCTAATAATACAATGATGTGTAAGTCACTCAATTAAGATGTAAGTCAAATCCCAAATCCAAAACAAGTATATCTAATTGATGTTTCAAAAACTCAAATCCTAGTGTTTCAAAACAAGTTAGTGAAAAATTAAAATGGCTACATGATGTGTCTCGAGATGCGCATTGACAAATCAAAAGGTCAATAGAGTTAACTTGTGAGTCATTTGTGCATGACTTAAGTTAATAATTGAGTGAAGGTGGTCCCTTAGACATGCCTCGGGATACGTGTGCATAAATGGATGTGTGGCCATAGTTCAATCTTTATCCAATACATATAAGTTTGAGCATTCTTTGATTCTCATCGTTGGCAAGGAAGGAGAGAAGAGAGAGTGCACTGCTGGGGTGTTGGAGCAAAGAGAAGAGCAACCAGTGAGGTTGGAGAAGTGGTGGTGATCACACTTGCAAGAACATCATAGGGTTCCACTCTAAGTTCAACCATTCCTAACTTCCGCTGGTTTGTGTCTTAATGGATTGTGATTTAAATTAAGAGTCGAGTATTTAAAACTTCGGTTCTGATACCAACTATGACGGCCCCAATTCCATAATCCTAAACTGGGCCTCACCCGGCCTAGACTTACGTGGATCCCCGAGCCTGTCTCGCTGAGTCACGCAAGCCTAGTCAGCCTTCCTTTACCATTTACCATTTATCAAGCAATTAAAGTTGAGTTAATCATTTAGTGAGTTATCGTAGTTATAGCGGAAGCAATTAAACCTCAAGCTAAATGAAAAACCTCAAAGACACACAAGTTAAGACAACCTAGAGTGTGAAAACCTCGCATATGTATGTCATCATCAATAAACAGTCAGTGGAGAGTAAACACAAGATATACATGTCCAAGCTCTCTCAAAAACCCAAATCCCAGTGTTTCAAAACAAGTATATCTAATAATACAAAAAAATCCCTATATCAGACAAGTGGAAATAACTGCTCTTGTATCATCAAATGATATCTCCCAATTGTGGAGCCTTCCCCTTGCTGGACTGTGGATCTGCACTCCGTCAGACACAAGAATGACGAGCCCAGGTAAGTAACACCAAACATGACATATATACAACATTTCAAAATAATTAAATTAGTCTAATTCATACAGATAGAAATAAAAGAATAGGGAACACATGAATATAAAAGACTGCAAATAGATCAATCGATAAGTGAGGGTCCGGAATACGAAAGCCGAATAGCAAGGAATCACGACCAAAAGGTCGTTGAGTCGCGGCAAAAGCCCAGCTGACTCGGGTTCAGGACGAGACACAGACTACCAGCCATAACCCTTGCGATTATGAGATATCCACATACCCGGATAGGTGCCCCAACGTACACTCATTTGGGAGATATCAACGATGTCCAGATAAGAGCTCATATCACCAGATAAATAATAACCATGACTCACTTGCAAATGGACCACTCAACCAATAGAAATTTCAAAAGAAATGATGAACAAAGCAATAACAACAAATTTAAAGCTCAAGAAATAACTGTAAAATTTTCTAGCTGGTTTACTTACCTGTATCCAAGCTAATACACACTCAAATCGGCTCCGACACGCCTCCAAATCCGTACCCAATACCCTACACTAGTAAACTATGCCCCTGATAATCATGGGCAATTTACATTGTGTTAGAGCTCATTTAAGAAATTTTTAGATTTTTAAATCCCAAAATTGTTCAAATTAGGAAAAACATAGTGGTGGCACACTTTTCGAGGAAATTTTTTTGGTGCAAAAACTTCCGACAACGTCAAAACTAACTTTTCTATAATTTCCTTAACTTTTTTTTTTCAATTTTTCCTGGATTTTCTTGAATTTTCTGTGTTTTAATTTAATTTATCTGTTTGTTTTTTTTTAAAAAAAATTTGGGGCCTTTTGGGCCTTTTTTTTTCCTTGAACCGGGCCCAGCTCGGCCCAGCCCGCTGGGCTTGAGTTGCCCCGTCCCATGGGCGTGCCCCCAATCTCCCTCTCTTTCGAGCCGAAAGAGAGGGATTTCACAGAGGCGTTTAACGCCTCTTTTTTTTTTTCTTCTTCAACTTCAATGCATAAATGAGATGTACAATCAAACCAGAAACCCAACATGTAATCACCCAAAATCAACAACAACAACAACATCAAATTAAAGAATTCTTGAAATGACCAAATTGCTCAAATGATGTTAATGGAGATTGAGAGGTACCTAGCTTGATATTCTTGCAAGTGTGATCACCACCACTTCTCCAACCTCAGTGGTTGCTCTTCTCTTTGCTCCAACACCCCAGCAGTGCACTCTCTCTTCTCTCCTTCCTTGCCAACGATGAGAATCAAAGAATGTTCAAACTTATATGTATTGGATAAAGATTGAACTATGGCCACACATCCATTTGTGCACACGTATCCCGAGGCATGTCTAAGGTACCACCTTCACTCAATTATTAACCCAAGTCATGCACAAATGACTCACAAGTTAACTCCATTGACCTCTTGAGTTGTCAATGCGCATCTCGAGACACATTATGTGGCCATGTTAATTGAGTGACTTACATATGTGGGGAATAATTCAACATTAGTTCAAAATAATTTAGCCACTCATAAATTCAACGTTAGTTCAAAATAATTCAGTCACATTAATGTTTATATTTAAGTGTGACCACATTAAGCCACTAAGCCACTTATAAATTCAACATTAGTTCAAAATAATTCAGCTTACCCCAAATGCCGCTACCTCGGTTCCCACGTCGACACGCGATTCGAGGTACGCCTCCGCTCGTCTCGACATCGATATGCCCCGCGTGTACCTTACCCGCACATTACCAAATTTAATTACTTTAACTTGTTCAATTTTTGGTCTAATAAATAATACAAGCATCAAACAAAAATAACATACCTCAGTGTCGACTCCCGAGATTTGGACATGTGTATCACGATAAGTGGGTCCCACGTACGACCCTGAAATGACACGTGACACGAGTTAGATTTTTAGGGTCGTTACATCATTTTCCATGGTCTATTGGTTGTACTCGAAAAAAGATTTTGATTTACATATAAGGAACAACAGATGTCGTAGGCGTAAATGGTGGTCCTCCACTCTTTTCTTTCTTTTGAAATTTCGGATCAAATCAAGATGGAAACCTTTTCTTGTCCTCAGTACTTAAGCTCTGTCCTGATTCCATGACACGATGATATCTTCGTGATTCATGCTGAAAAGTTTGTGTAGTTACATAAGCTCTGGCCTGTTTTTTACCTCCCGCAATGTGTTCGGTTTAGTCACTGGTGTGGTAGTTCCTAGTTCCTCCTGTAAACCATACATGTACTTGCGCATTTTCTCCTTCTCTATCATCCTCGACTCCCCAGTAAGCCTCAAAAGGTAACTAAACTGAGCATCATACTGAGCTAATGACATGTCTCCCTGAACTAAATGGTCAAACTCTAGTTTTTTTCAAAATCATGCTATTGTCGAAGTATTGTTCAGTAAACTCTTATAAAAAGTCAGCCCAAGTCTCGAATACGGGATGCCCATTATGCAAAGATCTCCACTAAATCTTAGCATTGGCCTGTAAATAGTATGAAGATATCGAAGCTCTCAAATGTTCATTAATACCTAACATGTTATGAGGCTTCTCATGATTGAGAACTAAAGTCTCCACAGTCCTCAAATCTAACTTTCCATATAAGTACATAGGATCGTACTTCCTAAATTCTCTCATTTGTCTTTCCCCCGAGACATTCCACTAATAACATCTTGAACCAGAATTGCAACAATTGGTTCACCCTCGAAATGAACTGCAGAGGTAGCTTGCTCTTCTAGGTGACTGGAGTAGTCGTACGAACTTCAGGAGCAACATGAATCACAACGCCTGAGGTGTCACATGTGCTCGTAGTATATTCAGTAAGTTCACCATCTTTCCTGCTAGGTTTGAAACATATTTGGATCAAAACGTTGTGGATCCCTATTACCCTCGCCAGATCCCTGACCCGACTCTTGCTGTCCACTCATAGTGTTATGCAACAAAAAATGCAAAAAAGTGGTTCAACATAACTATATCCATCGATATCTCGATAATATAAAACATAAATAAAATAATCATAAAGTTTTTAAACTTTTTAATCCCCATTCCGCCGTGTTACTTCCTAACTAATCAACTACTTAACCTCAATCAAGAAGATTCCTATAGAATCCAAAGCTCTGATACCAACATTGTCAGACCCCATCTAATTAGAGCATCAAATCGGCCTAGATTACCTTAATCCACTGATAATCTTGTAGTCTTAATCTCGCCATCAATGAATAAATAAAATCAATTCGTTTAAATCGCCAAATATAAAATATTATTAACCACAACAGATTCTAAAAGAAAACCTTATCCTCAAAGTTCATAAATTCATTTAAATTGATTAGTTTATATTAAAAATTTCGTAGAAATTTTTCGATAGCACCTCATCTATTTTTAAGCCTACACCAAAAAACTCGAGCTTCAACAATCTTCAACAAACTTCTCAGCTTGGTGGAAATGTCGAAGGACTCACAATCCACCCATAACAATATATATTGCAATATCAAAAACTATCTATTCATTCTAACCTATTTCAGGTTTTCAAAATCCATAAACTATTAACCTTAACTCCACAGCCTTCCATTTTGTCCCAAAACCTTTACAACAATTTCAAAAGAGTTCTTAATCGTACATGAACCTAAACACCCATTTATACAATATATAATATTCAAAAACAATATATACATAGAGAAAAAGGAACCAATGGCGTCACAAAAAATCTGATAGCTTCCCATTTTCCTTATCGGCGCTCAAACCTAACATTACCCAATTATAAAATTCGATAATGTTAGATAAGTAAATCCCACACTATCTAGTACACCTATAATAATCAAATGCATAATAATCCAAAAGATTAAATAAGAAATATATTCCAAAGAATTTAAATACAACCGTGAATCCATCCATTTTTTGTTATCCGATCACATTCAGATAACGTTCTTCGAAAATGATTAGTAAATAATAATAAGGACTCATGCTCGAGGAGAATAACCAAACCTGTCTCATTCCTCGAGTCTATCAAAGTATGATCCGGTTCAACGTGATCTCATGATAATCACGTGATACAAAGTATCAGTGACTCTAGCCCCTCAAGCATAATATAGTTCTACCATGTACACAGTTAGGTAGACACTATAAGTTCTACGCTGTATACACGGTCATGTAGCTTAATATACCATGTGCACACAGTTAGGTAGACACTAAATAGCTCTACCTTGTGATACAATCAGACAGACACTATAAGGAGACTTGAATCGTCTTATCCTCCCAACCCGTGTATGCATGTACAACAAAAGTGCAATATCAAAGATCAACACAATTTATACGAAATTATAATCATACAATGTAAATGTTACTATAGGATTTACTTAACCTTAAAAACGTAATTCCGTCACTTCTTATGCGTAAAATAGTCCACTTGGGGTTCCAATTGTGGTTCTATAATTCATTAATACGTCCGGTAAGATTCCACAATCGTTCCATAATTTTTCTCCAATTTATTTATTTTAATTAGTCTCGTCTCGACTCAACAACCCCAAAATCAGTCCAAATCATATCCTCGGACGTCCGAATCCTAATTTTGACTGCAAATTGTGGTCTGAAATCGAAAATTAATTTAGACTAGGCTTTAAAATAAATTTTCAAATTTTGGACATTTTCAATTATCGTAACACGCATTACGAGAAAAATACCGGTATAAAGCCTCGATAAAATCCCAAAATCCTTATTTTTCATAAAAACCCCAAATTTTCATCAATTAGTCCAAAAATCCCTTTTTTCATAATTTCCCTAATTTTCAGGGATTTTATTCAATCTTTTCCAATTAAAACCATTTTTTTATTTATTTTGTTTTTTATTATATTTTTTATATATAGGAAGGGGTTTGATCCCTGAACCGGGTCCGGTTCGACCCGGTTCGGGGGTCATCCCCTTCCTCATGTTCGAACGAAATAGAGAAGTTCTTCTCTGTTTCGTTCGTTCATCATTTTTTTTTCTGAGGTGCCCAACCTCGTAAAGGTTGGGCAGGGGAGCTCGAACATTGAGATGAAACAGAGCCAAGCCTTGTTTCGTCTCGATCAATCTATCATTCTTCATCTTCTTCTTCCCGATTTCACAGTTCCCCTCTCTTTTTTTATTTTTATTTGAAACTAAAATCACTCTTCTCTCTTTCCTCAATCAACCACAATCACAAATTCATATCAATCTTCGAATTTAACCAAAAACCAGTCTTAAACAATCACCATGTTCAAAATCGAAAATTGAAATTGAAACTCATCTTCCACTGTCCCTCACCACAGCAGCCACCAAGACTCTCCTTCAATTCGATCTCAATCAAAACCGTGATAATGGAAAGAGAAAAAAGAGAGAAATAGTGAGAGTGATGAAAAACACTGTGGAAAATTGAAGACGATGAAGATGATACAGTGAAGAGGCGATGATGAAGACGGCGAACAGTGGGTGAGCGCGGCTATGGGCACCCCTCCTATTATTAAAGGCACCCAAAATTTATGGTTATTCTCTCCTGTAAATTTTACCTAGATGCAAATGAAAAAATTGCCCATTCGTTTGATCAAATTGGTACACTTAGGGGCAATTTCGGGATTTCAGTCATTTTTTAGGTGCCCTTAATAAACCACTTGGTGCCCTCAATAATGGTGTGCCTTCACTAATAGGTGGGGTGCCCATAGCGGGTTAATACCCTTGTTTCCTTCAATTTTGATTATGTGGGAAGGTCAAATGACCAAAATACCCCTTAGTATTTATCCTATACAACATAAGTTAAATGCCCCTTCGAGTAATTAGCCATTTTCTATTATTTTTCATAATTAACTCTTTAATTTCAAGTCCAAATTAAACCTCAAAAAATACCCCAATCCTGGCAAAAATTGGAGAATTTACCAAAATATTTAGAAACTCTCGAACAACCTATCTTCGCACATAAATCGAGGTGTGGGACCCACATCGACTTGTTAAGTCCATTTAAAATCCAAAATTTGAATTTTCAAACTTAATTGCAAATATTTTTCTCGAAACTTGAAACTGTTGCTCGAGTTGACATTTAAACTTTCACAGAACTCTTTTTGACACTTATCTCAAGACAAAACTCTCGCAAATCTCAAATTTACTCAATCAACTCAAATTTCTCTAAATAAAATACTATATAATTCACAACACTAGGCAAACATCACACAAAAGTAAAATTACATGTAAATCTCATTTCACCGGTCCTCAGCTCCCAACTCGTGGCCTAAACCATAATTTGAATTTGTTAATCTCGGATTAACCACAATTATCAAATTAAAACTTTGGGATTCGAAAATCTTCCCAACTAATAAAAGTTTCATCATCGAAATTGAAATTTAAATTGAAATTTACTTGGACTAAAAGTGATCCGGAAAATGCTCTCTCATATACGCCTCTCGTTCCTAAGTCAGCTACGAATCACCATGAAATTGCCACTTAACAAAACAAGTGGAATTTCATTATTTTGAAGCTTATGAATCTTCCTATCAACAATTAATATAGGTTGCTCTTTGTACGATACATCACCCTGCAAATCGAACTGATTCCACTTTACTATGTGATGTGAATCAGGTTCCTTCCGCTTGAGCATAGACACGTGAAATGCATCATGAAATCCATCTAACTCGAGGCGCAATGCAAGTCTATAAGCAACTTTCCCAATTCGTTTCAATATCTTAAATGGTCATATAAACTTGGGAGACAACTTTCCTTTCGGTCCAAATCTGTAATGGCCTTTGCAAGGGGATACTTTCAAATAAACACAATCTCCTTTGCTATATTCTATGACCCGGTGATAGAGATCATAATAACTTTTGTGCCTTTCTTGAGCCGCTCTCAATCTTTGACGAATCTGCTGCACAACCTTAGTATGATCTCGAACCATCTGGGGCCCTAACTCCGCGAAATCCTCCGGTTTAGCCCAACAGGTTGGAGAACGATAAGGTCTCCCATACAAAGCCTCAAATGGAGCCATTTCAATATTCGATTGATAATTGTTATTGTAAGAAAACTCACACAAAGGTATGTATTCTTCCTATGAACTTTCGAATTCTAGTACACAAGCCCGAGCATGTCCTCCAACAGTTGGATCAACCTTTCAATCTGACCATCCGTCTAGGGATGAAATGCAATATTGAAATGTAACTGAGTGTCGAACTGTTCTTACATGCTCTACCACAACCCCGATATGTACCGAATATCACGATCAGAAACTTTAGTCAACGACACCTCATGCAAGCGAACCACTCTCGCTCATACAACAAGCTCAATTGTGCAAAGGTATTCGAAAAGGACATCAGAAAAAAATGAGCATAATTTGTTAGTCTATCAACAATAACCCGAATTGCATCATGTTTCCTCTACGAAGTAGGCAGATGAGTAACAAAATCCATTGCAATATGTTCCCATTTCCATTGCATTATGGGAAGTGGTTGCAACATACCACCAGGTTCTCGCCTTTCGGCCTTAACTTGTTGGCAAATCTTACATCGCATCACAAAATCACCCACATCAGCTTTCATCCATAGCCACCAATACAATCGCCTCATATCATGATATATTTTGATCATGCCATGATGAATGCTATACCTGGACCGATGAGATTCTCTCAATATCTCATCCGAATCTCAGCCACCATTGGAATCCACAATCTGCTTGTAAGCCTCAAACTCCGATCTGCAGACTCACCCTAATCTGGATTATTAGTGTCATTAGCAAACCCCTTAAACTTCTCATAATTCTCATCACTTTGCTGACACTCGATCACTTTCTGATTAGATACCATTTATACCCTAAGTTGAGCACAAATTGGTTCATCATCGACAAGGAATATATGACAAAGTCATAGCAATGACTTTTCGAGCAAGTCATTCTCGTAAGTCAACCGACTAGCTACTTGTGATGTTTCAATACTTCTCCTGCTTAGTGCATAAGCAATAACATTTGCTTTACCTGGATGGTACAATGTTCAAACTATCGCATTTGTCTTATATTCAACTCTTTCTGAGAAAACAAGTAATTTAGACTTTTATGATCTGAAAATAGCGTGAATGGAGCTTTTCCCATACAAATATCTCCACAACTTCAAAACAAACACCATTGCCGCTAATTCCATCATGAACAGGATAATTCTTCTCGTAAGTCTTCAACTGACGAGAAACATAAGCAATCACCTTGCCATTCTATGTTAACACACAACCAAAACCAACTTTTCTGCATCAGTATAAACTGTAAGCCTTTTTCTTCGTTTAGGCAACACAAGAACTGGTGCCGAAGTCAAACACTTTTTTAGTTCTCAAAATGCCGCATCACATTCTTTTGACCAAACAAATGGAACATTCTTTTGAGTTAATTTGGTAATTTGCCCAGCTATCTTAGAAAAATCTTTTACAAATCTACGATAATAGCCAGCATAACCCAGAAAACTCAGTATCCCCGTCACTCTGGTAGGTTCCGACCAACCAATGATATCCTCAATCTTAGCTGGATCCACTAAGATTCCTTTCGTACTAACCACATAGCCTAAAAACTTCACCTCAGACAACTAAAACTCGCATTTGCTAAACTTAGCATACAACCTATGATTTCTCAAAGTTTGGAGAATAACTTTGAGATGGTGTCCATGATCCTCGCGAGTCTTGGAATATATCAAAATATCATCAATGAAGACTATCACAAAGTGATTCGGATACGGTCTCAACATTCTCTGCATCAAACTCATAAACATGATGGAGCATTAGTCAACCCAAATGGCATAACAACGAACTCAAAATGACCATATCTGGTATCGAACGCAGTCTTTCGCACATCATCTTCCCGAAGTCTCAACTGATGGTAACCAGAATGAAGATCAATCTTAGAAAAGAACTTGGCACCGTTCAGTTGATCAAACAAATCATCAATTCGAGGCAATGGATATTTATTCCCAACAGTAAATCTGTTCAACTATCTATAATCAATGCAAAGCTTTAAATTACCGTCCTTTTTTCACAAAAAAGGACTGGTGCACCCCACGACGACACACTTTGGTGAATAAACCATTTTTCCAGCAATTCCTCCAACTGTTTCCGCAATTCCTGCAATTTCTTTGGAGCCATTCTATAGGAAGGAATAGCTATTGGTTTAGTGCTAGGAACTAAATCAATCACAAAATCAATCTCTCTTGGAAGTGGAACTCCAAGTAAATCATAATGGAAATACATGAGGAAATTTACAAACTACAGGAATATCCTCTACTTTAATTTCAAGTCTTGCCTTTGTACTAATCGTTCGACAAGAGTTTCCATTTCTTCCCTAGTGGCTAGTCTACCTCTGGTTAAAGGCAATCTAGACGATCTTCCAGTGTATGTAAAAACTGAACAACCGGAATATAAAAGAACATAGTCTTATGAAAACAATATAAATATGCATGATACGCGCTAACCAATCCATTCCCAACAACACATCAAACTCCAAAAACTCTAACACATGAAAATCAATGGCCATCTTATGTCCGGAGATCTCAACAACACATTTCTCACACATAAAGTGAGGATACACCTTATCCCCAATTACTGTGTTGAGGACAAGATGAATAAGGACTCGCATCGAGTTAACCCTAACTCAGTCACCACACGACCAGATATAAAAGAAATCGTTGAGCCAAAATCAATTAACATATGCATAGGACGACCGCAAACATAAATAGTACCTTCAATAAGATTACGGTTCGCCTCAGAATCTGGTTCTGCAATTACCGTACCCATTCCCTGGTCTGCTGATGAGGCTGTGACATGCCAGAGGATGATCCTGCGAGTTGTGGACAATCTTTCTGAATATGTCATTTCTTCCCACACTTATAACACTCAATCAAACCCGAATATCTAGATAATTCCAACTAAAATGACCTTACTCCGCACTACTGAAACAAGTAACCATAGGTTTACTTCCTATAGAAGATGCTTGACTAGATGCCGATCTCTTACTCATACCCTGTCTCTGAGACCCTCGGTCCTTACTCCCACTCCTTTGAAATTGAGATGTACCTCCGTATAACCTGAAGACTAAAAAGACTGTGATCGAATATGTCCTGAGCCGATCGATGTCATCTTCGATGGTCTACTGGTTGTACTCGAAAAAGGATTTCAATGTACATATGAAGGAACAACATATGTCATAGGCGTAAATGGTGGTCCTCCACTCTTCCCTTTCATTTGAGACTTCGGATCAAACCGAGATGGAAACCTTTCTTACCCTCAGTACCTGAGCTCTGTCCTGATTCCACAACGCCCTGATATCATCGTGATTCACGTTGAAAAGTCTGTGTAGTTACATAAGCTCTGGCCCTGTCTCTAATCTCCCACAATGTGTTCTATTTAGTCGCTGATCTGGTAGTGCCCAGTTCCCCTATAACCCATACATGTACTTGTGCATTTTCTCCTTCTCTATCATCCTCGACTCCCCAGCAAACCTTAAAAGGTAACTAAACTGAGCATCGTACCGAGCTAATGACATGTCTCCCTGAACTAGATGGTTAAACTCTAGTTTCTTCTGCAAAATCATGCTCTCATCGAAGTATTGTTTAGTAAAATCCTTAAGAAAGTCAGCCCAAGTCTCGAATATGGGATGCCCATCATGCAAAGATCTCCACCAAATCTCAGCATCGACCTGTAAATTGTATGAGATATCGAAGCTCTCAAATGTTCATCAATACCTAACATGTTATCAAAACTTCTCATGATTGAGAACCCAAATCTTCACAGTCCTCAAATCTAACTCTCCATAGAAGTACATAAGATTGTACTTCTTAAATTCTCTCATTTGTCTCCCCCAAGACATTCAACTAACAACAACTTGATCAGCCCAAATTGGAACTGCAACAACCGATTCACCCTCGGAACGAACTGCAGAGGTAGCTTGCTCTTCCTGAGCGGTCGGAGTAGTTGTAGGAACTTCAGGAGCAACATGAATCATAGGCGCCTGAGTTGTCACCTGTGCTCCTAGTATATTCAGTAACTCCGCTATCTGTCCTGCTAGATTTTAAAGCACATTTGGATCCTACGATGTGGATCCCTTTTACCTTTACTAGATCCTTGAATCGGCTCTTCTTGTCCAGTCATAGTGTTCTGCAATAAAAATTGCAAGAAAAATGGTTCTAGATAACAACTTTTTAATCCCCATTCCGTCGCGTTACTTCCCAACTAATCACTTACTTAACCTCAATCAAGAAGATTCTTATAGAATCCTAAGCTCTGATACTAACATTGTCAGACCCCATCTAATTAAAGCATCTGATCGGCCTAGATTACCTTAATCCATTGATTATCTAACAGCCTTAATCTGGCCATCAATAAATAAAAGAAATCAATTCGTTTAAATCACCAAATATAAAATATTATCAATCACAATGGATTTGAAAAGAAAATCTTAACCTCAAAGTTCATAAATTCATTTAGATTGATTAGTTTATATTCAAAATTCCATAAAATTCTTTTCGACACCACCTCCTCTATTTTTAAGCCTACACCGAAAAATTCGGCCTTCAATAATCTTCAACAAACCTGCTTAGCTTGGTGGAAATCGTTGAAGGACTCACAATCCACCAATAACAATATATACTTTAATATAAAAAACTATCTATTCATTCTAAACTATTTTAGGTTTTCAAAATCCATAAATTGTTTACCTTAACTCCACAACCTTTCATTTTGTCCCAAAACCTTTACAACAATTTCAAATGAGTTCATAATCACACACGAACCCAAACACCCATTTAAACAATATATAATATTTTAAAACAATAAATACATAGAGAAAAAGGAACCAATGGCGTCATAGAAAATCGATAGCTTCCCTTTCCCTTATCGCCGCTTCGAACCAATTATTACTCAATTATAAAATTCGATAATGTCAGATAAGTAAATTCCACACTATCTCGTATACATGTAATAATCAAATGCATAATAATTTAAGAGATTAAATAAGAAATATAATATAAGGAATTTAAATACAACAGTGAATCCATCCCTTTTTTATCGACCATAATCAAATAACGTTCTCCGAAAGTGGTAAGTAAACAATAATAAGGACTCATGCTTAGGGAGAATAACCAAATGTGTCTCGTTCCTCGAGTCTATCAAAGTATGATATGTTTCAACGTTTTCTCATGATAATCACGTGATAAAAAGTATCAGTGACTCTAGCCCTTAAAGCATAATATAGTTCTACCTTGTACACAGTTAGGTAGACACTATAAGTTCTACTATGTATACACAGTCATGTAGCTTAATATACCTGTGCACACAATCAGGTAGACACTAAATAGCTTTACCTTGTAATACAATCAATGCATACACTATAAGGAGACTCGAATCACCTTATCCTCCCAATCCGTGTATGCATGTACAACAAAAATGCAATATCAAGGATCAACGCAATTTATATGAAATTATAATCATATAATGTAAAAGGTTACTATAGGATTTACTTAACCTTACAAACGTAATTCGTCACTTCTTACGCGTTGTGTCCATAAAATAGTCCACACGAGGTTCCAATTGCGGTCATACAATTCATTAACACGTTCGATAAGATTCCACAATCGTTCCACAATTTTTCTCCAATGTATTTATTTTAATTAGTCTCGTCTCGACTCAACAACCCCAAAATCAGTCTAAATCATATCCTCGAACGTCCGGATCTAATTTTGACTACAAATTGTGGTTCGAGAATCGAAAATTAACATTGACTAGGCTTTAAAATAATTTTTCGAATTTTTGGACATTTTTCGGGTATTATAACATGCATTATGAGAAATATATCTGGTATAAAGCCTTGTTAAAATCCTAAAATCCTAATTTTTCATAAAAACCTTCAATTTTCATTAATTTGTCCAAAAATCCCATTTTTCAGAATTTCCCTAATTTCCAGGGATTTTATTCAATTTTTTCCCAATTAAAACCATTTTTTTATTTTTTTATATATATTTTTATATGGGATGGGCTTTGATCCCTGAACCGGGTCCGGTTCAACCCGGTTGGGGGTCATCCCCTTCCTCATGTTCATATGAAACAGAGAAGTTTGTTCAATTTTGTAATATAGGTCCCAATCAAGGTGAGGAGAGTGTGCTGACTAATTTTTATGTATAGGCTACAAGTGTGAAAGTGAGGTTCACTCCAAAATGCCAAGACAAGATGAAGTGTCCACTCCACACTTATAAGCCATATTTTTATTTCCAAGTAGTCAATGTGGGACTATCCCAACTTCTCCAAAAGTCCCCCCTTAAGTCCAACTAGGACTTGATCGCAGATACATCAATCAACCACTTTTGTTGGATGTCTACAAGGCCATTGGACAATGGGCAATTAAGCCAACCATCGACTTTGATACCATGTTCAATTTTGTAATATAGGTCCCAATCCAAGGTGAGAGAGTGTGGTGACTAATTTTTATGTATAGGCTATAAGTGTGAAAGTGAGGTTCACTCCAAAATGCCAAAGCAAGATGGAGTGTCCACTCCACACTTATAAGCGTTGTTTTTACTATCCCAACATCTCCAACAAAGTTCTTCTATGTTTCGTTCGTTTTTTTTTTTTCTTTTTCAGGGATGCCCAACCTCATAGAGGTTGGGCAGGGGAGCTCGAAGCTCCATTTATTTTTCGTCTCCATCAATTTTTCTTTCTTCATCTCCATCTTCAAATTTTCTCAAACAATCACCATGTTTCGAAAATTGAAATTGAAAATCGAGTCCCCCTTTTTTATTTGAAACTCAAATCACTATTCTCTCTTTCCTTAATCAACCACAATCACAACTTCATCTCCATCTTCAAATTTAACCAAAAACCAGTCTCAAACAATCACCATGTTCAAAATAGAAAATTGAAATTGAAAATCACCTTCAACGTAATTGAATTTGTCCCTCACCACAACGAGATGAACCACCACGACTCTTTCTTCTTTCAATTCGATACTATATCAATCGGAAAAAACTCATGACAAGATGAGAGAGAAAAAGAGAAGTGAGCGTCAACTTTTCTACATTACAAAAAAATTGGATTGAGAGTGACGATAAACACAGTGGAAAATTGAAGAAGATGAAGACGATACATTGATGTGGCGATGATGAAGACGATGAACAGTGGGTTAATACCCCTGTTTCATTCAATTTTGATTACATGGGAAGGTCAAATGACCAAAATACCCCTCAGTATTTATCCTATACAACACAAGTTAAATGCCCATTTGAGTAATTAGCTATTTTTCTATTATTTTTCATAATAATCTCTTTAATTTCAAGTCCAAATTAAACCCTGAAAAATACCCTAATTCCGCCAAAAATTGAAGAATTTACCAAAATATTTTGAACTCTCGGACAACCTTTCTTCTCACGTAAATCAAAGTGTGGGACCCACATCAACTCGTTAAGTCCGTTTAAAATCTTAAATTCGAATTTTCAAACTTAATTTCATATATTTTTCGTGAAACTTGAAACAATTGCTCAGGTCGACATTTAAACTTCTACGTAACTCGTTTTGACACGTATCTAAAGATAAAACCCTCGAAAATCTCAAATTTACTTAATCAACTCGAATTTCACAAAATAAAATAATATATAATACACAACACTAGACAAACATAACATAAAAGTAAAATTACCTGTAGATCTCATTTCACCGGTCTTCAGCTCCTAACTCACTGCCTAAATCATAATTTAAAATTGTTAATCCTAGATCAACCACAATTATCAAATTTAAACTTTAAGATTTGACATGGGTGAAAATCAATGAAAGATTTATTGACAAGTTATTTCCCTTAGTAAATGTTAGCGAAAGGAAACTTGAGATTAATCAGTTCAAGTAAGAAGACACCGAGTCTCTTGGTGAGGCTTGGGAAAGATTCAAAGAGATGCTGAGGAGATGTCCAACACATGGATACGTGAAATGGGCACAACTCCAGATCTCTTACTATAGGATGAATCACAGCACGAGAACACTAATAGATGATGCATAAGGTGGCTCTCTACTTACTAAGGATGAGGATGAAGCATTGGATCTCCTTGATCTTATGTCTCAAAATTCTATTATTAACAATTAGGAAATAAGCAGGCATCTACGTGATTGACTCGCAAGCACCAATTATGGCATAGCTATCAAATCTGAGTAGTTAGATGGGGAAACTTCAGATGGGACACTAAGGTCCACAAGTAGTATGACAACCCATGAATCACCAAGGCATGTTGATTAATCAGATGGATGTATAGCAGGGAATGGAGCACGAAGACACCAACTTCATGAACAACCAAGGCTATGGGAACAACTTCAGGCCGATAGGATTGCTCCTCAACGGTTTATCAAGGATACAACAACAACCTGAACTTTTCGTATGGAGATCCTGATAATGCACTAAAGTTACCTCAAGGTTTCAAACAATAAGTCCAACATGGGAAGCTGGGGCAAGGCGAACATATGACTTCACTGAAGTCAATTGAGAAGTTTTCACAAGCCATAGAAGTGAGAGATAGAGAGCGCCATGAGAAGCACGAGTGAGAGTTGGAAGGAATAAAACAAGCTATGAAAAGGATGGATAATGATCAATCACAATCCATGAAGAACCTAGAGGGATAAATTGGTCAACTTGCTATATCCATGAACTCGAGGAAGGAAAGACAGTTTCAACAACACCGTCACTAATCCCAAAGGAGAACGTGAGTGCCATTCACATGATGAGCACTACGACAACAAATGAGCTAAGAAAAGTCCAAGTAATGTACAAACATGAAGAGATACATGAGCACAACACGAAAGTGAGGCAAGATGAGCTTAATGGTTTCAATAAGTAAAGAATCAATGCCTTATAGAAAAAGAAAGGGAATCAACAATGGAAGGCCAAGAAAAAATGAAGGACCTTCCGAAGAAGACCCACAAGTCAATGACGTCAAGTTGGTTCCAAAGAAATAGGAACCAAAGCTCAAGTTCATCCCGCAACTTCAACCCATCAAAAGGAGAGATCCTGGAGAGATAAGCATACCGATAAACATTGACGGACACCGGTTCTGAAATGTTTTATTTGATACACGAGCCTCAATCAATGTCATGCCACTGATGGACATAATGCATGCCGACTTGAAGATCAATTGTCTGGATACCACAAATTTGCACGTAGAAAACAATAATTTTATACCCACTATAACAAGAATTTTGAATGTGCACGTGAAAGTAGGTAGATTCACATTCATTATGGATTTCGAGGGCATGAAGCATAATATGGACGATGATATATCTATGATACTTGGGCGACTATTCTTAAACATGGCTAAAGCAAATTTAGACATAAGAGAGTGGAAGATCACGATGAGTATCGATGAGGGCAATGATGCTAAGAAGGTTGTCTATGTTGATGGTGAAGAAGTACATCCGAACAGAAATGGCATCATAATCTCCGATTTGAGGATGGAGCTTCCCGATTTAGACTCTAAATAAACGAGCAAAAAGGCGTCAGGCTAATGATGTGAAATTAAGTGCTACTGGGAGGCAGCCCAGGGTTTTAAATTTTGAGTTTTGAATTTTAGTTAGTAGTTAGTAGTAAGTTATTTAGTTTAATAATTACAATTAACAAGTTTTAGTTCTAACTTTCAAAAAATTTGTGTTTAATGTGCAGGAAAGACCATTCGCCGAGTGATGATTCATCAAAATAGAAATGTCTCATTAACTCATGAAAGAGCGAAAAAGAGTGAAGGAGTTGAAACGAGGAAGGTAAGGTGCATGGGCAAATTGAAGGTAAAATTTATTAATTTTTATATTTTCATGGGTTTTGTGCGGTCATGACACCTTGTGTAAGTTTCCCATAAAATTGAAGGAGCGCTGGAGGAGAATTAGCGAAAAATCATATGCAAATATGTGGGCTATAGAGTCGATGACGTGGGTATTACCCACGGCGCCGTGAGTGTAAGCCACAACGCCGTGGTGGCAGAAGGCTAAAAAAAATAAAAAAGCCCCACTGCGTCGTTGACATAGTGGCGACACTGTCACGACGCCATGCCTTATAGATACGATGCTGAGGTCGAAGTAAGGGTTATTAACCCCATTTTTACATCATTTTTCACACTTGCACTAAAACTCTACCAAAACCCCCAAGCATACATCCCTCTAAAGCCAAAATTTGACCATTTTCAAGTGAGATTAGTGAGTTCCTAGTGATTTAGAGCAAAAAAACAAACACATTATGGATTTACACAATTTGGAGAGCTAGGGCTTGAATTTTTGGAATTTAATTCCAAAGAGAGCTAGGGTTCTAGTTGGTGAGAAAAGTTAGAGGGCTTGGATTGAAAAAGATTTGGAAGAAGTGTTCTACACCGAAATTGATCGACATTGAGGTATATTTATAATTTCATCTAGTTATGTTTAAATTTCGAGAATTTTGATGATAATGTATGAAATTGTGGATTTGAGGTTGTAGGATAGATTTTGTAAGATTGTGTGAATGTGAGCATTAATACTACCCATGGAGACTTAGTTGATATCTTTGCATTATTTGGCATATGCATGATCCATGTTATATGAATTTTTATGTTTTAGGTGATTTGAAGACCAAGTTGCATTGCATTGCTATTAGTTGCTCGAATTTTAAGAAAATGGCAAGAACAAGGAAACAAGTTAACCAAACTAGAGCAAATGATTTTGAGGCATCTACATCTAGAAACCCTAATGAAGAAGAGCCTAGACCTTTTAAATCCAAATATTTCATTTGTAAAGATGTTAAGGTCCGATACGAGAAAGTCATATGTATGGAGTTTATTTGCAAAAGGGAATTAATTTGCTGGCTAAATAAGACAAAATAGTGAATAATTTCATTAGTCACCGAAACTTGGAGCAACTCACTCAAGACTATAGGGAGAATAAAATAAAATGAGTGAGTGGGATTGTTTTTGAGTTCTATGTCAATGCGAAGTTTATGGCTAAGGATGAGCCAGTGAAGGTGAAAGGGGTTTTAGTTCCCTTCAATAAACGTGTGATCAATAATTTCTATGGGTTGGAGGAATTAAGCTTGTATGAATCCACACCGAATTTCTGGCCAAATTATATGAGAAACCCTATAACCTATACCCATTTAGAGCCATATAAGATGCATGGTTGTCCCAAGACAATAAGAATGGGTCATGATAGTTGAGAATGTGCTGAAGCACATTAAGAAATGGGAGTATCAGAAAGGTTACTGAATGTGGCAACATTTTGTTGTTGCATCGCTATACCCCATTTACTCAGCAAGGTGAGATCAACAAGCCAAAAATGACTTATCTTTATGAGATTACGAAGTTCGGGATATCAACATCGGGGAGATCATACACACTAGTCTGAGGGAGCCCATCATTACGAAAAGGGATAACAAATTGTTGTTTCCTATTATAATTACTTAGATGTGCTTGAGGGCCAGAGTGAGTTTGTGAGATGATTAAGAATTTAATATAGAGGCCCAACCAACAATGGATGAAGCTTTCATGCTCGCGTTAAAATCACCACCTGGTTACCAAGCCTCCGAAGAGGAGAAAGAGAGAAAGAGGGACGAGGAGCTAGAATTGAAGCCGAGTTGTTGGCCGAAGAGGCAAGAGGATCAAGCAACAATGACGAACTAGCTCCGGGGCTAGTAGATGCAGAGAATAAGAAAGAGGAGGAGCAACAAAAAAGGATTTGTTGAAGGCTATGAGTTTGTAGACCTAGAGATAGGAGAGTAAGACTGGTCCTAAAGTCTTTCCCCCATCTCCACCACCACAGGCACCTATACTATTAGATGATTTCACTCCATGATAGTAGAGGCTATAGATAGAGAGCAGGAGGATAGGGTGCAATTCTAGATAACCATGCCGAGATATGAGTAGGATATAAATAGGAGAGAGCAACAACGACGGAACGGGGATCACAATTTCATGTTATTTGTTGATCATCATCGAGAATTGGCTAGATATGAGAGGAGCAAACGGATAAGTCTGACTGATAGGTCATTAGGTTTTCTAGCAGCATCAACATATGTGTTTGATCCAGACTTAGTGCATAGTAGGAGGGTGGAGCGTCCATTGACACCATCCTAGGTTTGATGAAGCATAACATATCCCAAGATTAGGGCGATACCCGGCTTGAAACCCTAATTAAGCCACTGTACACTAGTCGGACTCAATTAGAGTAATAGTATAGCCATCCATCATACTTGATAATCACAATTATAATATATCATATGTCGAATAATTTATTAAAAACACAACATAATTAAAACTTTTTTGATAATACAAACAATATACAATAACCAACATAAAATTTGGTTGTAAAACCATTCCCCAACCTATTTATTAAAAAAGAGTAATTCAATACAATATATAAACAATAGGGAAATCATTTCACCGTAGAGAAGACTATAGACTCCTAATCTTCTCCGTTCCTGAGTCGAAGCACACGTTGACAACCTGAAATGTTAATTAGGGAATGAGAGCTCCAACTTGCTCATTAAGTGATGCTCGTACATGTATCAATTATCAACTAATATCAATGAATAAATAAATAACAATATAAATCCAAAACATATCCATTCATGTATTAAAATGATATAACAATAGATAAGGAATGCAAGTTCATAGATCAATTGCAACGTACTCGTGACTTACATTTTTTATTTCTTTTGCATTAAAAACAAGTTATAGACTCCCATTACCCTGAATTGCGGTCCACAGAACCTCACACATTGGTCGACGCATGATTTCTATGGTGTATCCAGGCGTAATGTAACTACCCACTCTTCATTGGAAAGTAGCAATCGGTTAGCGTCATGAATTAGAGAGAAGGGTATTAGTTGGCCTCTCAATACCTCGATCGTCAACCTCAGTCGGACTCCCCATCGCACCCTCTTTGAGTTCCTTTTTGATATAAAACAAAAAGAAAATGACAACCAGGTACCTCAAGGTAGCTGAAGGGAAGGTGTCGGTAGCTAGCCAATCACCTTCATCGTTACTCTAGTCCGATTTGCCCGTCGTACCTCTTTCCGGATAACTTCTCATAAAAGTCAGTTCAAGTCACAGTACATTGCCCCATTCCCTGTCCATAATGCTATATGAACTAAAAATATTAATTACGTTGCATAATTGATAAGAATACGAGTCCCACTTACCAATGCCAAGCTTTCCTAACGTTTTACCGATTTACACGACTCCCGAGATCCATAAACCTTTCCCCGTCGACCAAGAACCTAAATTACACCAATCATCATTAATTTGGGTCCAATATTGTTTAATTAGAACACTTAAATTGATTCTAACTGAATCCAAAACCAATTTATCAAATTTTGGGCCAATGTGATCGTTTCACGTTTTTGAGGTAAAATCCCTCTATAAAGTCCTGCACAAATCCCGAATCCTTTATTTTTCATAGAAATTCGTTAGTTTCTATTTATTTGATCAAAATATTGTTTTTCGAGATTTTTCATTAATTTCCTGGAATTTTCTTCTATTTTCCAGCAATATTTCTTTTTCCCCCTTTTTCTTTTGTTGGGTTAGGTCGCCCCATGGGCCGGGCGAGCCAAACCCAGGCCCTTAAGCTGGCTCAGGGTAGGGGTGCACATGCATAGCCTGTGCGTGTGCATCCCTCTCTTCCAAATCGAAATCAGGAACGTTTTGTCCCTGGTTCGATTTCAACAATTTTTTTTAATTTTTATTTTCGATGGGGTTGTGTTTGTCCCAACCACAGTGCACTCTTTAGGAGAGGAGATGACTCCCTGTCATCCCCTTCCTCAAATTTGAGTTCCCCTCAAACCATCCATTAACAACAAGCAACAACATCAACCAACAACAAGCACAACCACAACAGCCAACAATCTCTTCCTCACCTCCTCACCTCGGTTTCGAGATGTCTCTCTGCTTTCCTTCCTCTACAATTGAACTCTCTCTCTCTCTCTCTCTGTGTGTTCGATTTCATTTTTCATAGAGAAGAGGCGGTTTGTTGAAGAAGATAAATAAGGAATTTCCTGAGATTCATGTTGCATGAGTCTTGAGGTAGATCTAATGTTTTACTTTTTATTTTGATCATTCTCAAATACATATTACGTATCTCGAGGCAAGTCTTGTGCCTATCAACTAAACCATCCCTTTTGATCGACTTAAGTTTGATTAAAATTAAACTTTTCTCGAGATTCGTACCCATGAATCTCGAGAATGATTAAAAGATGGAAACCAAAGTCACACTGATTCTTCTTAAGATGTGGTTACACGCATCTCGAGGCGTGGAAAAATTCATTCAACAACCAATGTCCAAATAATTCACTTCCTCGACTCTCAAGCTACGCTTATTTCGAGACGAATCCAAGCTTTAACATTTAATTTGATTTAAACTTTAGCATTCATTTATATATATAACCCATATATATACAAATATATATTCACCTATGTATTTTTGTGCCAAAAAATTTGTCGCGCGTGCTAACGATGACCATCGGGCATGCACACTATTGTACGTCCCACGCGTGTCACCCTAGACCCCGCGTGTCACTAGGCACCTTCCAATTATTAATTATTTATTCATTTTCAATATATATATATATATACGCATATATATTCATGCGTTTATAATTTCGCCCTACGCGCCAACGAGTACACTCAGACGTGCACGTTATCCTTGAGCCGCACCTAGTATTAGGCGTCCCATAATTTTTCAATTATTCAATTATAGGCCAAATAATCTAATTAATCTCAATAAATATTAATACACATCAAAAAACACCAAAAGACACGCAAATTCGGCTTAACCATGAGCCTTACTCAGGTTAATTAAAACTCGGATTAACACTAATCACCTGCTTAAGGTAACAAGTCGTTATGGTCTCCCAAATTTAAGACAATTTGTCCTCAAAATTAAAGGAAGCGTACAAGTTATCAATAGTTTCGAAGAGAAATGAAAACTGCTCTTCCATGTAGAACTCCAGTTCCCAAGTCATCTCTTAATTTTCATGAAATCACTATTTTCTTGTAATCCAAATATGCAAAGCCCTTTCATAGATGAGAATTTCAAAAGTATAACAAAATTGTCTTTT
Organism: Stephania cephalantha; assembly: GCA_039657325.1. Classification (NCBI taxonomy): domain Eukaryota; kingdom Viridiplantae; phylum Streptophyta; class Magnoliopsida; order Ranunculales; family Menispermaceae; genus Stephania; species Stephania cephalantha. The sequence continues at coordinate 29,249,819 of CM077577.1, forward strand.
GAACTCTCCAATAATCTATGATGCTTGACTCCTCAACATCTTTATCTTTTTACCACTTGTAGTTATAAATTACCATAATCTGCCATACCCTCTCTGTGTAGCTCTTAATTATCTCATTTTTCACAAAAGCTATACCTTCAATTTTAGTTCTGTACATCAACGTACAATAAGATTGAGCATATTCAACTTTATTATTCGACGATGTAATCCACTTGATTACCTTTGTTATCAGAGAACTTACACAAAAGAATCTATTTTCTTTCAAAGGTTAAACATTAAAAGACACAAGCTCAAAATATTTATTCTCAAGAATCAGGATTAATAGCTCAATTTCTTCGTCGACACAAAGAAAATATCATGTAATGAGATTGAGAATGGTTTTAAGTTATATCAATAACTTCTTCCACCACTGGAAGCAAGTCTTGGATCTCTATCCGGGGAATCAAAAATTGAAACACCATATCATCTCACATCTCCATATACATGTATCTTGCTCAATCCGTCAAAAGAATAACATAACCTTACTGACAAAAATTTGCAGAATTTGGTCAATCTATTAACCATAATTTCCACTATGTTGTGTTAACGCCAAGATTCTAATTATTTTCATTACATAACCTCCAGTTATGTTATCCTTCTATTATCGGATATATACAAGAATTCACTTAACCCTTCTTTTTTTCTTATCACCCAGTTTCAACCTATTAAAAAACTCTCATATCTCTTTATAAATTTAACAACATATACCATCATCACAAACATTTCATACCCTTATTATATAGTTTAATACGATATGACATTGCCTATATGACCAATATAAAGAGATCCATGAGGTCATTGAAGTAATTCTTGCCTAAAGTTATTTCCAAATTAGGATTTCATCTCAGAATCTAATGCGTTTTGCATAATTTCATTAGATAGTTTAATCGGAATATTAACTCTTAATAGCGAATCGTGGCGTATCAAGTGGTTCTAATTAGACTTCTTAATCATCATATTACCCAATTAATTAAACTCTTGGCTCAACTCCAATTTGAGCTTCAAAGAACATATTTATAATTACTATTTCCAACAACTCAGTTGATGATGTGCCTGCCTGCAGACTTTATTCCATCATCACTATTACACATATCTCTCAAGAGATAGTACTGAGAAGTTCTATAATAATTACAATTCGTGTCCTTTTCTCCATTCAAATTATTGATCACATCAATGACTTTTTTGGATGATTTCTCAGTGTAAATTTATTACATTCATGAATTTAGGTTACTCATTTCACCTCTAATTTCTTTCACTCTAACAACTGTACTCTTTAAACTCTCGTAGCTTGAAGATCTCCAAATCAAAATTTTCACTAATTCAGTGGTTTTCATACTTCTCATTTGTCTTCTAGTGTTTCCTCTAAGATTCTCTAATTTTAAGAATAACTAAAAGACTTTCCAAATTTCTTTCACTTTGTTAAATCTGTATTTCAAACCCTACGATGAATGAATGAACTTGTACAACATATTCAATTGAATGGATTCATAAAAGAATTGGGATCTACGCCCATATTTTATAATCCTAAGTCTTAGCTCTAGGATTTATCTCTGCAATTCATTCCATTCATTATTTGAAATACATCATAAGCTTTTATTCTACAAGCGATGCTGTAAATTTTTTTGGTACGACTACCGAAACAATTATTTCACAATAGTTATTCTTAAACTTCCTTAAACTATATAATAGTATAAACTATAATCTCTTGCTTCGTTGTGTCATCACACAACTACCTTAAGTAAAGTATTAGGCTAAAACCTTTAACCTTTTCCATATTTCAAGTATAATCAAGCAATTATTGTAGTCCAACTTCATTTCAATTTCCTTTTAAGGCATCCTTGCATCATTTGTAACTTTTTACAATCTTACTCTTGGGTTAATTGAATATACAACAAAACGATACCACAAATCTTTGTATATGTGGTTTGTATCATTCAATTATTCCAAGATAACATTATGTTTTTTTTTCTATTCAATGTAGGACAATTCTCTGATTGTCTCAATTCCTGGTCGAATCCATTGACTCATAATTTACATTCAACACATGTCTGAGTGACTTGCATTTGAATCTTAGTACTTGCACTAACAATCTTTAGTATAAACCAATTTATCGTTAGAGTTCATATGACTATCTGATATTGCTTGTGCCTTTTCTAAGTCTTCAACCCTTTTTAACTTATTATTGATAACATAATAATAATCGTATTCCAACAGAGTTCAACAACTCCATTTCTTTATACATTTATGAACATAACATGAGCTATAGTGAGCTTTTATGGTTTCCATCATTATTTTTTTCATAATCAAGCCATTGCTTGACTTCATATTCTTATAGTTCTAATTCTGATCTTAATTTAATGAAAACCAGATCTAAGCTAAATTTAAGAACAACTGGTTTCACGTAATAAATCCAAATGAGTTGTCGAATATGGGCAATGAATATTCGTTCTTGATTTAGTTTAATCTGATTCATCACTTGAGTTGAGTTCTCAAACTCATGCAATTTCCATATTACACTAAGTAAAAATGGAATTGATATTTGGATTGACATCAGAATCAAGTAATTGATGAATTTAATCTCAAATTATGTCAAATTTTATGAGAATCTGATATCAAATCTCTTGAAACTTTTAGAGTCACAATTTTCATTCATCAAACTTGAATTCTCATTAACAATCTACTAAATTTCTATAACAAGTTCAAACCATTTGAATCTTGAGTGAAAACTTATTCTACGAATCATCATTTATAGATATTTAGAAATTTATACAATTTTCGATTAAAAATAGCAGTTAGTACCAACCTCTTGATATACTGCTCACCTATTCACTCCCAGTATCATAAAATATTCCTTAGATTCATTGAAAACTAATTCTCCCCAATTTAGACTATTTTAGTCTATAAGATCAGACTAAAACATCTCACTAGCTCACAACCGTGTTCTAACCTAAACTACACACTTTCTTACAAATTTTTTGACTTCAAATTTTCATATAAAATTACCATAAAGTGATAGAAGTCCAACATATAAGATAAAGTTGATTATTAATGCAAATTTTTCATAATCCTTCAACTTTTATCTCTTAGTTGTGAATCTTCACTTTTTAATGTAATTTCGCTATTAAGATCATTCTATTAGTGAGTGCGGTTAAACCACAACAACACTAATAAATTTTTTCTTATTTTAACTTTACCTTTAGTATGTGTGGTTACACCACAACTATACTGATAGGCTTCTTCTCATTATTCCCATATGAACTAGATACATGGAATCTTATACTTCATAATAACTTATGAAGTATGAATAATTAGTGGTTGTCTAACCTCAACTAGGTTCTTATCATCATTTACCACTAATTTCCTCATTGAATAACCTTTAATCTCATTTAACTAGACTCGACGCTAGTACATATTCACTCAAAGTGAATCATCACATTTGAGTTTCATTGAAGGTCATATATTATTTTATTCAGTTCTTAATGTCAATTCTCCTAATATATGTCTCAAAGTCCAGGTTCCATCGATCCTTCTACACTGACTATTATTAATCAAACAAAATCAGTGAGAATAAAGAGCACTAGAGACTATTTAATAGGAGAGAAGTTCATTTTTAGTCGTTATAAGATTTATGATGACTTTCCTTGTATTATTGGGACTCAAGTTTCCAAAAACCCTAATCCTTAGTAATTTCTCAACTCATTACATTTCCATAATCTTTCTTTGTTGAAATATCCCTAAAGTTCAGTTTTCACAACCCTCACCCTGAATACTCTTTGGATTCCAAAGACATAGATAGGAGATAAGACCTTCAAGGATAGCGTATAGGAAAGACATTACTCGTACATCTATCGCATAGATACAATACATCACAACACATAACATATCTAAGTCTTTTAACTTTCATTACCCCCAAAACATCGATAAAACTATTTATTAAGTTCTAGGTTATTCAATAGCTTGAGAACTTAATCTCCAAGTCAATGAACCTAGACTTATATTATGATTACATGTAATGAATTCAAATTCCGACAAACTATATCAGAGTTATTCTTGATTTTCAAACAATTCAAGAATAGGGAAGCTTGCTTTATAACATGTCTCTGATACCAAATTGCATCATCCCCTATCCCAAAATTAGAGCGATATCCGGCCTGAAACCCTAATTAAGCCCCGATACACTAGTCAGACTCAATTAGAGTAACAATATAGCTGTCTTTCATACCTAATAATCATATCATATATCGAATAATTTATTAAAAACACAGCGGAATTAAAACTTTTTCAATAATACAAATGATATACAATAACCGGCATAAACCTCGATTGTAAAATCATATCCCCACCTTATTTATTACAAAATAGTAATTCAATATAATATATAAATAGTACAAAAATCAATTCACCGTAGTAGAAGACTATAGACTCCTAATCTTCTTTATTCCTAACTCGAAGCATATGTCGACAACCTGAAATGTTAATTAGGAATGAGCGCTCCAACTTGCTCTGTAAGTGAAGCTCGTATACGTATCAATTATCAACTAATATTAAGAATCAATGAATAGCAATATGAATCCAAAACATATCTATTCAGGTATTAAAATGATATAACAATTGATAACGAGATGCAAGTTCATAAATCAATTGCAATTGTACTAGTGACTTGCATTTTTTTTATTTCTTTTGCATTCAAAACAAGAGTTATAGAATCTCGTTACCCTGAATTACGGTCTACATAACCTCACATATTGGTTGACGTGTGATTTTGTAGTGTATCTAGGCGTAGCGTGACTACCCACTCTTAACTGGAAAGTAGCAATCGGTTAGCATCACGAATTTGAGGGAAGGGTATTGGTTGGCCTTTCAATACCTTGGTCATAAACCTCAGTCAGATTCCCCCGTTGCACCCTTTATAAGTTCATTTTTTGATATAAAATAATAGGAAAGCAACAATCGAGTACCTCAAGGTAGGTGAAGGGAACGTGTATGTAGCTAGCCAAGCACCTTCATCGTCACTCAAGCCCAATTTGCCTGTCATACCTTTTTTCAGATATTTTCTCATAAAAAATAGTTCAAGTCACAGTACATTGCCCTATTCCCAGTCTCATAATGTTGTATGAACTAATTATACTAATTACGTTGCATAATTGATAAGAATACGAGTCCCGCTTACCTGTGCCGAGCTTTCCTAACGTTTTACCAATTTACATGACTCGAGATCCATAAACCTTTCCCCGTCGACCAAGAACCTCAATTACATCAATTATCATTAATTTGAGTCCAATATTGTTTAACTAGAACCATTAAATTGGTTCTAATCGAATTAAAACCAATTTATCAAAATTTAGGCCAATGTGACTATTTCACGTTTCTAAAGGTAAAACCCCGCTATAAAGTCTTGCATAAATATCGAATTATTTATTTTTCATAGAAATTTATTAATTTATATTTATTTGATCAAAATATTTTTTTTTAGGATTTTCCTTATTTTTTTGGAGTTTTTTTCTATTTTTCCAATGATTTTTTTTTTTTTTCTATTTTTTTTTTTCTTGTTGGCCTGGCCAGTGTGCTTAGCCTGGCTCGCCCTATAGGCTAAGCCTGGCCCAGGCCCCTGGCCCGACCCAGGGTAGGGAATGCACACGCACGGCCCGTGCGTGTGCATCCTTCTTCTCCAAATCGAAACTAGGGACGTTTTGTACCTGGTTCGATTTCAACAATTTTTTATTTTTATTTTCGATGGGGTTGGGTTTATCCCAACCCAATGCACTCTTGAGGAGAGGAGATGACTCCATGTCATCTCCTTCCTCAAATCTAAGTTCCCCTCAAACTCTCCATTAACAACAAGCAACAACATCAACCAACAACAACTACAAACACAACAACCAATAATCTTACCTTCCTCATCTCCATTACCTCGGCTTCGAGATGTCTCTCTGCCTCTCCTTCCTCCATAATCAAACTCTCTCTCTCTCTCTCTCTCTCTCTCTCTCTCTCTCTCTATGTGTTCGATTTCATTTTTCACAGAGAGGAGGCGGTTTGTTGAAGAAAATAAATAAGAAATTTCCTCGAGATTCATGTTGCACAAATCTTGAGGTAGATCTAATGTTTTACTTTTTATTTTGATCATTATGGAGATACATATTATGTATCTTGAGGCATATCTTGTGGCTATCAACTAACCCATCCCTCTTGACTGACTTAAGTTTGATTAAAATTAAACTTTTCTCGAGATTTGTACTCACAAATCTTGAGCACGATCAAATGATGGAAACCAAAGTCACATTGATTCTTCTAGAAATGTGGTTACATGCATCTCGAGGCGTGGAAAAATTCATCCAACAACCAATGTCAAAACAATTCACTTCCTCGACTTTCACGCTACGCGTAGCTCGAGATGAATCAAGTTTTAACATTTAATTTGGTTTAAACTTTAGGATTCATTTATATATATTTATATATATAACCCATACATATACAAATATATTCACCTATGTATTTTTGGGCTAATAATTCGTCGCGCATGTCAATAATGATCATCGTGTGTGCACACTATTGTAATTCCCACACGTGTCACCCTCGACCCGCATGTCACTAGGTGCCCACCAATTATTAATCATTTATTCATTTTCAATAATATTTATGTATTCAATTATATATAAATATATATACGCATATACATTCATGCGTTTATAATTTGCAGTGCGCGCCAATGAGTACACTCGGACGTTCACGCTACCCACAACTCGTATCCATCACCCTTGACCCACGCATGGTATTAGGCGTCCCATAATTTTTCAATTATTCATTTATAGGCCAATAAAGCTAATTAATTTCAATAAATACTAATACACATGAAACAAACACCAAACGACACGCAAATCCACGCATATGCTAATCGAGACAAGCGGGGTTAACCACGAACCTAACTCGGGTTGATTGTAATTTAAATTAACACTAATTACATGTTTAAGGTAATGGGTCGTTATAGTAGAGCTGATGATGCATGATGATGATGATGACGCGTAGTCCTGATATTAGCGTAATAGGAATCCTTTAAACTTGGGGAGTTGAGAGTGCTTTTGATACCACCAATTTTTAACATTTGGATATTTTGTTAATTATTTACTTGTTTTAATATTTATTTTAGTTTATTATAACTTGTGTTATTATATATGTTTATGTTTTTTACTTTATTCATTTTTCAAGCTTATTTTTAAACCTCGAGGACAAAGTCTGGTTTAAGTTTGAGGCATTGACAATACACTACACTATGAGAAGTGGTAAGATAGGTTGAGAAATAAGGATAAAAACTGCAAGTATGATCGTCTAAATTTTAATTTGAAGTAGTTAAGGAGGAAAGCATTGTAGTGTATAAATTTTTTGTTTTACTACTATATGAATGTTTAAATAGTATAGATTAGGTTATATATAACAATATATAATGAGTATGTAGTTCATTTGCATGTCATGCCTTTAATTGTGGATGATTTGATTATAAGTATCTTTTTGATATGAAACTCTCGAGAGTATTTTTAAATTTTGAAGAAGAATAAACAATGAAATGTAGTAAACAATAATGTGATTTCATGATTAGAAATCTAGAGTTAGGGAATATCTTGAACTTGAAATAAAAGAAAGAAATTAGAACACTTCTTGTGGAAAAAGTTAGATCTTTAAAGATTCTATAATAAGTGTGAATCTTACTTGCAAATGCAAAGCAAATAAAGAATTAGTGCAAGGCATTGTATCATAAAAGTTGAAGTTAACTTACTTGATTTAGTGAAAGTGAGAAGTGCCGACAAGAGTTTTAAAATAAAAAGGAAAAAAATGAGAGAATCCCACAAGTTCTACAAGAAATCGAGCAGAGAACTTGATGGTTGGAAAAAGTGAGGAAGAATAAAGTCCATAGGAAAAGGGAGAAGGACTGTAAAATAAAGAAAAAAAGAAATGAAAAGAAGAAGAAAAGAAATGAGAAAGAAAATTAAGAAAAGAACGCGGAAGTAAACTAAAACTCTTCAAATAAAAGATCTAGCTCGAGTATGATTAGCTAATTGAGATAAGTTTTCATTCCAACTTTGTAAAAACCTATTGACTCTTGAAGTGCTAAAGTCTACTAAAGATTAGTTTGATCTATGCTTATTTGTGAATTCCTGAGCTTAACAAGAAATCATGAGATTGTATACTTGCTACTTGAGTATTGAAACAAAACAAACTTGTGAGTAGTGATGGTTTTTAGTTGAATCTACTTTAGTGTTTTGAAAGTGAAGTTATATGTGTTGTTAAACTGCATGCCTTAAAAATATAAGTTTTTGCAAAGAAAAACTCTTGAGTGGATTGTTAACTTGAAACTTAGTAAATTAAAGGATACTCCATGAACAATGTGAATTGAAGGAGAATTAGTTATTAAGAGACTTAGTAGAATGCACCTTTGCTCGGGACACGCAAAATCTTAAGTTTGGGGGTATTTGATAAGTTATTATTTATACGTATATATAGGGTTAGTTTAGTCATATATTTAGTATAAATATCCTCAAATGAGCTCTAAATCATGGTATTATTATATTTTAAGGGAATAAAGGTGTAATGGAAGAAATTGAGGAAAAACGAGAAGAAACGGAGCAAAAACCCACAAAATTAGAGTTCCGCCATATGTTAACGCAATGGGAATACAAGGCACGACGTGGGAATGAAAGGCACGGAGTGGGAAAGAAGAAAAATAAAGAAAATCAACTCTGGAGGTTCGGTGTAGTGGCAACACCGTAGCACACAAAGGATCGCGCCAAGATAAAGCTAGAGACCGCCGAGACTCAAGAGCTCAAAAATACACAATGAAGCTGTGGCGTAGTGGCGACGCCATGGCTTAACACACATGACGTCAGGGCAATAAGTGACAATGCCAACTACTCAGGAAATAGAAAGTGGAGCTTTAATTCAAGTTAAATTATAATTTATGGTTTCTAATTGTTATTAAGGAGTATTAATAGGTATTAGGACATGGTAAACTCATAAGATATCACCACATAGAATGAGATTAGCTACCATTAGAGTAATTTAGCATTGAGTTGAGTATTAAAGAGTTTTTGTTGGAGAAATTATTGAAGACTTCACATTTGCAATCAATATTTGGTTTCATTGATTAATTTAAGGTAATATTTATATTCATATCTAATTTGCAATGAATTTCATATTGAATTGTGATACGTGTGTTTCATTATGTGTGAGTAGTCTATTTATTTTAGGGATCAATGGATCCTATGGTATGAATGTTGTGCTTTGAATAGGAATAAAAAATGATAATAAAAAGTGCAATGTTAGAATTTATATTGATTCTGAGTGAATGCTTTAGGAGTTATCATGACAATTGAAGCTTATAATCCGGACATGAACTGTAAAATCGTAAAATACACAACATCAAAAGATAGTTATTTATTAGGGAGACACGGATAATAAACTTAGTTGGTTATGAATCCAATGATTTAAGACTTAAAGCAATGTAGAGCTTACGTTATCGATAGGCAGAGTTCTAGTTTGCACAATAAAATCTTCTCCATCACAATAGTGGGTTGAAGTGGATTTGAAGGAAATCTATCTGTTCTAATTAGGCATTGCACGCAATATATTGAGATGTAAAATTGAGTACAAAGTATAATATTAAATTACCTTGGTGAAGTTGTGAACTAAGATATCCTTAATATAAGAAGTCAAGTAAGTTTAAAGTGATTTGTTAGAATAGTTTAGATTAGTAGAAAACCAATTAAAAGTAAATCCCTTAGCGATAGTTCAAGTTAAGTAGATAATAAACAACTAGTGGAAAAATAGTTTTCTCTTAGGACGATATCCGTGATTAACGCAAGTTGATTGCACTATTACTATAAGCTAGCCATTATACTTGCAGCACGCATCACCTTCGCAGAGTGTATTGTGTTATCTTGGTGAGGCAAGTTGAGTAATGGTCACTCTATTGTTTGAAATGGTTAGACTAGATAAAGCTATCAAAACGGTTTTGGGCTTTAGGCACAAGATGAGATAAACCTTGCTAAGATATAAGATGTCATAATCTTATAAAAAAACAACTAAAAGTTACATATGATGTAATTAGTAAAAGGTAACTACCTAAATAACCTAATTCAAAGTGTCATGCCTTAGCTGTCTTGGAATCAGGTGAAACATGGATTTTAGTCCCTTAAATTAACATAGTGATTTTAGAAGGGTTGTTAATTGAGTGGGAGTCTATTCCTCTATACCAAAATGAACTTTTGCGTAATCTTTGTTGTAGATCTATGGTTTCTTCAAATCACACAAATTCTTATCACTGCGATCCATCCTTGAGAAAGATAAGTTGTTCTGGGACAAACTTTCTTAAATGGTTCAGAAACTTGAGAATTGTTCTTAAGCATGAACGCAAGTTGTATGTCTTGGATGATCCTATTCTTGAGGTACCACCAGCTAATGCGTTAAGAGTTGTGAAGGACGCACATACTAAGCATGTCAATGACTCAACTGATGTTACATGTATTATGTTGGCAACCATAATTCCTGAACTTCATAAGGACATGGAACACATGGAAGCTTACGACATGGCTACGAAGCTGAAGGAAATGTTCTAACAACAGGCTAGGCAAGAAAAGTTTGAGATAGACAAGAACCTTCATTCTTGCAAAATGGCCGAGGGTGCGTCAGTTAGTCCTCATGTTCTAAAAATGAAGGGTTATATTGACCATCTTGACAGACTTGGATTTCCCATAAGCCAATAGTTGGCTACGGATTTGATCTTGAATTCATTGCCAGATAGTTATTCACTATTTGTAATGAACTATAACATGAATAACATGGATAATTCTATCTTAGAGTTGTATTTGATGCTTAAAACTACTAAGCAAAATGTCAAGAAACCCATTGCTAATGCATTAATGGTTCGGAAAGGAAAAACTTTGAAGAAAAAGGGCAAAGGCAAGGTTAAAGTTGCCAAGGCTTTTGTGACTGTCACTAAACTTATGGAACAAGTCAAGCATAAGGCTGCTTCAACTTCATAGTTCTAGAAGGAAAAGGAAAAAGAAGAAAATTGTCATTTTTGCCATGCATATGGGAATTGGTTCTGAAATTGCAAGCTCTATCTTGAAGATCTAAAGAAAAAAAAAGTAGTGTGACTACCACTTCAGGTATTTATGTTATTGAAGTTAACTTGTCTACTAGTGATTCCTAGGTATTGGATACCGGATGTGGATCTCACATTTGTATTAATGTACAAGGTCTCACAAAAAGTAGAAAGCTAAAGAAAAGAGAAGTCATCCTACAAGTTTGAAATGGTGCAAAGGTTGCCGCATTGGTTGTAGGATGCTATGAGTTAATTTTACCTAGTGTCCTTTTTTTAGTTTTAAATAATTGTTATTATGTCCATGCCTTGAGCAGAAACATCATTTCATTTTCATGTTTAGATTTGGATGTTTTTAATTTCATTATTGCGAATAATAAATGCCTAATAAATGCTCCACTTCTTGTAAATGCATTTTTTATTTGAATGTTGATTTGTGTGATGGTCTTTATATTCTAAACATGAAAAGGTCCACAGATACTCCTATTCTTAACATAAACACAAAGAGATTCAAGTCAAATGATTTGAATCAAACCTACTTTTGTTATTGTCGTATTGGCTACATAAAATAGAAACGCATTTCTAAACTCCATAAATATGGACTTTTAGATTCATTTGATTTTGAATCATATGAAACATGTATATCTTATTTAAGCAAGATGACAAAGAGTCCCTTTATTGGAGTGAAAGGGCAAGTGATTTATTGGGTCTAATACATATTGATGTATGCGGTCCTAGAAACAAAATGGCTAGAGGTGGTTATAAGTACCTCATTACTTTCACTGATGATTTTAGTAGATATGGTTACGTGTATCTCATGAAACATAAATGTGAATCTTTTGAGATGTTTTGAATATTTCAGAATGAAGCGCAAAATCAACTTAAAACTATTAAAGCACTTCGATCAGATCAAGGTAGTGAATATTTGAGCTAAGAGTTTGATGATCATCTTAGAAATAGTGAGATTGTTTCATAGTTAACTCCTCCAACAATTCCACATTGAAATGGTGCTTTTGAGAAAAGAAATAACACTTTATTGGATATGGTTCGATCTATGATGAATCATGCAGATATTCCTATTTCCTTTGGGGTTATGCCTTAGAAACTATTGCGTTTACACTGAATCGTGTTCCTTCTAAAGCGGTTGATAAAACAACATATGAGATGTGGTTTGGGAAAAGACCTAGTTTGTCTTTCCTTAAGATTTGAGGCTATGAGGTTTTCGTACGACGAAAAATCTCAGAAAAATTATCAGCCAAATCTACCAAGTGTGTATTTATTGGTTATTTTAAAGAAACTAGAGGATACTACTTTTATAATCTCATAGAGAACAAAGTGTTTACTACTCGGAATGATGTCTTTATGGAAAAAAGTTTATTTTAAAAGACAACAATGGAAATAAAGTATGTCTTGAAGAAGTTCAAGAACCACAAATAAACACTCAACCACCTTTGGGAGATCAACAAAGTCTTGAAAAAGTTGAACCTCCACAGGTATCACAAGACGCGCGTAGGTTTGATAGGGTAAGACATCAGCTTGAGAGATTTGGATTTCTTATTGCTAATAGTAGTGAGGTGTTGCTTATGCATCAAAATGAACCTACTACTTATCAGGAGGCTGTATCTAGCCCTGGGCCAGATAAATGACTTAGTGCCATAAATTAGGAGATGCAATCCATTTATGATAACCAAGTTTGGAACCTGGTTGATTTACCTGAAGGTGGTAAGACCATTGGATGTAAATGAGTTTTCAAGAAGAAAACTGACATGGATGGAAATGTGCATACTTATAAAGCACAGCTAGTAGCAAAAGGTTTCAAACATACTCAAGGTGTTGAATATGATGAGACTTTTTCTCATGTAGCCATACTTAAATCCATTAGAATTCTAATTGCCATAGCCGCATATTATGACTATGAGATATGGCAAATGGATGTTGAAGCAACTTTTCTAAATGAAAAGTTACTTGAGGACATATATATGATACAGCCTGAAGGGTTTGTTCATCCTGAGAATTCTAGGAAAGTGTGCAAGCTTCAAATATCTATTTATGGATTAAAGCAAGCTTTCGGAGTTGGAATCTTTTTTTTGATAAGTAATAAAGGAATTTGTTTTCATTAAAAACGAAGATGAGCCTTGTGTATATAAGAAGGTCACTGGGATTGTGGTTGTTTTCCTAGTACTATATGTTGATGATATATTACTCATTGTAAATGACATCCCAACCTTACTGAGTGTTAAGTCTTGGTTAGGGAAGTGTTTCTCAATGAAGAATTTAGGAGATGCATTTACATCATTGGGATTAAGATATATAAGGATAAATCTAAAAGATTGATCGGTCTAAGTCAGAGTGCTTATATTGACAAGTTACTGAATATGTTCACTATGCAAGACTTTAAAAGAAGGTCGTTGTCAATGTCTCATGGTATAAGTTTCAACAAGACTTAATGTTCGAAGACTAATGATGAGCGAGAGTGCATGAATACGATTCCATATGCATCAACTATTGGATCTATCATGTATGCTCAGGTTATGCACCGACCTGATGTATCATATGTTTTAAGCGCAACAAGCATATATCAGTCTGACCCTGGTGAGAATAACTGGATAGAAATAAAGAACATTCTTAAGTAGTTGAGAAGGACTAAAGAAGTGTTATTGGTCTATGAAAGTTTGGAAGACGAGCTTGTTGTAAATGGTTACACAGATGCAAGTTTTCAAACTGTTATAGATGAGTACAGATCGCAGTTTAGATATGTGTTTACTTTGAATGGAGGAGCAGTGACCCAAAAAAGTTCGATGCAAGAAACTGTGGCAGGTTTTGCAATACAAGTTGAGTACATTGCAGCGTCCAATGCAGCTGAGGAGGCAGTTTAGATAAAAAATTTCATCTCTGAACTTGGTGTAGTTTCGAGTATAGCTAACACCATTTGCTTGTATTGTGACAACAACGGGGTGATAGCACAAGCAAAGGAACCAAGATCACACCACCGATCCAAACATATACTTAAACGTTTTCATCTCATTTGAGAAATCATTAAGAGGGTAGACGTGAAGATTTGCAGAGTTCCTATAGAAGACAATGTTGCAAATCCTTTGACAAAGGCTCTTCCACAAACGAAACATGATGGTCATGTTAGGTCATTAGGTATTAGGTACATGAATGATTGGCCCTTGTGCAAGTAGGAGATGTTGGGGCATGTGCCCTAGGTCAATTTACAAACATTGTTTATCTTATAATTTTTGTTAATAAAATTGAGGTTTTCATTTGATGTTTTATTATAAGGGATTGCATATTTACTTTATAGTATGATCCATGGGTATTTGTTGAAATATCTTAAATGTCCTTAGTTGGTCATTATAGTAGGAACTATAATGAATTAAGACTAGTGTGAATCTTGATTGATGGTCAAGTGATGATCATGCGTATAGGGATACGAATCGAGATCATAAGTACTTGTTAGGGAACAAGGTACTAGATTGACCCGCTATGAGAACACCACATGGATTAAGTCATATGTGTTACTCATGATAGTTATATCATTTAGTCATTCGACTTGAGATTACCATAGAATTCAATAGTAGGAACATGGTAATTTGACACAATCAAATGTTGTTTTTAACCGAACAATTATGAAGATTGTGATTGGTTACCATGTGCATAATATGTGAAGGTGTGTAATCAAAATAGAATTAGTCCCTCTCGTATAGAGAGATATATCAATGGATCCCTCGATATGTTAGACTATTAAATGACCAAATCCAAGTGAATTGATATGATTAATGTCACTTGGATATTTTCAGTCTACCTAAAGATCGAGACTAGTGCGATTGAACATTAAGGGTGACATTCCATGCCTTGTGTTTAATCAAAGGATATCGCACGACAAAAGGATATGATATATATTATTCATTAGGTTGTTTCGATTTTGACGTTCATGCTACTTGGGTAGTCATAATGCCTTGTTAAAGACTGCTTATGACTCGTGTACCAAAATGGTTTTGGTACACTACCATTGTCGCACGAACCTATTGGGTCGCACACATAGAATGGTTTTGTGCAATTTCAATTGGTCCAGAATAATGAGTTTTATATGATAAGATTCATGACATAAAAGCCCTTACAATTTTTTATATGATAACTTATTAATATGGGCGTATGTGTAATTTACTTAAATAAGGGCTTATCTACACATAAAAATAGAGGTTGAAACCCTAAAATGAAATATGATTTTCGTTTTTATTATTTTTGAGTTCTCTGGATTTTGGGAAAGAAAGAAAAATATTTTCTATATCTCTTGAGGCTAGCACTCCAAATTGTAGTCATCGTTCATTTGTGGATTTTCGATAGAGGACGCACGTTTGAACATCTTGGAGATCAAACAATCAGAGGAGGAAATCCAGGATTAAGGTATGGTTTACTTTTGGAGATCTAGTTTAATGGAACTTATTTTTATCTTGCTGGGGTTTTTCAAAAATTGTTTTGAATTTTCTATTGCATTAGAACCCTAAAACCTAACAGGAGCATCAATTAATGTTACGTCACTTAAACTATATGACTCATTGAAAATAGGTTCATTGACTAATACACCTATTAATCTTACTTTAGCTGACAATACAATTACTAAACCTCATGGTTTACTAGAAGATGTCTTAGTAAAAGTAAATGACTTAGTATTTCCAACTGACTTCTATGTCATGGAAATGGGAGACTCATTATCATCTAAATCATCTCCTATACTTTTAGGAAGACCATTTCTAAAAACAGCTAAAATAAAGTTAGATATCTTTGAAGGAACAATGTCTATGGAATTTGAAAACAAAATTTTCACTTTTCATTTTAATGATGAAGATGTCTATGACAATTATGATAAATCTAATAATGAACAAACTAATGATAATGAATCTTTAGAATTAAATCATCAAAATTTAGAAGCTGAAGTATATATGTTATTAATGCAGTAATAATGGAAGACAAAAATGTTTTTCAAAGAATGCGCGACTTGAAGATATTTCAAATCAAAGATAATAAACCAATAATGGAGGGTCAAGCAATCGAACAATGTTAAGAATGATCTTAAAATAGAGTAGTTTAAAGTTACGAAGAAAAAGAAGAATCTAGTAATTGTTAAGCTCGACGATCCAGGATATATATACATAAACATAAAAGTTAAACGAGCTTGGTATTTTAAAGCTATTTGTGACATAGGTTATAAAGCAAACTACATGCCAATTCATTTTTTTCTTCACACTCAACTAGAGTTGGATGTACTTGCTTCTGAAAAAGTTATTCTACTAAATGGTTATTCATTAAAACCAATAGGAATGGTTATTAATGTAACAATTCAAATTGAGAAGTACATTATTCCCACAAACTTTTTAGTTATGCCACACTTCATCAATGAAGATCCTTCATTAATCTTAGGACAACCTTTCATAGCCACTTCACAAGCTGTCATGGATATTCTGAACAAGACAATCAATTTTAAGGTGCATGGCTGAGCAATCACTTTCTGGAATGCCATCGAGTGGACAATCCTACATTTAAGTTTATAGAACCAGTTTAGAACTAAATTGTTCACTCGAGCCAATGATAGTAAGCAAAAGTGCTATATAGGAGGCAACCCATACTCAATCTTTATTTTTAGTTTTAATATTAGAATTAGTTAGTTGTTTTTATATCCCTCAATTTTTGACTCTTATAATGGGGATATTTTAGGAATTCAATTCCAGAATAATTTCATGTGAGGAGGGTTGATCGAGCTAATATATTTCCGTATTATATTACATTTATGCATTGGTTTTTATGTTAGTCGGTTATTTATAGTAATGAAATTATTATTTAGTACAACTCATAGTAAAACTCTGATGATTTTGAATAATAATACCTTTTTATTGAATATATATGTGATAAATATATGAAAAAAATTAATTAAATTGAAAAAAATAGTTAAAATAGGCTAGCAATTTCCCAACAATTCCAGTTTGTATTGGAATTCGCTAAGAAAATCAGCAGCATATACATAAATTTCAGTGTAATTTCAGGTTAGCGATTTGTCACCAATTTGAACTTATAACTAGGACTCGCTGAAATAATTGCTAAACCATCGAAGCCTATTCTCAGCGATTTAGGCAACGATTTTCCAGCGAATCCACTTAAAACCTGATTCACTGAGAACGAATACATATTTTTACACTCACAAACCATTGCAACTTTTTGATCAAGAGACCAATTTTTGACTAGATTCAAATTTCCAAAGCTAGATTTTAGTGTATTTGAGCGATTCCCACCTCAATCTTGCACACACTCAAACCAAATTTAGTGAGTTTTGAGAGTGTATAGCCAACTAGGGCTTGAGCAAGGGGAATTCAAAGATGGAGCTTGGAGGAGTGTTCTAAAGGATTCTTAGAATTCAAATCTTGAAAGATTCACTTTCAAGAAGGTAATCAATGTAAACCTTCACCTTTTAGTGATTAAATTTTCGGTTTTCATCGAGTTTTTGGATTTTTATTAGGTTAGAAGCTAAATTTTGAAATTTTTACTCAAAATTGGTTTTGATGTCGAATATTTTTAATTATAATACTAGCATGGGAGTGGTGTTATAGCTTGTTTATTGATATCGAATTTTCGAATCATTTTTAGCATACGGCGAATGGATTGAATTTGATGCCCAAACTAATTTGAGACTAAGTTTCAAAAGAGTTTGGGAGTTTTTGTATTTGTCTATCACATGACTTGAATTACTTACGAACGATTGTTTTTATCAATGATGTTTTATCAATAAATTTAAAACTCTCAATTTTATAAAATACTTTTTCAATGAATTTCTCCTTATTAGATAGATGATTTGAATTTTACCGAACATTTTTTTGACAATTTAGTTTTAAATTGTTTTACAGGTTTGTTCTTTTACTTGTACTTATTCAAATGGTGGAAATGGAAATGGTAGAAATTCGAGGGAGGAGAAAGGAAAGGGAAGTTAGTGGAGAAACCCAAGGATAAATCCAAAATTACCTCAATTAGACCCACATCAATTTCTTTCAATACATCTAGAATTAGACCACAAAGAGAGCCACCTCCACTTTTATCATTTGGCTATAATTCTTGAGGAAGAATATGAGGATGAAGAGGAGGAAGTAAAATATGAGATACAGACGGGTGTGAAAAATTATGTTCTTCGGAAGGAAAATTTTATCAATGAGAAGGCCTTTACCAAATTTAAGAATGATTTGGTGCAAGAAAGGAAGTTGATCCTGGAGAGGGGATTCAATGTGAAGAATGAATTGAAATATATCCCTAGGATCCTAGATATCATTGAGGCGAGAAATTGGGGATTATTGACTAGGGACTATAACCATTTAGACCTTGACGATGTTCCTAATGAGAAATAATGTTATATTTTGGTGCAAGAATCTTATGCAAATGTGTATGGAAGTGACAATAAAATAGAGTCCCGAGTTAGAGGAAGAACATTAGATTATTCCGCTTCAAGAATAAACTGGTATCTTGGTTTACCAAAATTCACCAAAGAGGTAAGGATGAGTACCCAAAGCTCGAAATGCAATTAAGTACCACTACCCCACTGAGAAAATTAGGGGAGGTTTAGAGGCGATTCATAGTGATGGATTAATTTTTGATATGGAGGGGTACTCGAATCACATAACTTCCAAATTTTTTAAAAAGATCACAAAAGTGTAGTGTTATTTTATTAATGCCCGCTTACAGCAAAGTCTGCAATAGTATGAGATTGTGAACTAAAAAGCAGCCTTACTTTTTGACATTGTCATTGAATTGGGATATCTAGATGTTAGCAAGATTATCTATGAGTCGATAAGAAGTTCCATCACTACAAAGAAGAATGATGATTTACCTCTTCCTTTGATGATCACACCTTTTTATAGAGCATATTAAACATGGAAGGACTTAAGATGGATGTTTTACCAGAGAAGACCATCACAGATGAAGTAATAGAGAGATATGGTAAAATTGAATGTTATAAAGACTTCGAAGATGAGAGAGAAAATGCTGAGATAGCAAGAAAAGTAGTAGAGCAAAGAAGAAAAACTTGAGATGACATGAGGAGAGTTTTGGAAGAAATGTCGAGAGCCAGAATTGATCCGAATGTGGAGCAACCTACTAGGGACTATGATGGAATGTACATGAAGGAGTCAGAGTTGGCCTTTATGGGCACAATTCTGTGCAATCAAATGAAAACTCTAAGGAATCAAGAACTGGTGTTCGAGAACCAGAGGGCCTTAGCAAGGAGCATTCACAAAATGGAAAGAATAATGTCTAGAAGACATATATAGAAGACAAGGAGGCGCAAAGGTTCCTATACCGTCTACAGAGATAAGGCTTTCGATCAATAGTAGTCTTAATGTCAATAGTAGTCTTAATGTTCCATGACTACTAGGTCTAGACAACCACTTCTATAACCCCACTACGAGTTACCAGTCCCAAAGAATTGATCCAGTGGAAGATGATGATGATGCGACTTCTGGATGACGAAATTGATTTCTTTACTCCCTTTTATCTTCTTTGTCTCTGAGTGATAATATGTAAGGTCTTATATGTAACTCTGGTGATATACTTTGTGATCTATGATGGTGATATACTTTGTGATATATGGTGATATACTTTATCCGATATGTGCTTAGTAATGTGATACATTTGATAAAGTGCTTTGGTGATACATTTGATGCTACATTTGATATACATGGGTGATGTTTATTCTAATTTTTATACACTCTGTCTGATGAAATTTATATATTGAGTTTATTTTTATATTGATTATCCAATTTATGATTATATCAATTCCTTTATACTTTACGTGGTATATGTGTTTGTTGAAAACCTGACTTAATTTTTAAACCTCGAGGACAAGGTTTGAATGGGTTTAGAGGTATTTTAGGTGAAGTATAACGATGATAGCAAAGAAAGCAAGGAAAGAAAAGAAAGGTATAATATAGTTCAAGAATTAATGCGAAAAGTTTAAACTTTTGATCCGGTATTCAAGTGAGTTGATGAAATTTATCAAATTGCTTTTGAATTCAAGTAAGTATGAATTTCATTTTATTTTATTTTTAGTTAATAATATAATGGAATGAATATATAATAGATTTTGAATGGAAGTGATATTTTTATTATCCAAGTGAATTCTATGATAAAAGGAATAAATTTTTTATACCCTTTTTGATTAACTTCACTAGTTAATGTATACACCAGATTGATTATCTTGTGTTAGTCATGAGAATGAATAGAAAGTTATTATGCCACAATTGAAAGAAGAAATGGGTTAGAAACCAATGAATTTCTATAAGTTAGAAAGAATAATTTCTTCAACTTTAGAGGATAGTAGAAGTGTTAACAAGAGTTTACAAATATATAGAGGGTCCTATACATTTCATAGGAAATGGAGCGAGGAATCAATAATGGGAAATGTGAAAATATCCATAGGAAATGGAGCAGGGACTCAAAAGCAAGAGAAATATGATAAACAAAAAATGATTAGGATGAAGTAGAAAAAAAAAGAGATAAACAAGGTGGATGTTCTTAAACTCTTCAAGGAAAAGATTTAGCTCGAGTGCTTGAAACTAGAGTTGAATGAAGTATTTTTTAATCAAACACGTTTTAAATGATATATTTATTAGTATATTGGTAAAATTCCTTCTAATTTTGATTGTAGTGCTTTTATAAAATATTTTATAAAAGTTAAGATTAATCTAGTGGTTTTTGTGTTTTGAGATTATATACTACTCATCGTAAGCTTGATGCTTTTCAGTGAAGATTGAGAAAATCTATATTATGTATTGACCTTGGTATTGAACTTTAAGTTTTAAAGGGTCTTGCATTGAGTGGTTGAGTTATCATTAATAGATGTTTCGTTTTGTCTAAATCATTCTATTCTATCATAACTTTTATTTACTTGTAGGTAATATGTTTCTATTTGAAGTTTACTTCTATTTTAAAACTTTTATTATTTAAAGTTAAGATAAATCAGATTGAAATTAGTTTGTAAAGAATGAAAAGAGAATATAATTAAGAGTATTCTTTGCTCGGGACAACAAAAGTGTTGAGTTTGTGAGTATTTGACAAGTCAATAATTTGACATGTTTTATAGTGTAAGTTAGGCTGATTTATATATATATATATGGTAATAATACACTAGGTATTCTCTTATTTTTATTATTTCAGAATTTAATTAGGAAAATGAAGAAATCGAAGAAAAGAGGAAGAAAAGCAAAACAGTCAATTGAAGATCAGTGCCAGTGATTGGCCAGTGATACAAGAATACACTAGGAATCACTATCTAAATTGGCAACAGAAAAGAGACAGATAATCATCATCGAATTGAAAAATATAATTGAAAATGCCAGCATAGAATCGGTGGAGTACAAAGACCAAATTCCATTAATTAACTCAGCGATTTGTGAACATAATGGAATCGCTGAGATTGGTTACAAGTTTTTTAGATTACTAAGAAAGATTTGAGCTTATCTATGAAATATATAACTTAGGAGACTATTAATAGGACTTTAGGGATTCGAAATCAAGCTCTCTTACCTCTTCCACATACTTTATAAGCCTTTTATTAGCCTTAAGTTAGTTTGTATCAAGTTTTATGTTTGAAGCTACATTGGAGCTTTGATTTTTCATTAAGAGGTATTTATTTAATTATGTCTTTCAATTATATAATTTGATGTTTCTTTCCAGTATGAGTGAGTAGTTTATTTATCTAAAAAAACTTTAGACATGTATATACTTTGGATTTATATATACTTATAATTAAGGAATCATTAACTTAATACTTTAAATCTATTCATACACGACAATCACGATTTTAATAAGTTTTTTTGCGTATTACAAATAATGAAGATTAAAATTGCATGCATAGTTACAAATATGTATTGTGGTATTTTGATTTTGATTCTATGTCTTTGATTATTGATAACAATTATAGAAGTGGTGATTATGATTATTCTATATGGAAATATTACCCAAGCGGATGTTCTAGGTGATTGTGTTCTAAGTTATTTATTGTTTCGCATATTTGATTAATATTTGATTTAGATTATGTATGATATTCATGGAGTGTTAATACTATGTAATTTCTATTTTATTTCGTTTTATCCAATAGGTAGATAAGGATATGGCTTATTTTCCATTGAATATAGGAAAATCGAAGGTTCGTTGAAGGCTATCAACCTATTATGAATTATGATTTAATGATTCTAAGATTTCATGTGATATAATTATAACTAAGTTATGAAGTAATGCTATGTTCTAGTGTTTCAATGCAATCCAAGTATATTACATTGTTTAGATATTTATATTATATTGAATTTGAATTTTGTTTAATTAATTTTGCATTGAATTGTTTGAATTAGTTTAGTTAGTTTGGTTAATTAAGTTAGTAGTTATAGTTTTTAGTTATTTAGTATTTTAATTCTCGTTTAATTAGATTAAATAAATTAAGAAAAACAAGAAAAAAATACTTTCCTTAGAAGTTTGCAAAATCCTTGTGGAGACGATATCCCATTTACCACTACTATAAATAGTAGGAAAATACGAGAAACTATTGTGCATGCTCGGCACGTGTCATTATGCCTATTTCACGTATCCATCTCTTGGACATCTCCTCATCATCTCCTTGAATCTTTCCCAAGCCTCGCCAAGAGACTTGGCATCTTCTTGTTTGAATTGATTGATTTCCAGCTTCCTTTCATTAACCTCCACTTGGGGAAAGAACTTGTCTAGAAATCTTTCATTGATTTCCGCCTATGAGGTCATACTCCCCATGCATTTAGTCCTTGCAACCAGAATTTGGCTTTTCCACCCAATGAGAATGGAAAAAGTCTCATCCTGATCACCTCCAGTGTAACTCTAGCAATGTGCATGGTATAACACTTCTCCAAGAGATTCTCTACATGTGCAACTGGATCTTTATTGGCTAGCACGTAACAAGTTATTTTGTACCATGTTGATTAGAGATGGTCTCGGTTCGAACTCAGTGGTGTTGGCTGAAAGCTTCATCACTCCGTTGTAAGTCTTTTCAATTTCTGGCTTGAATTATTCATGAAGTAATCTCTGTCCTCGCACTCTATCCTGCACTACCAGATCACCTTCGAGTTGGTTATTCCCTTGACCCTGTCGTTGGTTTCTTGTTTGATCCTCAGTCATCTTGATTCTTTTCTTTTTCTTTCTTTTATCGATTATGTCAATCTCAGGGTCATAAGGCACTAAGTCTTTCTCTCCTTTGGTATGCATGCACTAGTTCTTCATGAAAAGAAAATACAAAAGATCAAGAGCACAAAGTCAAACTTGAAACTTAAACCTTTTATTTTTTTCTTTTTGTTCTTATTAACTTGAAAGTAAAGTGCTTAAAGTAAAACTTAGCAACTTTTCAAACTAAGTCTAAGTGGCTACATATCCCCGACAACGATGCCAAAAATTTAATCATGGCCGCAAGTATAACAACTCGATTGTAGTAATAGTGTGACCAACTTAAGTTGATTATGGATTTCTTTCTCAGGGAAAGGTGTATGCACTCAATATGTACTTAGCTAAAATTACTCTATTGCTAAGGAAATCCATTTAGTTGGCTTTATAACTAAACTTAACTAATCTATAATAACAAATCAATGCAAATTACTTTAACTCTTATATTAAGAATATCTTAGTTCACAACTTCACCTAGGTAATGAAATACTATGCTCTTCAACTCACTATATCATCTTTATTATGTGAGTGCAATGCCTAATTAGAATAAACTGATTTCTTTCAAATCGACTTTAAACCACTATCGTGACAAAAAAAATTCTAATGTGCAAATTAAAACTCCACCTATCAATGTGAATAACGTAAGCTCCACATTGCTTTAATGTTCTAAATTTTAGGTTCATAAAAATTAGGTTTACTATCCATGCCTCCTTAATCAACAACTATCGATCAATGTTGTATATTTTACGGTTGTACCGTCCATATCGACTTAAAAGCTTCAATAACCATGAAAACTTCTAAAACTAATATTAACGAACATATGATCAAGATATTCATAGCATTACGCTCAGAATCAATATAAATTGTAACCATTGCACTTTTTATCTCTCTACTCTATTCATGTTTATAGCGTATCATTCATATCATAGAATCCATTGATCCTTAAGATTAAGAAACTATTCATACTTCATTGAAACAAACATGCACATAGTGGTATTCATTAAAATTAGATATATAATAAAATAACTTTCTATTAAATCAATAAAAAGAATACCCGAATCACCACACGTGAGTCTTCAATGTCTTTTCTCCACGAATCTCCTTAATACTCAAAAATAAAGTAAACTTATGCTAAACTATGTTAATGCTGGCAAATCTATGGTAATTGGTGTGTTTAGCACGTTCTCCTATCTATTTGTACTACCTAAAAACGTTTTAAAACAATTAGAAACCCTACTCACTCTAAATTGAACTCTACTTTCTATTTTTTCTCTTCTCGGCACTGTCACTTAGTCCTGGCGCTGTGTATAATCCCACGGCGTCCCCACTGTACCGAGCACTTTTGTGTGTCAATTTCTCTCTTTAATGGTCTGGCGATGTCTCTATATCTCCCTAACGCCGTCCTTTAACCTCCCCGACGCCGCCACTGTGTCGATCATCCTTTTTTTTTTTCACTTGCCTGCTCTCTCACGCTGTGCCTTTCCTTCCCACGCCGTGCCTTCTTATCCCCACAGCGCCACGTTGCTTAGCCACGACGCCAAACCTCTTTTGGCGTATTTTAGCTTCATTTCTTCTTGAATTCACTCTTTTCCGTCCTTTATGTCTTGTGTCTATGTCTTGTGTACCTGAAAATGCATAAACACTATCAATTTGAGCTCATTTTAAGATTATTATACTAAATATACTACTAAACTAACCATATATATAAGTCTAAATAAACACTTATCACCAACCATTAGAGTGAAAAATCCCTTCAAAATAGTCTTCTGCCATGCTAATTATGCTCCTTTGATCGGTTACGATATTGCCTTCCCCATTGATGAGACTCCCTATCATGTTCCCTCTTCGTTTACCCTTCACTATTGAGTGAAAATACGCATTCTTCCTATTACCTTCCGTCAACCATTCCAGATGA
Organism: Stephania cephalantha; assembly: GCA_039657325.1. Taxonomy (NCBI): domain Eukaryota; kingdom Viridiplantae; phylum Streptophyta; class Magnoliopsida; order Ranunculales; family Menispermaceae; genus Stephania; species Stephania cephalantha. Next base: position 29,275,081 of record CM077577.1, read on the forward strand.
GCCCTTGTTTTCCAATACTCTTCCTCTTGTAAAGTGGCTTCCTTAATTCATTCTCAAAGTTTCATTGATGAGAGTACGTTACTCAACGTGAACTCGACATTAGGGTTTGGGTTGTTGTTGGTGACCTAATGTTGTATTATTGTTACTGCTGTGGTGTGGGGGAGGGTTATTACTTGGTTGAATGACAATGCATTAGACGTCCCAGAATTAACTTAAGGGTTCAAATGCCATGAATCCCAGAAACATGAATCCCAGAATTAAGGGTTCTTACTTGGTTGAATGATAATATTCACATCTACTAGTGCTAGCAACTATGAATCCCAGAATTAACTTAAGGGTTCAAATGCAAGTTATTAATTATCACATAAACAACAAAAGAACTTTGAAACTTCATTCTTTAATCATTTTCCATTTTCTAAAGGTTTGTACTTGGGCGGAAAAAGGAACTCATTCAGGGTATGCATCACACTCCAATGCCAGGTTATAAAGCCAATTCAAGTGCTGCTTCTTTTCTTAGCCAAACTTCTTTTTCCATAGCCATTACCAATGCAACCCCTGTGATGTCTTGTTAAGCCACTCTGTTAGTTTGCTTTAAAATTTTCATGTGACTTGTAAACATTAGCAAAAAAGTGCAACTCACTGAGAAGCTCACGAAAGTTACCAGTGTCATAGAATGATAGTCATGATGTAAAATAGTCATGATGTCCAATACAAGTACTGAACTTCTTCTTTGATTGTATGTTGGTTTTATCATTGTTTGCTTTGTATGCAGTAAAATAGTCATGATGTCCAATACAAGTACTGAACTTCTTCTTTTCTTATAGTAAAATGGATCAACCTGGCTCACTAGAATCACGCATTCGTAGTGGAGGGTCATTTCAACCCCCGAGAAAATTATCGACGACAAGGGGTAGACCTTCCAAGCTCCTTCAACAATGTGCAGGTGCGTCAACAAAGAAAAGGGGGCAGGAGCAAAGGAAGGTGTTCGCGTGAAGATCCGCATGAAGACTCGGCCGACAATTCCAAAACATCTAGACGTAAGTGGAGCCATGCAGAGGATGTTGCTCTCGTAAATGCCATGGTTGAGATGGTGGCCAGTGGCGTGTACAAATGTGACAATGGCTTCAAGCCCGGCTATTTGACAAAAGTTGAGGAGGCATTGAAAACAACATGTCCGAACTCGGGGATAAAGGCTCGACCACATATTGAGTCTAGACTGAAATCGTTGAAGAAAGATTGGTTCATTGTGAATGATATGATATGCGGCATTTGACATGGTACAAGGGGATTCGGCTTCGACTCGACTTCCAACATGGTCACCGCTCCCGATGATGTATGGGAAGATTACCTGAGGGTATGCAATTATCTTTCAAGTTTGAAATTATTTTGAATGCATCCTAATGTGTTATTTCATCCAAATGTTATGACTAATCTAGTACCACTGGTTGCAGAACTACCCGGAAGCAAGACCTTGGCGTATAAAGTCATTCCCGCATTACGAAAATTGTTGTATCATTTTTGGGAATGGCCAAGACAAAGCGAGGAAGCACGTGCACCAGAGGATGCTTTTGAGGATGTCAACGATGTCCATGACTCCAGCAGTACTAGTGAGCCATTAACGGTGCCCATTGAAGAGTTTGATGCTACTCCCACATCATCGAGAACGCGGACTACTACGGATGATGGTCGTGGGAATGAAGCAAAGAAGAAGAGAAATGTGAGCAATGATGTTTATATTGGTGACCAAATGGTGGCGGCGGCACAAATCGTTGCGAACGAAATCTCCAAGGTGACTAGTGCCATTCGTGTTGAACACGACTTGCGTGAATCTTTCATTAATGCTATGGCCGAAGTCCACGAATTGACAGACGTTGAGAGAGCAATTTATGGCAGCAAGATTATGGGTCGCGTGGAGCTTATGGCTGCATTCATGACTTTGCAACCGGAGTCCAGACTTCATTGGCTACATGCGATGTTTAATTGACTTAGGACTTCTTGGTACTCATTTTTTGATGGAAGCAATGTTATACACTTGTGTTTTTTTGGATCGAAACAATGTTGTTTGGTGGTTTGTTTTTTGACACAGTACTTTTTGACAGTGTATGTAATACAGCTGCAGTAACAATGTCTGGCTTCCTTTTTGTATTGTAACTTTATCGATATGTAACTGATAAAAAGCTATGTTTATGAACTGGAACGCCTAATCAATTATATATGTTTGATCCATTTTTTTGGAGATAGACAAATGTTTAATGATCCTGTTTTATTTGGACTTGAAACTGATTTTGTACGTAGATCATAAGAGAAGCTCGTGTATTATGCACACATATAAATTGCAGGCTTTGTTACTGTCAGGAAGACTACATGGCGAAAATGGCCATATTTTACTCTTAAGAGGCCCATATTATATGTCTAAAACTGGGCATCACAAGAGCTATAGTCAGGGAGGAAAGGCATGCCATATTTTACTACTTGAACCACTAACCATTAATATATATGTACACTATGTTTTATAATTTTGGATTTGTGCAGCTTTGGATTCAAGTCTGCAGTTCTGTAAAATTAAGTTCAACAAGCATGAAATCTATCCAAATAACGATCAAAAGTGTACAAATAGCATATTTACTTGTTTTTCGATCAAGTAAATTGATTAGTCCTTTTGTGCTCTTGCATTCAATTCATACATTAATTTACTGCATAACACATTCATACATGCCCACGCATAGCCTTAACCAAAAAATTTCAATGCAAATGTATGAACTGCAGCAACTTATGCCAGCAAAATGCAAAACAACCAACAAATAATCAATGAGTTCAAATTTGCTACATGGATTCAACGCTTCCAATCACATTGATTTAGTGCAGTTATTAATGCATCAAACATTGACATATGCCAAACTCCACACATTGAGTCTACTACATGGATTAATGTTTTCTTGTTCCAACAAGATCATCGAATACAGAATACATCTAGTCAGACCACCATGGATCCATAACAGCTTCATAACCCGAGCCAACTCTTTGGTAAAGGGTTCGGTCTCGAGGAACAAGTCAATATCCTCGTCAATAGATCTTGATCGTGGTAGAGGTACTCCTTTCGCCTCGTACAACTCTTCAATCCACATTCGCGGTGGTAGCGGTGGTGGGGGGATCTCACCTAGTTCTGCTAGAGCTTCCTCCAGTGTAAGTTGATCATGAACCTCCCTTTCAATTGTCGCAGCGTGGTTGTACCTGTCAAAACCGGCTATTGCTTCCTCTTTCGTGTCGAAGTTTCCATAGTAGAACCCCTGGAAGTTTATCCCTTGTTTGTAGCACTCGTACTACGTTCCATATACACCAAGGTCCCAACCACAAAACACAGTGTACCATTTCCAGTTGCTTGTCATGTCCTGCATAAAACATGTCATTTCTGATCACAAGCAAAGCACTTAAATTATAAATAACATATGACACTTAAAAAAAAATTGTAATTCAAACAGAAGTACAGAACAATGATCATAAAAACAATACGGGGTTCACATATAAATATTCTCGGCACATAAGTGGTAGCCCACAAAAAAAAAAAAAAAAAAAACTCATTAACTTCAACTGTGTTCGACATTAATCCTCTCCTCTCAATGGTAAGAATCTCACATATCTATGGCTAGGTTGTTGCGAAATGCAGTCCACGCTTCGTTTGTCCCCACTTGGTGATGACTTGAGCGGTTCATTCGACGCGTCGTCTTGACCCCAACTCTTGCCCTCAACCACCACGGTATCCAATAAGTCATCCGGTACCTCCATTGTTAGGAAATTGTGAAGAACGGCACATGCAATGATAATAAGTGTAGTCATTTTCACATCGTAGAAACAAGGACTACGTAACACGGCCCAACGTTGTTTCAACGCTCCAAAGCAAGTCTCAATAATGTTTCTTGCCTTTGCGTGACGTATATTGAAAACTTCTTCGGGTGTTTGTGCTGGATGATTGCCACTTGCCCACTCAGATAAGTGGTATCGTTGACCCCGAAAAGGTGCCAAAAACCATTGACAGTTAGAGTACCCTGCGTCGACCAAATAGTAGTTGTCATTAGGAACTTTCAAACCATTACGGCGTGATAAAGCATCCCTCAAAATTCTCCCATCGGCGGCCGACCCTTCCCAACCCGATAGGATGTATGTAATTAGCTTAGATGGTGTACAAGCGCACATGACGTTCATCGTTGGGAAGCCTTTCCTACACCTAAATCGAGCCTTTTGATTGTTACGAACGATGATTGGTATATGCGTCCCGTCAATAGCACCGAGGCATCCCTACATTGACAAAAAAAATGAATTACATAAATCATATAACGAAGGAGAATTTCTATGACTATAGCAAAGTGAACGAGGAAGTGCCATAATTTGTACCTGAAAGTAACTCCATCTCAAATCATTTTCTTCGGGACCAATTGGGACAGGGTGCTTCAAAAGCATACGTTGCAATCGTATGAGCGCGCGAATTGTTCTCCTGAAGACCTTAATTACAATTTCTCCTGACCTTTGGAACCATGTTGAAATGACCCTATTGCGTATGTTGTGCCCTAGTATGTGGAGGGTTATGGCCAAGTGCTCATCGACAAGCACACAACGCTTATCCCTCAACTTTCCATGTTCGTACAACATATCTCTCAATTTTTCAAATGGCTTCCTTCTCATCCGAAGCATTTTGTAGCAAGTTTCATCGGACTTGTAGACGAGGTTGTGGATTATTTGTCGATGCTTGTCATAACCTAGTTCGTATGTTCGTTCGACACGACGCCTACGACTTGCCAAAACTCTAAACATTTGTACGAGGAGTTCAATGAATCGAAGACAAATTTGGATGTGGTTCATTACCAAATCCCTTGCACGAGGTCCACCGCTTGAAGAATTTGAATCCATTGCTGGGAAATCTATTTCAAATTCGACCAAACATGCATTTATTTGTTCAAAATGTTGAAGAATAAGGAAAATTGTTAATATATGAGTACATGCCTAACAAGAGCTTGGACTTTCTACTATTTGGTACACTTCCAAATATTCACTATTCTTTTCAATATATATATATATATATATATATATATATATATTGACATATATATTGTCGTATATAATATACACTATACATAATAACGTAAGCAGATCAAACTAGAAGCATATCATTTATCTGCGAATTTTTTTAAGCGTCTTAAGTCATTCGCATAATTATATGTGAAATTATTTAAAGCTGCACGGTTTTGTTTGTCTTGGATTGATAGCTTACATAATAAACTGCAAATCTTAATTGATTGAATGCAGATGCACTAATTTGATATATCTAGATCTTTCTCTCTTTCTTGCTTTTCTTTTCTCTTTTTTTTATCTTCTTTATGACAACTATAGATTATGCATTTGAAAGATAAAAATAATCTCGATATCATGCTAGAGATACGATAATTGCAATCCTAAAATTAATATTGCTTTGGTTACTTGGAGTGCTTTCAGAAAATTGTTTAATAGATTTATGGTATTCATGTTGAAGGTGATCCTTTACTAGAGTATTCAGTTGGCCATGTTACATTGATCTTTGGTTTCATAATTGAATATGATGAAAATCAATTGTTAGGTGGTTTTGTACTAAATGACTATAAGACAGATCGGCTCGTAGATGAAGATATTCTTCTTGTGAAACGACCTCAATGCATAATTTGAAATGAAATAAAACTAACTAAAAGGTTTTGTACGAGTACATCACTTAGCTTTTCTTTGTGTCATTTCACCAATATAAACATGAGATGGGTTGTTTATGAAACTTACATGATGCCAATAAAATATGAACTAATCAACAATTAATGGAGTGGTATAGCGGTGTGTGATGCTACATAATTTGATTATTATGGAGCAAATTGACAAGGGTGGTGTAGTGGATCACATGTAGTTAGGAAAGGCTGTCGTGTTTTGTTAAGAGGGAAAGTAACCAAGCCCTGTTTACATATAATTCCCTAAATCATTGAACCCATTTAGCATTAGATAGATGTGTCCAGACCTACATTTTACATTCGATTTGTGTGCCATTTTCAGTACATGGAGCTTTCTTTTTGAATGGAGACATAGGTTTGATCTTGCATTGTTTTGCAATGGTGTCTGAATTGTGCTTCGGTGAGATTGCAATGGTGTCTCACAGGGGGTACCATTTTCAGTATGTGGAGCTATCTTTTTGAATGGAGAAAGTAGGTTTAATGCATTGTTTTGCTATGGTGTCTGAATTGTGCCTCATTGACATTCCCAATTGATAGAACACTCACCTTTATCACATTTATAAATCAAATTGGATAGATATCGTTTGTTATATGTAGAGCAATTTCATGACATTAGGCATTCGGCATGGCACAAATTCATGAGAAACGAATCGAAATGCTTGACTGAACTGAAGAAGAATACCTTAAAATGATAGATTTAAATTTGGTTCGATTTCGGTAGAATTGTCGATCTGTTCGATTTCGGCTTAGGGTTTCTCCTCTCCTTCTCGCACACACCGGCGCCTTGCGGTTCTTGAGGCGCCGCCTTCCTCCTCCTCGCTTAGTTCTTTAGTGTTGAAATCTCCAGCGGAATGCAGCTCCTTGATCTTGCCTTGGGTTTCTTTCGTTAGACGCTTTGAATTTGCCCGACGGGGTCATTCTACGCCATTTGATGATACTATCCTTCAATTTTCATATTTTTGCCCCGAAATTACCAACTCCTCTATGAGCTTCATCCTTTCATACCTTTTTGATCAAATTGGAACAATCATATCTCAGAAGCCATCTATTATCAAAACGAAAGGTCATATTCATCTTGTATATCTTTCATTCAGTCCCTAGGAAAGTCTCAAATGGTTATGCCCTACAAGGTAAATATGGGTGATGGAAGCTTCTGGAAACTTATCCATTTAAGTCCATGTAGCCACCTCCTTGTCCAGTCTAGCCAAAATTCTCTGGTTGCCCATTCTTGTTGGAGATGTTGTGATAGTCCCACATCGACTACTTGAAAATAAAAATAAGGCTTATAAGTGTAGAGTGGACACTCCATCTTGCCTTGACATTTTGAAGTGAACCCCACTTTCACACTTCGATCTATATTACAAAATTGAACAATTCTTCTATTTGTCCAAGTGAACTTAGATCTAGTAAACCATAAGTCCACAACCTGAATGTCATTAATGAAGCCCACCAGTTCAAAATTTGCCTCTGCTTCCCAGCGGTTACCTTGTTCTTTTTCATGATGAGAAACCAGTGCATTGAAATCCCCTAGGACAACATACCACTCAAAACCTCCTACCACTCTATTTTTAACTTTTATAATTGAATCTATCTCTCCTGCTTATGGTTTCTCAGACGAGGCCCTATCATTCTCCAAGGTTTCTTCCCCTCACAATCGGTAAGTTGAAGTTGATGAAGAAGGAGCCATACTTCGCAATCTGGACCATTGATGTTGCGTTCCAAAAAACTAACATTCCCTAAGCTGTACCTCTAGGGTTAAGTGCTAACATATACTCGAATCTTAATCTTTGACGAACACCCTCCACAATATGATCTTGATTTTTATTTTTAGACAGAATAAGGATGTCCAGGGTATGGACTCTCATTGAATCCTTTATTGCTTTAACTGTTAAGAGTCTCCAATACCTCGACAGTTCCATACCAAGGCTCTCATATACAAAAACCTTAGGTCCCTTCATGGTCAGATGCCTCCACCATTGGATTTATAGTGGAAGAGAATTTCGAATTTTTTGAGCCCTTACTGGCTCCCTGATTTTCCTTTCCATCTGTTCTTCCTCCTTGGTAGAACGAAAGATTTTGCCTGTGCATCAAGGATGGGTGTTCTGGACTATTTTTTTCTGACCTCCATTACTTGAGAATTCCATGACTTAGCTCTTCTTGAAGTGATTTATGGTTGATTGGATGGGGGATTTGGTGGGAGAGTTTTCGGGTCTTGGATCTAGACATGTATAAAGGGTTGGGATGTTGAATGAAGTTGGTTAGTCGCTATACGGATGATGCCAAAAGTGGGCCTATCAGGTTATGTGAACTCGTCGATGGGTTGTTTCATTATTTTGGTCGTGATTGGTATTATGGTAGGTGGGCTATTTGATATGAAGGGGAAGCTACCAAGTGATGGCTGGACGTTTCTTTTGATGATGGAAATGTTTTCTACTGGACTGGGCCAATGATGTATGGACAAGCTTGTTATTGGGCTTGGGTTGCATGGGCTTTTTAGTCGGGGGTGTGGATCTGGGATTTGATTTAAGGTCAATGAATGACAAGTAATGTCAGTATGATTTGCGCCTTTTTTCAACCTAAAATTTGAATTCGAATTTGAAATTCCCTATATTGAGTCCACTATCGATCCCGCCAGTTCCTCTTTTGCTGGTAATACATCCATTAAATGTATGTCTGGACTCTTAGTTGAATCCTCCACCTGCTGTACTTGACATCTCTTTTCCGTCAAAGTGAACAAGCTGTTTGACAACCCCTTTGCATTTTCGGTACTACTTTTCTATTAGGGTCTGTTTGATAGCAAAGAAAATGAAAAAAATCATATAAAATTGTCTACTTTTTTTATGTAACCGTTTTTTCCACTGTTTGATAACTTTGTAACTGCACTGAGAAAAAAAACCACATCCCCTATTTTCTTCATTTATTTTCTCATCTTTTAGAGTGGAAAATTGAAAATCTCTCCATCTCTCTCACGAACTGATCATTTCTTCTACCCAAACAAACTTGGCCTCTACTACTCTTTCGCGGATACACACTTTTTCTTTCTCTCTTCTTCTCCGGCTCCGTCACCAACATCATCGTCAAGCCGCCCGACATCGACGATGATTTAGATGCGCACACGGATTGAACCATAAAAGAAAATTCTTTTTCGTGCAATCAAACAACTATGAGAAAATTTTCTTTATAAAATTCTCTTGAGAAGATTTGCTAAAAAAAAGTTTTTTCTCATTGAAGATATTTTTTTGCTATCAAACACACCCTTACTGAAACTCAGGCTTATCCGATGGACCTCGAGATGAACTTGCCTAGAAAGGCTTCACTTTTGCACCAGACATTTTCCTCCTACTTTGGGACTTAACAAGAATGGAATCCTTATAGATTTCCTTGGACATTCTTTCGATGAACTAATCACATAACCTATATTTGTTAGTGATTTTTCCATAATAGGAACAAATGAACTGGAATAGCTTGTATACAAAGTCTATCCAGTATCTCTTGTTTGTGCTTCATATGAATCTGCCTTTCAATAAGGGCTTATCGACATCGATCTCTATATGAACCCTCAAATACCACTTTAGGACTACTCCATCCACCCTCATTTCATCATCAATTTTATGTATTTGCCAATATGAGTGACTACTTCTCGAGTTGACTTCTCGCCTCTGCAATCTACCGGGAGAGCATGAAGTTGGACCCATGTTTTACAATTGTGGATATGGAGGGATGGCAAATGAATATCGTCTTTCCATGGGGTAGTGAGAAAGACATTATTTGAATAGCCAGGGATCACACTATGTTGCAAAGTTCATGACATTCGATAGCTCAAAATGGATCTGGTACAGGTTCTTCGCCAACTCACACTACAAGAAAAAAATTAAACAGCAACAAACAAATCTGATGCTGAATTGGTACGGATTTGTTGCTAAGCGACCCTGCAACAGATCAGCAACAGATCAGAGCCGTTGCTAAACTCTTTGTTGCAGATTGAAGTTAGCAACTGATTTGAGTTATGTTGCTGTTTAGTGACATATTTGTGATAAAATTCTATCACTGAACAGCAACAGAAACATGTCTGTTGCTAATTGCAGTACAGTCAAAAAGAGGATATGTTGCAAATCTGTTGCAAATCAGCGACATACATGGTCTGTCGCTGATTTGCCGATCAAGACAAGCGTATTGTTTCTTGATAATTGCAAATCGCGACAAACCGAAATGTCATTGATTTGCACTGATCAACAAAATCATGAAATCATCGTCGATCTGTCGCTAAACAGAGACAGATCAGTAACAGACAACTTTTTGCTAACTGTGCAAATTAGCGACAGACTCGGTCTGTCGCTAATTTGGAATGCTAATTTTTAAGAAAAATTACAGTTCACAGTAAATAGTAAATTGGAATCCTGCAGGGCAGTAAAATCTGCAAAAATACAATTTTTCCCTTTGCAATTTAAACGAAAATTAAGAAATTGTTTGTATATTATCAAAATTTGACAAACAATATCTACAAAAGGTGGAGATTAACATTTCATAATTAACTAGTAGTATACTATATACTACTAGATGAACATTATTCAACAAAATACAAAATACTACACAAATTAAGATGGCTACACAAATTAATTTATATATATATATATACAATGTCAATCCCACACTCTTACCCAATTGTTTCACCTATAGAAGATAGACACCATACAAATTATGGGGCTAGGAGTGCGTGTCCCATCCAAATCCTGAAAATGAAAAGGAATAACTTGAACAATATTCGAAATGCAATCAAAATATTCAAACACAAATGAAAAAATCCTAAAATTAAGCCTTGGCCATCGATCTCATACATAAAAGATACATAAAAGATCGCACACAGTGACACACACAAAAATTTCCAACTCAAAAGGGGCTGAATGAACTTCCATACATGACATTCCATGTTTTTTTTCAATTTTTTTTTCCTTTTGTACATTCTTTCATGTGGTTCAAGTTCCAATATTAGATATATTTAACATAGAATATTGTTATATGTCCATAAGTTTCGAACTTCAATTAATTTAATAACTAAAAAACCAACATAATTCATTTATGTTACCAATCCTCAATAACCAATATTTACTCCCTAAAGTGAATGCTTATAACTATAACAACATTCTCTTAGGGCAACATTCCCCTAAAAGAGGAAGGACCAGAAAATGAATAGCAATTGTAAGAAGGGCCATGGAACAGTACCTAAAAGAGGGTATACTAGACAAGAGTACCTAGAGAACCATGCGATTAACATAAATTTACGCATAACACTAATATTCGAAATGCAACCAAAATATTCAAACACAAATGAAAATAACATCACATCCAAGTAAAATGAAATTGAATACAGTGTTGTTTCTGAGTACACACTATCTATCACAGTCTTCCTATCTCGATGTATAACATGACCAACACAACCACTCCAAAATACACACAACGAGTTAAGGATTTCTAATACATAAAATAAAAGCTTTTTTTGATATGCATCAACTTAGCCTTTTTTGATGATTTCAATAATAAGCTCGATTAGTAGACATCTCGATCCTAAGTTTTTTCAACCGATCATTGGAAAAATCTTATCAACTCTTAAAAAAATTTAACATATATAAATCCTAAAAATTAACTATATATTCAGAAAATAATCCAAATTAATATTCTATAAATTGGATTATAAATAATCTTGAGATTTCTAATATAGATACATATCTATAGTAAGTATCAAGTAAATGACAATCACAATTAATAATCAATATATAATTTAAATTAAAGCTTAAATGGAAAATACGATTAAGTTACTTCGATTCAGGTGTGATTTCCCTACAAACATGCTATGTACAAAACACTATAAAATTTTATTCCTCACCATCATGAATTGGAAAATCTGTCAAATGTGTTGGTTTTTGGTTATTTGCTCCTAAGTTTCCAAGGGATCGGCTTCCTTTTGTTTGGAAGGGTCAAGATTGGTTTAAGAAATTTGTGTTTCTTTGGTTTTTTGGCTCAGAGAACTGATGGTCCTGTTAGTGAAGTCCTAAACACGTTCCTTTTTCTTGATGCATTTGAACTTGTTGGTAGTTGGGCTCCCAGTGGAGATAATGTCGATTGTGAAAGGAAAATACTTTGTTATCAACTTACTAAATTGTAACTCGTTTCAGTTTATTGGTATTCTAGTGTTTCCTATGCCAAATATGTTTTTTTTTTTTTTTTTTTTTTTTTTTTTTTCCAAATTGTAGTTGTTAAATTAGTAAGTTATCCACAAGTAATGTGTTTAAAGACGGACATGTAAGTTGCTTTTCATTTAGTTAGTTATGTCTTCAATTATGATTTTTGGATATGCCTTGCGCCAATGTCAGGGAATGAATCCTTATTATTTTGGTTGCTTTTAATACAATTAATAGGTTTTTAAACTAGATGCATTTTTCTTTTTGTTGGGGATTGGGGGTGTTTCTTTCCTTGTATTTCGTAATTTGGGTGCCAAAGAGTCAGCTATTTTGTTCTCTCTCTCTATATGCATTTTATGTTTGACATTTTGGAAGGCACTATGTTCTATATTTTTAAAAGTTGGTCATTGACATGTTTTGGTATTACTGTGGCAGTTTCCGATTTTGACAGGTCTTTTATAAATGCTTCTGGACCATGCGTACTCTTTGCCTCCCCAGGAATGATAAGTGGTGGTTTCTCACTAGAGGTTTTCAAGCAATGGGCTCCATCTGAAAAGAATCTTATTGCACTTCCAGGGTAATTCCCACCTTTATTGCTGCCTGTGGTTATTATTCAATGTCGAGTAAGAAAATCTATTATCTAATGCATATGCATATTAATTGATGATAGGAGTTGTTATGTATCAAATTATAGTTCATTTTAAAACTTTTAGCTGTACTTGTTCTTTGCTTCAGTAGTTTTGAATTGAGTTATTGGGTTAGGGCCATTTATGTATGGTTGCAAAATATAGATAATGGAAGCTTATGCTGTGATGGCAGTTATAGTCAAGTATAGTATGATCTCTAGGTTCTGGGAAATACGTTTGACTTCTAGCGTATCTTAGAGAATGTTGTTTTTTAATTGTATATATATATTTAGTAAGAAACTTGCGAGTGTTACTGACTGAAGTATTGCTGGGTAGATAAAGTTGATGAGTTGTTTTTATTTTGGTATTTGGTCATCAGTGTGATCTATAGAAACCAACAAGGTCTTGTTGTGTCTTATTAAAAAAAAGGGTCTCGTTGTGACTCTCATTAACAATTTACCATCATGAATTGCCCAAGTTATTTTTCCATAAACTCCATATACTATCGACATTTCTTATCAATTCTTACTAATGAAGTATATAAATTAATATATTTTTCTTTGTTTTACAAATAAATCTAATTATTCTTCAATTCAACGAGATATAGACACTACATTGAGTTTCCAAATATAAATACGTACCAACTAAATGACAATCACAATTAGTAAACATTATAACAATATATATAAGTTATAACTCAATAAGATATCATTTTTAGTTGGAAATGCATGCACTGCCAAGCAGTAATTTATACAATGTACAGATTTACTAATTTACTATATTATTATTCAATGAACATACTATATATGAACTACAGTTTACAATAGTAAATGATGATTGTCATATCACAAATTCATGGTGACAATTTAAACTGTGTACCTAAATGCAAATTCAATTCGTTGTACTTGTTGATTTGTTCTGTTGTCTAGCGACAGATTGTTCAGTTGTTGATTTGTTGTTGTTTAGCGATAGATTGTTCTGACGTTGATTTGTTGCTGTTTAGCAACAGATAATTGAGTTGTTGATTTGTTGTTGTTTAGCAACACAGTGTCGCGTTGTCGCTATTTTCGAAGGCTAAGCATAAGATCTCGTTGACATGTAAAAGGGAAACCATAGATTTCCTAATTTCGGTTGTCACATTAAAACAAAATTCAACTAAAATTTCAAAATAGAAGTTCAAGAAAATGCAAACCAGGACTATGATTCGAAGGTCCTAACGCCTAGTCGAGAGGCAATCCACGAGTCGTAGATGATACCCGAAACTCAGTCAAGGAGGAGCCGAGGGCGACAATGGCCATGCGAGGAGCTCGGCCGAAGCAGAAGCGGAATGAGCGGGCCCAAAGCGCGCGGCGGAGGATCGCAGAGGTGACCGAGCGGCGGGCGGCGGCGGAGCGGGGTCCGACCAGCGGCGGCGGACAATCGCGGAGGCGACCAACGTCGGTGGCACAGGGGGCCGCGAAGTGGGCGGATCACAGGACCGCGGAGCCCTGTTGATGGCCAGCGGTGGCGGATCGAAAGAAGTAGGCAGCGGCGACGGATAAGAGGGGCGAACAGCGGTGCCGGAGGAGAAGACCGCGCAGCGGCAGCGACGCCGGAGGAGAATACTGCGCAGCGGCAGCGACGCCGGCCAACACTCTCGATCGGGCGGGGCGAGGCGCGGTCGACGGGGTTGCCAATGAACGACTGAGCCGACGAGTCGCGATCGACGTCGACGATGGCAGTGGACGACGACGGCAACGGTGGTGGCGGCGGATCTTCGGCGACGGTGCGGCGGCGGGGATCTTCGCCGACGAGGGTTGTAAAATTTGGGTTTGCAGGGATGAGGAGGAGAGCCCCTGGTTGTAAATACCTTTTAGAGGTTAGAGACAGATCAGCAATAGACTTGTCTGTCGCTGACAGTCTGTTGCCGATCTGTCGCTGATCAGCGATAGACATCGATCTATCGTTGATCTGTAGCAGATCTGTCACAGATTTAGCTACAAATCAGCGACAAAATAGTGTCTGTCGCTGATCTGTCGCAGATCTGTCACAGAATTAGCGGGAAATTAATGGCGGGAGAAATCAGCGACAAATCGGTAACAAAATGCAATTTGTCACAATCGTTGTCACAAATCTATCACTGAATTGTTGCTTTTTGGTCAACCGAGTCAAACGGTCTCGATCGATGCAAGCTATTCGTTGTCGATTTGTTGTTGTTTAGCAACTGATTCAGTCTGTCACAATTTTTTGATGCTATTCCTCATTATTCTTGTAGTGTCAATGACCTGAACCCCTTCGTTAACTTTGAGGGCCGCTAAGGGCACCCCACCATTTAATGAGGGCACCCAGTTAATGTGGGCACAAACTGTTTTACCTGGGGCACCCAAAAATTAGCCCGAACGAACTACAAAGAAGCATACCCCCTCGTGCAAACCCCGGGCACCCCACCACCCCCACCACCACCACCACCCTCGTTCACCGAACTCCTTGTGGAAGAATTCATTTGTTTTGAATCGACCGGTGAGAGGAATCCCGAAATCGTGTTCTCCGTCCCTCGCCGTGTGTTTCTCCTTCGTTGTTCGAGTTTTCGCATTTTGTAGGGTCCGGTGTGTGAGCCGATTTCGTCTCCAAATTAGGGCTCGGTTGAAGATTTCGAATTAAGTTACATTTGGTAGAGTAGTTGTAATGTGTGTGGCGGTTTTTTCAAATGTAAAAAATTGGGAAATCGTGGTTCTCGGCCACACGGAGCCGAGAGATGTCAACTCAGCTGTCTCGGCCTTGGCGAGACGAAGCTAATATTTTTGGGAACTCGCAGTCTCGGCCACGAAGACCGGAAGAGTTAATCGCTGTATCGGTTGTCCACTTCGAGAGGTCTCGTAGGCTCGGTCGTCATAGGACGAGAGTCGGCGAATTGAAATGGTCAATCCATCTAGGTGGTGTACAACCGAGACCTTTCTATTGGACTCGGTTGTACACGCCGATATATTGGAATACTTGTCGGTCATGGGTGGCCAGAAAATATGAGTTGTTTCACGAACTCGTTGACCGAGACATCATAAATGGATGAATTTGAACATTACGGTTTGAAAAAAAATTTGGTTGTATGTCAAACTAACAATACAAGATTGAAAATCCATCACGACAATTTGCACCGAAACTTAATTAATTATAAATCTCCGTAACATTCAAACTGACTCTAAAAAGGGTCCATCCATAAGTAAACAACAATCAAAACATAACAACAATCAAAACACAACACAACATTTGCATATACATAGAACATTCGGACGAATTGGCAAAATTTCTAAATGTTTAGCCGTCTAGGTACAAGCTTTAACCTACGGTGTATCTAAATCTACAACAGGTATGATGGCTTCGTGATCAGCAGTTGCAATGGGCGCGACGTCTCGAAAAACGAATCCATCTCGCCAACCTTTGGCGCAGTCCTCAACGTACCGATCCCACGATGGATATAAGGATGGCGGTGCATTCACACGCAATCGCGCACTGTCAAAGTGAACAATAGAACATATAAGATATTGTCACAAACCCGATTAAGGGGAAACAAACCAATTCACAAAAAATCATAGAACTTACCCTAACCCAATGGATATTCCTTTCATTTGCCATTGCAATGATAAGTCTGTTGTGCAATGACGACGGTGGAGTACTACGTAGAGGTAGGAATGTGGAGGCACTCCCATGCGAGAGGTTGACGATAATGACATTGAATGCGGTGGATACTAACAATCCCGTGTCTGGAAGTGTCAACCATTCTTTGAAAGATGCCGCATCTTGCTTCTCTGGGCAATGCACCGCATTCTTGACAGTCTCGAAACTCGAGCCAAGCACTTCCCGCCAAAGGTCTTCATACCCGATAATCTCATCATACATCCTTCTACGCACAATCCTCCACCCGTCTACGTCGGCAAGTCGAAGCCCAGAGGCTATACACCGATATCCACAATTTCCATCGGAAACGACATCGATAATGGCCTCAACATGTGGCAACCAATCCGGTTCTAAGCAATGACCATAAGCCATGTTAGATCCACTTTGCGTGCGTCGACTGGCACGACGCATTTGTGGAACAACCTTGCCTTTCTTCTGCCTAGAAGCTTTTGTGGAGTGGGAGGACTCAAATCCGATTGGAGACTGGGGTGCCTCGGACAACTGGGGTGCCTCCGATTGGAGACCCCGGTGTCCTCCCACCCGCATCCTCAACTTCCTGCTCGCACTCCACAAAAGACGAAGGTGGACTAATCTCCCTAAGTTCTGCTCACTTTCGGTCCTCCCCCGCATCCTCAACTTCCTCCTCCCCTTATCCAATCTTCTGCGGTGTCGTGATTGTGCCTCCCACAAATCACGGTGACATACCATAAGAAGTCAAGCATTTTCCTTGACGTTAATTTGGAAAGGGCATCCACATTTCTTCGTACCGGTGTGACTCATCGCCTTTTCATCATTCCTTGATTTCTTTAAAATTTTGCCGCTTTCCCCTTCCCCCTACTCTCTCGAGCGGTACCCCCTATATGTCCCGGACCTCTCACAAGTAATTTTCACCCTTCCCCTGCGCTTAATGCCCCGCATCCGAGCGCTTCGTTACTAACACAAACTTGTTCTCACCACCAATCATTTGGAGCCATGAAATAGCCGCTTCTCGAGAGGGGAATGGCTTAGAAGGTGTAAAAACGCATTTGTAGTCCGGAAAATTACTAGATAACGCATTACCCGCAATACAAACAAGTATAACATTATAATCAACCAAAATGTACAAGCACAATCACAAAAAAACCCAAAAAACATGTTCGCGGTTGTACACAGTCCAAAACTTTCTTCGAGTCTCGCTTACGCACGATCGATAGTTACTCAAGTACTTCTCGGTCGTTCCCACCGCGACCTACGTGAAACCTCTCGGTCCTCTATGACCGAGACATTACCATACATCTCGGTCTGCGAGGCCGAAACAATCGCGCACCCAGACGAAACTTCGGATAACCGCAAAAAAAACACAAAAAATTTGCAAAATTACCTCAAGGACGACCCTCTCGGCACCAAAGCATTACAATCCTCCATTATACGGTGGAAACAACTTCGATTTGAAGAAATTACCAAACCCTACGTTGACAAACAAATCATCATTTTCACCTTGTTATACACAACTAAACAGTTCTAAAAAACCCGAATATGATTGTCAAACATTGTTACCTCGCTGTCGGACGATGTCAATCCGCAAGAATCGATCAGCTCTTCGCCAAACGCAATGTGGCGTCGCTTTGTGGTTCAAGCTTCGCTGGTGGGGTGCCCTAACTCCTTGTCAAAATGGTTTGTGGGGTTTAAACCATTATATATATACAGGGGCAAAATGGTATTTTCCATTTTTGTTGGAATTTTTACAAATAAGTTGGGTGCCCTCATTAAATGGTGGGGTGCCCTTAGCGGCCCTCTTAACTTTCCATGCCCTCATCATCACGTTATTCAGACCTCTTCTTCCAAATTTTCGGAAAGTTGCAATCTTCCAAAAAATGCTCTGTTTGTTGATCTCAACTTTCTCCCCTTTTAACTCTTCATTAATCTCCACATCATTCTCCTCTTTACTTAGGGAGCAATTTATGAGTAGTCCGAAAATATCCTAATTATTTGCCATTTCTAGGAAGAACGTATCCCAAAGAACCTATGGAATAAAGGACAAAAAACTAGAACCAAATAATTGATACAAGGAAATGGGCAAAAGACCAGTTCCTGTTGTTATGGATGTTTAAAGATAACATAATAAAGAAACTTGTATGCAGTACAAGGAAAAAGAAAAATAGAGAATCTTGCAACAGAGAATAAACTAAAGAGCCAGCATTAACGCTTGCCAAGGAAAAGGAGAATATGAGTAAATGCTTATCTTTGCCTTTAAATACCCACCCACCCTACCAAATGATACTTACCCAAAAGATGGAAGCTATCAGCATTCGCCACCCACCCCACCTAAGAAAAGCATAAACTACCCAATCGAAGTATTCTTCGCTGCTGGCGAAATAAGATCTAGTGAAAAGTGTGCTAATGCAATCAATAAGGTGTAAACAAAAACCTAGCCAAGATACTTCAAACTTGTTAAAAACTGTCGAATGTGAGTGTGACGTGGAGGGAATAAAACTCTCGTCATTTCTCAATCTCTCCCCCTGTTCGAACATATGCATGAGCAAGACACGGTTCTGAAGTCCAAAGGGAAAATCATGGTGACTCGATCTGTTCGCTGAAAGCACCTCGCTAGGAGGACAACACCTCATCAAGAGGACAACAAAAGTGGAGTTTTTTTGTGACACTTCTTGAGGGAACTTTTATTTGGACTCGTGAATCCGGAATCAATTTTTATTTTTTTATTTTTTAAAATCATCCTCCAAAGTTTACTTTATTATTCAAACACTTATCTACAATTTAGTTTTTTTGTAAAACACCCCTTTATAAATTAGGGGATTTGAATTTTTAGTTTTTTTTTTTTTTTACTACAAGACCCTCTCAAAACACAATAATTTGTAAAAAATTGAAAAAACTTCCAATGAGTATGGACACATGAGTCCACATAGATTTTATTGATTTTGTAATTTCGATACCCTTTTCTCATATAATGATTTCTAATTTTGACATATGTTCAAACATCAACACAAAATATGTGAATTTGGTTTTTCTCTATTTTGCGCTATCTCCTCAATTTACAAATTTAATCTCTATTTTGCGCTATATCCTCTCTTTGTGATCTCAAATACAGTTATAGTCTAAGTGATCTATCACATTCTATTTGTCACAAGTATTTTTTATATATGATTCCTCAAAGTGTTGATATGTTTTGAGAGCGTCAACATGTTGGGTTTTGGTAAAAAACGCAGCCGAAATTTAAAATTTTATTTTCAAAATTTTAACAGAATCAAAACAAAACCATTACTTTGATTGTTAAGGAAAACTCATTCTTTAATCGCTAGTTTCCTTCTCTACACTTGTTGATCGATCTTCAAGACACTGCCAGATAAAAACATCCTCTATCATCACATACACATACACAAGAATGGTGCCTGAGATCTCGAGTGCTAGCTTTAAGAGAATACATAAACGATTTCTATCCTCTCAAAACTCGAAACACGTAGAAACTCTAACTCATTTTGCTAAAATGAAAATAGAATTCCGGCCCTAATTCTCACGTAATGTGTTCTCTCAGTTAAACATCTATTTATACAACACTTGTATATAGACGATAAGTGAAATACACATACACCCCTTCTCAAAAAATTATTAATATATAACAACTTAGGGACTTTTATGTCATGAGTTTTATCACATAAAACTCATTGTTATGAGCCATTTTAAAACTTCACAAGGCTATCCTTTATGTGCGATCCAATAAGCTCATGCAATGTTGGTAGTGAACCAAAACACTTATTTGGTACAAAAGTTATAAGTGAACTCTAGCAAGACATTATGGCTACCCATGTTGCTTAAATCAATTGATGTAACCTAATCAATAGTGTATATTATATCATTTTTTCTTACAATATCCTTATATTAAACTTAAGGCACGAAAAAATTATCCTTAATGATCGATCATACTAGTCTCGATCTCAAGGTAGATTGATAACATCCAAGTGACATTGATCATATCATTTTACTTGTTTTGACCATTTATCAGTCCATCATATCGAGGGACCCGCTTATCACTCTCTCTATACAAGAGGGATAGATTCTATCTCGATTACACACCTTCACATATTATTCATATAGTAACCAATCACAACCTTTATAATATTGTCTAGCTAAAGACAACACTTGATTGCGTCAAATCAATATGCTTCTAATGTTGAAGTCTTTGATAATCTCAAGCCAAATGACCAAATGATATACCTATCATAAGTAACCTATGACTTAATCCATGTGGTGTTCTTTTAATGCGTTGGTCCAGTACATTATTCCCTAACAAGTACTCATAATCTTGATTCATATTCCTATAAGTATGATCATCACATGACCATCAATCAAGACTCACACTGGTCTTAATTCGTTATATATAGTTCCCAGTATAATGATCGATTATGTACATTTGTGATATTTCAGTAAACATCCATGAATCTTATTATAATGCAAACATGCAAACCAATTATAATAAACATAAAATGAAATCCTCTATTTTATTAACCAAAATAATAAAAGAAACAATGTTCATAAATTGACCTAAGGCACATGCCCTAACATAACGTTATTTGATTTCTTCTAATTTGGTGTTGGTATTTTAAGGTTTCGATTCTTTCTTTTAATTTTTTTAATCAATATTTATTTGTTTCTTAGTGTTAATTTTTATTTAGTGAATTTGCTTCTGTTTCTTATTAGTTTTTATTTCATTGGTTTGGTTCAATTGAGGTTCTTTTCATTTACAATGACAATTTCAGGGTTTTGATTGTTATTTACCAATGTTATTTGTTTATGGTGCTTATTAGGTAACAATTACCTAGTTGTAGTGTTTAAATGTTGTGTACAAATACGCTCTGTTGGTTATATAATGAGCATTGTGTGTTTGATTTTGTTCATATATTGATGTTCTTTGTATATAATAGTGATTGAGAAATCAAGCCAAAAACATAAATTGAGTAAGGTAGCCCTTATTTTTGGTATGCCCTAAGCTTGAACTAATATCTTCGTATAAGAAAATTGTGAATCCACCAGGTCTCCTAACACGTAATGTAACGATTCACCTACGTAATTTAAGTGATTAGCTTAAACTCGGATGATTAGTGACCTTTATGATCAAGATGTCCAAATTTTGGAACTCGCATAACTAAGTTAACCATTTACCATGCATGTGGGATCGATAATACAACTTGAGAGAAGTCTCTTGTCAACTATTAATACACTGAAGCTATACACTGACAAAAACTATCAAGTTTTCAGCGTTGCTATTGGGGATGCATGGCATTTGGCTAAGTTAGTAAGGAACATAATATAAGATTTTATTTTCTACATTTTCTTTTTGTTTTTAGTTTTTATCACGTGGACCCTTTTGCGCTTGATCTTTGTTTCCTTGTTTTGTGGTGCGTTAGGAAATTCTAATTAAAAGAATGAAAGTAAAAAATAAGTGTGGAGACGGGTCGAAAGCCACTAATATGGGACATTACAAATTGGTGGTGCAAGAAGCACAATGAGGTTATGAGAATCCCAAACAGTGCAAAGCTATTTTTTGTCAAAGTGCACAGTTTGACTTGAAGCTGACATTAATCGTTCAAAATTGTCTATACAGTAGTTGGCAAATGAGGATCCATCTGAGCATGCACAAAGCTTTTTTGAGAAATATATATCAAGGGCGAAGATGAGACTGTGCGGTTAAGCACACGGTATCAGGTTCGATTCTCCACTACGACTAAACGTCGAGTTATTGGTGGTCTCTTTCTGCTATCATAGGGCCCATGAGACTAGTTAGACAAGTGCTGGATATCCATATGTAATCAAGATAAAAAGGAAGTGTTATGCAGCTTACATCCCTTGAATTCCTTACGAGGCCCTTAAAATGAAGCTTTTACATTTTTCTTAGGTTAGGAAAGCTAAAAGTATGTGGTTTCAGAATTTAAATCTAACATGTGTCGAGCGTGCACAATATTTTCCCGTATTTTTCGATTATTTGTAGTAGTGGTAAATGAGATATCGTCTCCACATGGATTTTTGCAAACTTATATGGAAAGTATTTTTGTCTTATTTTTCTTAATTTAGTTAATCTAATTAAACGAGAATTAAAATACCAAATAACTAACCGTAACTAATAAATTAATTAACCAAATTAACTAAAATAATTCAAACAATTCAATGCGAATTTAATTAAACAAAATTCAAATTCAATATAATGCAAATATCTAAACAAACATCTAAACAAACCCCCACTAAACAACGTAATATAATTGGATTGCATTCAAATACTAGAACATAACATCACTTCAAAACCTAGTTATAATTACATCACATGGAATCTTGGAATCATTAAATCCTAATTCATAATAGGTTGATAGCCTTTAACAAACCGTCCTGTAGCAAACCGTCAATTTTACTAAACTCAATGGAAAATAAGCCATATCCTTATCATTGTAAATCAACCTATTGGACAAAATGCAATAAAATAGAAATACGATAGCATCAACACTCAATGAAAATCATGCTTAATCTAAACCAAATATTAATAAGAATATGATAATCAATAAATAACTTAGAACACAATCACCTAGAATATCCATTCATGTGATATTTTCTTATAGAGTAATCCTAGTTACTACTTCTATAGTTTTCGTCAATAATCATAGACATAGATTCATAATCACAATACCACAATACATATTTTCAACTATGTACAATATCAATCTTCATTAGTTGTAATACGCAAAAAAAAACTTATTAAAACCATGATGTTGTGTATGAATAGATTTAAAGTATTAAGTTCATGATTCCTTAATTATAACTATATAGCAATCCAAAGTGTATACATGTCTAGCGTTTTCTTAAATTAATAAACTACTCACTTATGCTAAAAATAAATAACTTAATAATATAATTGAAAAACATAATTAAATAAATACCTATTAATGAAATAAACAAATATCCAATGTAGTTTCAAACATAAACTCAATAAAACCAAACTTATGAGGGCAAAAGGCTAAGAGAGAGATCTTATTTTCAAAGCCCTCAGGTCTTATACTCCACTGCTTCAGCTGGCGATTTTTAGTATATTTCCCAATTCACGGCTGATTCGTTTGACTCTTTTTTGTTGCCGATTTAGGTTGTTATTTCCTGCGTATTCTTGTATCGCTGGCTAATCGCTGGACCTTTTCTGCATTTGCTTGTTTTGCTCTTCTTTCTTTTTTCTTTCATTTCTTCATTTTTTCTAATTAAATTTTGAAATCACAAAAAAAAGAATACCTAGTGTAATATCATCATTTGTATTTAAAATCAACTTAAATTACACTTTAGAACATGTCTAATTATTGACTTATCAAATACCCCAAAAATTAGCACTTTGTTGTCCTGAGCAAAAGAATACTCTTAATCATATTCTTTTTTCATTCTTTATAAAGTGATTTCAATCTAATTCATCTTAACTTTAAATAATAGAAATTTTAAAATAGAAGTGATTTTCAAATGGAAACATATTACCCTCAAGTAATTAAAAGTTCTGATAGAATTAAATGATTTAGACAAAACGAAACATCCTTTAATGATAACTCAAGCACCCAATGCAACAGCCTTTAGAACTTAAATTTCATTACCAAGGCCAATACATAATATAAGTTTTCTCAATCTCCATTGACAAATATCAAGCTTATAATGTATTAGAATCTCAAAACGCAAATCACTAGATTTATCCAAATCTTAGAAAATACTTTATAATAGCACCACAATAAAAATCAATAGGAATTTTGCCAAGATACCAATAAATATATCATTTAAAACGTGTTAGATTAAGAAATACTTCACTCAACCCTAGCTTCAATCATTCGGCTAAATTTTTTTTTTAAAGAGTTTGAAAACATCCATCTTTTTTATCTCTCATTTTTTTCTACTTCATCCTAATTATTTCTTTATTATATATTTCTTTTGCTTTCGAATTTGAGTCCCTGATCAATTTCCTATGGAAATTCTCACATTTTTTCGATTACAGATTCCTTGCTCCATTCTGTAACGACCCATTACCTTAAGCTGGTGATTAATGTTAATCCGAATCCTAATTAACCCGAGTTACACCCGTGGTTAAGTTTGACATACCTCGATTAGCATGTGCGTGGGTTTGTATGATGATTTGTGTTTGTTTGGAATGTTTAATGAATTTTATAGGTTGTAGTACAAAAGACAATTTATATACAAGTCTATAATCGGAAAATACGTAAATAAACAATAAATATCCGATACACCAAGTGCAAAGAGGGGTCGTGAAATGAATGTGAACACCCGAGAATACTCGTAGGCATGTCTGGTGAATTTATTGGCGAAAAAAGACACGAAGTATATATATTTATATATATTTGATAAATAAATATATATATTGAAAACTATAAGTTTCGTTTGAATTATATGGATCGTCGAATCGTCTCGAGATGAGCGTAAGTGTTGATGGTTTCAACATATGTGTCACTTTAGGGGTGTCATGTTAGCACATCAATCACTTGATCAACCTTGAGATAGTGCGATGCGTATCTCGAGAAAATCCACATATTTAAACTAAAACCTTCATGTTTATCTCATAATTCGGTCGAGAGAGTGAGAGAGTAGCTTAGGGTTTAATGTGTTTATCCTAAGGAATCAATCAGGGAGTTGTTCCAACGTGAATCGAGGAGCTTAAACAATTTGAAATATAGAGATCATCACTACGGTAATTTTGGTTTTGATATTGTTGATTATAAATAGATTGTTACCCTATTAGAAGTCCTCCCTGATGAATTATAGGAGTGTTGGCAGTTGTTGTGATGATTTATGGATGGAACAGAGGCTGTTGCCCTATGTACTGTCGAGACAGTACACGATGGAGCGCGGTCCACCAAGCAGAGAAGCGCGTTCCCTTCATCAATTGGGATGAACTCAGCTGATAGAACGCACTCCACAAAGTGAGGGAGCGTGCACCTACCCCAAAAAAAAATAAGCGTTTATGCTGAGTTTTGATTAGAATTTTCTAAGGTCTTAGATACTAAATCAAGGGTTCTAAATATAGGGTACTACACCTATATTGATAATAAATGGTTTGTAATAGGTGTTGGATCCCTGAGAAAACGTGAGAGACCCAAAAAGTTAGGGAATTTGGATGCGAAACCTAAACTGAGGTAAGTAAGGATTTGCTTATTTATCAATGTTGCATGACTATCTTAGTATATGTATTTCATATATTTATGGGTTGAATGGGGGGACTATGTACACTGTGATAGTTTTAATAATCGAAAAATGGTGTTTAATACGATTCACGAGAGTAAATTCATGGAAGTGAGACCAAGTTATATAGGAGATGGGTTACCTTTCTGACCAATATGTAACTTCCTACTGCGTGAATTACATACTCATAAGAGGGTTTTGGATAGAACCATTGGACATTAATGGATTGACTAGACAGCACATCTGCCAGTGTGTTGGTCTAACAATCGCATTAATGGTGTTGGTTGGTAATTGACCATAATTTTATAAATAAAATGGGAATCGCAGTGTAATAGTCATTTGACAGATGGACTTGCATCTATTATTTATTGAATTATATGCTTTTCATATTTTCGTTAGTTAACGGTTGTGCATATTGTTATTACATGATGTTCTTAATTATTATATGAAATGTTGATGACTTTGTGAATCCTTACTTATTGAGCTAGTTGGAGCGCTCACCTCAAATTTAATATTTCAGGTTTGTAACCTAGTGCTTCAACGAAGGGCAATGAGAAGATTTAGGAGTCTTATAATCTTCTCTACGATGTAATGAGCCTTCCTTTATATAAATACATTTTTTGATTTATTTTGTTGTATATAAACAGGGTTGAGAGGTTTATAAATGAAGTTTGGGGTTTTAATAAACTATGTATTTCTATTTATTATTAATTATTGAAAAAGTTTTGATTTTCCACTGGGTATACCTTGTATTATTTATTCGATATTGATGTACATATTGAGTTTACCAAGTACCAACGGAGAGGCTGCTGACTCTAGTAAAGTCTGGCTAGGTTACGGGGCTTAATTAGGGTTTCAGGCCGAGTGTCACCCTATTCGAGATAGGGGATGCTACTGCTTGGTATCAGAGCCTACTTTACAGCCTAAGGTTATTTGCTCTAATACAGCTTGGTATCCGAGACAAAGGTCTATCATTTTTCAATTAAGTGGTAACTCTGATACACTTTAGTATCATAAACAAAGCTCCAACTTTGTTTTCACTTTTGAATTGTTTTCAAGCAACATATTCCTTTGTACCAGAACCTAAGTTTATTAACTTTGAGAGTTGTCTCGAGTTACGAACAAGCTTAGGGTTTGATAAACATTTTGCATCGTGTTTTGAGGGAAAAATGAAAACATTATTATACGCTATTTGCTGCACATATTGTTATTTACTGTATAGATACAATTTCATTGTATTCTGTGAATGTTACCTAATGATTTTATCTCTCCTTTGACTTCAAAATGTAATGGTGGATCAAGGAGAGAGTTTACAAAGAGCTGGATCTCAGGGTAAGAAAGAAACTGAGGATTAATGGAAGTCTAGAATGGAGTAGCAAGTAAAGGAACTTATAGAGTTTCAGGTGAAACTTATGGCTATATTGATGGCTTAGATGGTACCAACAATACAGTGTCCTGAGGCACAGCCTGCAACCAGTCTCGAGGTTAGTAGAACTGAGGGAGGAGCTGAGATAGTAGTCGTTTCAGCCCAACTAGTATTAGCATTTATTCAGAGTTTGGAGATAGCTGTCGTAGTGCTAGTGGATTTTGAGAAAGCTGCATTTCTCAGAACCCAAAAGGAATTTATGAAAATATGATATTATGAGACTCAATGGCACAATGAAGGAAGGGGCAGCTGAGACCTAGATATTGAAGATGGAGCAATGATTTGTTGTTATAGATGTAGAGGACCGATTTAAGGTTAAACTGATCACATTCTTGTTGATTGATTTTGCACGAAAGTGGTGAAATTCCCTAAAGAGAGGGAAAAACTGTCACCACCTGGTCACAATTCACTATAAAAATGTACCATAATAGTGACTGGAAAACCCATTGCTATTCTAGTACAGACCGTCGATATTAACAGATAGCGACGGGCGCACCCGTCGCTAATATGCTCGATGCTATTTTATTTAGCGACGGGTGTCAGAGTTTAGCGACGGGAACCCGTCGCTATACGCCGTCGCTAATCTGACACGTGGATTTGGTCGTCCACCATTTCCTGCCACGCCACACATTTTACCTACGGGATCCCGTCGCTAATCTCGTTGCCATTGGTTACACGTGGACATATTCAAAGCTACGTATAACGGGATTAGCGATGGGACCCAGTCGCTATTTTTTGAAATTTTTTTAAAAATAGTTTTATTTTTTAAATAAATAATAATTTTAAAAAATAAATTATTTTAAAAGTAATAATTAAATTAATTTAATAATAATAATTATTTTAATAATAATTATTAAAATAGTAAATTTGCAAAACAAAACAATTGAAAATTACTTTTAATAAATTAATAATTAATTTAATAAATAATTAATCAATGTTATAAATATTAAATTGATTTTGTTTATTTCAAAAAAATTCTCAAACGATTTGAACAATTTTTTATTATTAAAATTAATACCAAAATTTTTTTAATTTAAAAGATTATAAAAAACTGTAAAATAAATATAAAAATTATTTTTTTGAAAGCTTGTCTCATCTATAAATATCAACAAATTAATTTAAGGAACTAAATGAATATGAGCAAATTAAACTAAATAATTGAAGTAAATTAAGAACTAAATGAAATAAATACAATAAAAGAGTTGTTACAAGTATAAAATACTCACAACAAGATAAGTATGTGTTAGTGACAAGTCAATAAAATCTATGGGTATACATCGGTGATAACTCAATCGTGGGATCGTCGTCGGTCTCTGAGTCATTATCGGGAACATCTCTCGGAGGCGTGAACGAAATCCCAAGTCTATCCATTAGAGCCTGCACCATGCGACGTAACTGTCCCTAGACCTCTCGCAACTCATCACGGGTTAAAGTGTTATCCTGCATAACCCGAAGAATATTTGTCTGCATTTGCTTGAAGTCCCTCATCAACAGCTCAATGGGCTTATTAGGAGCAGAAATAGGCCCAGAAGATCCAACTACATCTCCTACTCCAGCTCCAGAATGTCTACTCCGTGACCCCGATGGTGTCCACCCTAATCCATATGTCCGTCCTTTGTCGTCATGCTCCACGCAGATAAATATAACTCGGTCTCATCAATCGGGGTGTCAGGTTGCGACTGTGTTAGCTCATTGCGTCTGTTCCTAATCGCCGTCTAAATTAAGAATTAAAATTACAAGTCATATATACAAGTCATTGATACCTATCATTAATTAAGTATACAAAATTTAAAAACAAAACTATATTCTTACGACAATCCTCTCTACTCTCTTATCCAGGAAAGTAACGCCATCATGATCTTTTGTGTCGAAGTATAGGCATAGCTCCAAAGCAGTCGGAGGTCGACCTAATTTCTCCGCCTACAAAATATATGTTTAATTAATATTAAATAATATTATATTTGTATATGAACTTGTTATAACACAACTCACCAGCCTCTCTGAGTGTTGATAGATGGATATGGAACCACCTATATGCACAATAATACTTGTACCAGGTCCCCTGTCTTTATTCTTCTATTCTTGCTTGCTTGCTTTGATTTATTTTTGAAGTCAGGGCTTGACCATATCTTCTTGAAATGGTCAAAGATCTCGGTAGATACATGACCCGACTTCTTATCCTTAAAACACATCTTACTGATGAAGTCAGAGTAACGCGTAGCAATCTACCTGTCGTACACCTATTTGATAGCCGCATCATCCGATGGATCCCAATCAAAAGAAAGCTATGTACAACATAATGTAATTTAGTTTATATATCCTAATTTGTAAAAGAAACAGTTTTGGTTAAAGAGTTGTTACCTTCCACTGATTCCAATATATATCTCGAATGTGCTGGGGAACATGCTCCCACGAATAGCCATCCTTATGCAAGGAGTATTTGTAAGCCCTCGTCATCTCCCATTCAGCTCTATTGGAAGGGTGCAACTTTCGTCCACTAAATTGAAAATTTATGTTAGATCTTTTTTTTGTCAATTAACGAAACACATTTGAGTTATAAATAAATTACGTATAATTACTATCTATCATCCTTAATAACCAAAAATATTTGCCCCCTTATCGCGTAAAAGTGTTGCCTCTAGCGCCTAAGCGCCTTGTCGCCGTTCTCGTGAGGCTGTGCTGATGGACAAATGGCTAGAAAGGTGTGGTATAGAACTTGGCGACTTAGAGGCATGTAAATCAGACTGGCCTGGCCGTGCGGTCGTCTCCTGGTCGGGCTGATGCGATGGAGATGCTGATCCACTCAACGAAACTGTAAGCCCATAATATGGCTGTGTGGTAACGTGACCCACAACGGGAGGTGTCAGTAACTACAACAGGATTGTAGAGTACATTTGCATGGAGGCCTGGTCGTCAAAAAATACAGATGGGAAAGGCATGCCGTACGCTGAAGAGGGATGTGGTGGATGTAAATAAGAGAGGGTGTCTGATTGAAGAAGGGGGACTGCTGAGAGGATGGGAGTGGGTACGGATGATATAAGGGGGCCTACGGAGGGTGATTCTGCTGAGGATGCTGATGAACGGGATGCTGCCCCTGACTAGAGTCTGAAGTGACATGGTCAGGTGATCGGAAGTCTGAACGATCCGAATGGCGAGATCGGCTATCTCTGCTGGCTCCGGACCATCCACCGGAACGTTCACCGGATCTCTCACCCTGTGAAGAACTGTATCGTCTGCTTGATATGAATTTATTAAAAAATAAGAGTAAGTTAGAAACATTTTTATATAAATGTTCTACATTTTAGATATTACGTAACAAGGCAACAAATATAAGACTACGTTACGTATTCTTTAATTTACTTACGAAAAAGTAATTATATCATGGTTCGTTGTCACCGATCCCATCAACCGATGAATACTTGGAATTATCGGTATCATCGTCTTCTTCGTCGACGTTTGACATTTATGCGCAACTAGGATCAGCTAGCGAAATTGCAATATTGTTGTCAATATCAACCTCAGTGTCATGCTAACGTAGCTGCTCTTGAAAAACGTCTTCTTGGGTAGGGGCACTATCTACATTTTCAACCAAGTTTTGTTCATTGATGAACTCTGGTTGAAGTCTACGTACGTAGCTTGCCAATTATTCGACGCACTTCTTACACTCGGGTAAGAAAGATAATACATTTGAGTAGCTTGCATTACTAGTATAAAAGGTTCGTACTTATTCAGTCGCAGATTTCGATGTGCGTCGACGAGTTTTAAGGAACGATGAACTCTTGTCCCCACGTTTGGCGTATGATCGAACCATTCACACTTGATTATCACGGTACGTAAACAACCACCGTATTCGATTTCTATCACTTCTTTCAATTTCCCATATAAGTCGCTATCACATTCTACATAATTTGTGCCTCTAACGCGCACCCCATTACCACGAGTATTGTTGTTTGCGCTATGTGATACTATTTGAAACTTGTAGCTATTAAAAAGATACGCGTGATAAACGGTGCAAAAACGACTTAAGCCATACGAAAGAATTAAAAGAGTTGGATCTTGAATGTACAATTGCGCATACATTTGAAACAATTTCGTATGATAAACCATATGTTCTATTATATTACAAAACAAGAAAAATTGTGTCAATAGACAAAATTTATTAATAACTTACAAAATGTTGGAACCAAGTTGAGAATTGTTTCTCAAGATGTTGATCGATTGTACTTTGTGTGATATTCGACTGTTTTGATCGCAACTCCGATATGTACATCCTTACAGGAGATGAAAGAAATGAAGAATTACGATTAAATCGAATAAAACTACACAAATGACATTAAAAAACTATGTACGATGACGTATTTATGTATACCTTATGAAAGGAGCAACTTCGGGACAATTTAACAACACATAAGTGTGTGCGACGCTACACTCATCATCCATGAGATAACGCCTCTTTGATTTCCCAATGGCTCGACCTGGATGGATGAAGATTGAGAATGTGCCATTAAAACTTTGACTTGGACCGACTCCACCATCGTAGTTGCGGGGCGGGCGATTGTGCGATGTCGAGACGTGTTCCTCAAAATAATATGAACAAAACGATATTGCCTCTTCCACCAAATATGAATTGCATATTGAGCCCTCAACCCTTACTTTATTTCTAAATTATTTTTCAAATGTTTCAAATACCTATATTTATAGAGTTAAACTGGTTAGACATAAATTTCAATTGAATTTAATTGTGTACAATAAAAGTAGCAAGCAGTAAGTATAACTTATTACCTCTCGAACGGATACATCCACCAAAATTGTACTGGGCCTGTAAAAATTGCCGCATGCGCCAGATGGATAGGGATATGCTCCATTGAATCGAAAAAATTTGGGGGAAATATTTTTTTCTAACTTACACAATATTTTATGAATGTTTTCATGCAAAAGTCGTAGATTCGCAACATTTAAATTTATAGCTATTAAATCTCTAAAGAAAATGCTAAATTCGCTGATTGCAATCCAAATGTCCTCCTCCAAGAGATCCCACAAGGCAATCGACAACAATCGTTGCATGAATACATGGCAATCGTGGTTTTTCGTTCCAAACATCTTCAACTTCTTGGAGTCTACAACGTCCGATATTAGATGCGTAACCATCAGGGAAGCGCAACTCCTTAATCCACTTGCACAACACTTACTTTCTCTGCTTGTCTAAGGTGTATCGTGCTTTTGGATATTTCTTAGATACCAGATCGTAATGTAGTTCTAGCCGATGACAAATCTACTTTAAATCCTCTCTAGACTTTGCGTTATCTTTCGTCTTCCTTGGCACACTCATAATTGTGTTGAAATTGTTGTCAAACATATTTTTCTTGATATGCATTACATCTTGATTGTGCCTTACAAGGTTCATTTTCCAATACGACAAGTCCCACAATATGCTTCGTTTTATCCACCCACTATTATTCGAGATTTCACTATTTATAGCATCGGATCCTAATTCAGTGACCTTCATCAACCCTGACGCCTCGATTTCATGCATGATATCTTCACCTGATTTATCGCTCGGTGGCTTACTTGACATAATTCTATCTTTACGAAAACTAAATTTGTCTTTTCTTTCCTTCAAATACCACGACAAAAAATTCGGTGATAGTCAAACCAAGTCGTTTTCCTATCAAACCTCAATTGAAAGGCGTGTCCGTATCATCCATGCAATACGGGCAAGCTGTCCTCCTGTACGTGCTCCATCCCAACAACATGCTGTAGGCTGGGAAATCACTCACAGCTCACATAAGTGCGGCGCACATTTGAAAGTTTATTTTAGTCGATACATCGTAAGTAGGCACTTCGACATTCCATTAATCTTACAATTCTTTCACTAACGGTTGGAGGAACACGTCAATTTTTTGCGAGGGATTTGTCGGTCCAGGTGCAATCACCGTCAAGACCATTACTTCTGTCTTCATATACATCGACGGAGGCAATTTTTTCGGGTTAAAATCACCGACCATGAGGAGTACGGTTTGCCGGTCATTTTGAAAGGTTGGAACCCATCAGTGCATAACCCAAGTCGAATGTTATGAACTTCCGAGCTGAAGCTAGGGATCACTTAATTGAAGTGGTTCCACGCAATGAAATCAGAGCAATGCTGCATATGGTCCCCATCTCTAACGTGTTTCGCTGTAGCTTTCGACGCGAACAAACGTTGTAAACGAGTGGCTAATGGAAAGTAAAGCATTGTCTTGTGCGGGCATTTGTTGAAGTTAAACCTACCTTCACCGTAAAACTTGCAAGACGTAAGATCAGAATCGAGCCCCCAATAAAGCATGCATAACTGAGGACAATAATCGATTTGCTCATAAGGCAGATCCAACCAGTGCATTAAACCTTTACATTTGTAAAAGCAATCAACCAAATAGTTGTCTTCGAGCAACATGTCTTTACAAACCTACAAGATTTCATCGAATGCTTGCTCTAAAATGTGGTGATTCGACTTTATCGTCAACAAATGTGCCATTGCTGACAATTTTGTCATCTTCTCGCAATCCGACCAAAGCGGTTGATTCGTTGCATCAATCATTTCAAATAAGTTTTTTGCTTCAGGGTTCGGCTCCTCCTCACGGTTCCAATTGAAACTCGGTCCTGCGTGGTCGTGTATCATTTGATGATATGACGTCGGATATTCGTCTACTGGATCATCACCTTCATCATCCATATCGTTTGATAATTCTTCCTCCCCATGCTCGGTCCAACAATAATAATTGAGAAGGAATCCCCGACTCACTAGATGAAGTTCTACTATGCTTACATCGTAGTATTTCTCGTTGCGACATTTTTGGCATGGACATCAAATTTTTCCTTTGTTTAAAAGAGTCGTGCAGTGTTGCATGGCAAATTTTATGAACTCCTTCACCCCATCCACAAAATTCAATCAAGTGTAACCGCTTACAATGCGGTTGTACATCCAATTTCGAGACACAGACATCTCGAAAGACCTAAACAACTATAGTTAAACAGACCTACACACTAACAAATATACCCATTTTTGTCGAATGTTAATCGTGTTTGGTCGAATTGGTTGCATTTGCACATACTTTGCGTAATATTTATTATACATTTTTAGTTGACTTTTAATCGTAATTAGTTGAATTGGTTACATTTGCACATACTTTGCATAATATTTATTATACATTTTTAGTCGAATGTTATTTGTACGTAGACAAGTTAATTTGTTTCATTTGTACATACTTGTTCAAGTACGGTAAGTACTATTTTTTGCTTCAAATAAATGTTGTTTAGTTTCAATTTATAAATTTAAGTGCTTTTCTAAGTGCTTTTCTTTTATGGTACATTAATAGTTTTAAAGTACATTAATAAACTTGTACATATAGTATAAATTATTATAACTTATATATAGTGTAATTATTAATCTTTTAAGTGCTTCTATTTTACAACTAAATTAATAGTACAAGTTCTATATATATAGTATAATTCATACATATCATCAATCCATATAGTATATATACTTAAGGTTTTTAGTGTTTCAATCTAATTTAAAATTTTTGGTTTAATCTAGTTTTTTTGCATAACATATCATATAAGTAATTAATATTTGTATATAGTATAAAATTAAGCATTGTTATATATATATTTTTGTTCAATCAATTATATATTTCTATATTCCTTTTAAAGTGCTTTAAATATATATACACATATATACATAGAAAGAGATAAATATATATATATATATATATATATATATATATATATATATATATATAGTATAATATATTAGTCCTTTACTTTTTCTCCTAATTAAAATGTAATTTATCATTTAAATAAGATTTTATTACTAAAGTACACTATTAATTAATATTTCACTTTACTTTTTAACAATAATTGTTCTTCAACTAATTAACATGCAATTTAATGATATATATATATATTAATTTACTTTTTCTCAATCAAATTATAGCACATTAAAATAGTTCATATCAATAATAAAAATTATATACAAACATCAAAAATTAAATAATCACAACGAAAACAACATTACAATCACACATATCACCATAAAAAATTCATAAATATATATATATAATATATATATATATATATATATACATTCATAAAAATCATACATATCATCACCATGCATAATTTTTTTTTTTAAATTTATCTTTCACCATAAATATTAAAAACTTAATACAAATATATTAATACAAATTCTATTTAATTTTTTTATCCAAACAATATAATTTTAAATAAATATATTAATAAAAATACCTAAAAAATCATTTTAAACAATGTTTCTTCATAAATATTATATCACCCAAAAATTCTTAAAATTCATTTTAAACAAATTTTATTTATAAATATTATGTCACCATATCAAAAAATTTTAAAAATTCATTTAATTTTTTTTATTCATAAATATTATATCACCATAACAAAAATTCTTAAAAAATCATTTTAAACAAATTTTCTTCATAAATATTAAACAAATCTTAAAAATACATTTTAGACAATGTTTTCCAAACAAATTAAAATTTTCACAATAAATTTCATCCTAAAAATAAAATAAATTAAATAAATACATTTAAAAAATTTAAAAAATAAATAAAAAAATTATACCTACAACCCGCGAAATGCGACACCAAAAATGGCGGTCGGGGTTAGAGGGGAGGCGGCAGACATGGGCGAGGCCAAGCCGGAGGCGAGAGGGAGGCGAGAACCGAGCTGAGAGAGAGTAACCGGAGATGAGGCCGAGCCGGAGGGGAAAGAGCATAACCAGAGGAGAGTCCGAGCAGGAAGGGAGAGAGAACAATCGAAGGCGAGGCAAGGCCCAACAAATTTTTTTTAAGGTTTTCAGGGAGGAGCGAGACTAGAAGGAGAAGAGAAAGAGAGATGGAAGGGAGATGGAGGGGCGTTGGTCGACAATTTTAATTTGAGATTAGCGACGGGCAAACGCTCGGCCATGTGGCATCCAAAACGCCACGCGACGCAAATGAGCTGGAATTTTCCAGCTCAAAGTTTTACGACGGTGAGCCGTCGCTAACCCCGTCACTATTCTGGTCAAATGGTCAAAACCCTTCCTCGTCGCCAATCCCTCGCTAATTAGCAACAGGAGATAACCCGTTGCTATCTCCGTCGCTATTCCACCATTTTTTGTGGTTTAGGATCGTATTCTACATGCAATATTTGCTGAAATCAGTCAGGAATAGGAAGAAGACTGAGTTTATCCAACTGAAATAGGGTGCCTTGTCTGTACATGAGTATGAGTGGAGTTCAGTGAGTTGAGTGAATTCGCTCCAAAGATAGTGGAGTCAGAGGAAAGCGAAATAGATTTGTTCCTTGGTGGGCTGAATTACAAGACTCGAGTTGTGGTTTCCTCTCATCCTCCCACTAGTTATGCTTTTATATTTGAGAGTGTGATGGATATGGAAGCAACCATTTTAGCTAGACCTTCAGGAATAGTACTTATGCCACCACCAATACCACAGTTCCCTAGAGGTCAAAGAATATAAAAATTTGCTTCCTTTAGGCCAAATAAGAGGAAGAGGAGTGTAACCGGAGTAGCTACAAAGTCAGGGTAGGGACGATTTTTGTTAGTGCATTAGTTCCACCAGTTTCTTAGGCTTCGGTAGCCAAACAACCTTTGCTACCACCTAAGTTTGGAGGTAAGGGCAAGAGCAGAGCACAATCATCACAAAAATCAAGTGGATCTGGGTAAGTTCCTCAAGCCAATAGTTTTCCTCAGAGGGCTTCCATGATATGCTATCGGTGTGGGTAGATGGGGTATATTCAGATAGAGTGTTCATAGCCATCAATTTTTCCATATCCCTTAATAACTTCGTTTGTGATTGTCTTCTCCGATAAAACATCCATTTCAAGTCCTGCCATGTTTACTTGATCAGTTCTCCAAAAAACTGTGATCATCAAGGGAAAAGATAATCCATTGTTCTTCTTTATTGTGATGGCACTCCTTATCAACTTATAGATAATCTAGCCAACGACTAGATATCCCAATCCCATGACAATGTGGTAAAGTAAGGCTATTTTGTAGTTCATAATCTTGTAATATTGCAGACTCGTCTGTAAGCTAGCGTTTATGAAATAAAATCATGCTTAAGTGATTTTCCTAAAAATCTTGGTAGTTATATGCTTTAGGCACCCCTCTATATCAAAAATGAATCCATCGCCATGGATTGCCTCTAAATCTCCCCTAATTTTCTCAGTGGGGTAGTTGTACTTAATCACATATTCGGGCTTTGGGTACTCTTCGTTTCCTCTTTAGTGAAATTCGGTAAACCAAAATACCGATATATTCTTGCAACGAAATATCCACTGTTCTTCCTCGAACTCGTGACTTTGTTTTACTATAACTTCCACATGCGTTCGCGTAAAACTCTCGCACCAAAATATCACATCTTTTTTCACTAGGAACATCATTTAGGTCTAACTGGTTATATTCCCTAGTTAATAAACCATAGTTTTGCACCTTAATGATATCTAAGATCCTAGGCCTATATTTCAATTTGTTCTTCACATTGAATCCCCTCTTCGGGATCAACTTTCTTTCTTTCACTAAATCATTCTTAAATTTGGTAAAGCCCTTCTCATTGATAAATTTCTCCTTCCTAAGAACGTAATTTCTCGCCGCGTCTGTATCTCCCGTTCTACTTTCTCTTCTTCATCCTCATACTCTTCCTCAGAATGGTAGCTAAATGATAAAGGTGGAGTAGGCTCTATTTGAGGTCTAATTCTAGGTGTATTAAAAGAAATTGACGTGGGTTGGATTTGGGAAACTTTGGGTTTATCCTTTGTTTTATCTACTAACTTTCCCTTTCCTTTCTCCTCCCTCGAGTATCTACCCTTTCCACTTCTGGCCATTTAAATAAGTACAAGTACAAGAACGAACCTATAAAACCATTTAAAACCAAACTGTTAGAAAAGTCATTTATAAATCGAGAGTTTGAAATTTATCGATAAAACATCATTAATAAAATATTCGTTCGTAAGTAATTTAAGTCATGCGATACACAAACACAAAAACCCCCAAACTCATTTGAAACTTAGTCTCAAATTAGTTTGCGCATAAAATTCAATTCATTCTTCCTATGCTAAACATTGCTCGAAAATTCGATATCAATAAACAAATTATCACACCACTCCCATACTAGTATTATAATTGAAAACATCCGACATCAAAACCAATTTAGAGTAAAAATTTTGAAATTTAGTTTCTAATCTAAATAAAAAACCAAAAATCGATGAAAAATAAAAAAATTAATCAATAAAAGGCTAGGGTTTTCATTGATTACCTACTTGAAAGTGAATCTTTTAAGATTGGAATTCTAAAACTCCTCTAGAACACTCCTCCAAGATCCAACTTTAGATTCCCCTTGCTCAAGCCCTAATGGACTCTACACTCTCAAAACTCACCAAATCTTGGGTTAAATGTATTAAAATTGAGTTGGTAATAACTAAAATACACTAAAATCTAGCTTTGGAAGGTTGAATCTAGTTGAAAATTGGTCACTTGATCGAAAAGTTGCAATGGTTTATAAGTGTGAAATAAATAAATGTGGTGATTTTGGGTTCCTATTTTTTAAAACTCGTATTCGTTCTCAACGAATCACGTTTTAAGTGGATTCGTTGGGAAATTGCTGACAAAATCGCTGAAAATAAGCCTTGGCGGTTCAGCGATTCTTAGTTGTAAGTATAAATCGATGACATATCGCTGACCTGAAATTACACTAAAGTTTTTGCATATTGCTGCCGATTTTCTCAGCAAATTCCAGTACAAACTGGAATCGTTGGGAAATTGCCAGCCTAATTTATATGTTTTTCCAATTTAATTTATTTTCTGACATAAATATCACATATATGTCTAATAAAAAGGTAGAATTATTCAAAATTATCAGAATTTAACTATGATTTGTACTAAATAATAATTTCATTACTCTAAATAATCGACTAACATAAAAACAAATGCATAAAAATAGTATAATACGGAAAGAAATTAGCTCAATTAACCCCGTTACATGAAATTATTTCGGAATTAAATTCCTAAAACATCCCCATTATAAGAGTTAAAACTTGAGAGAATATAAAAACAACTAACTAATCCTAATACTAAAACTGAAAGTAAAGATAGAGTATGGGTTGCCTCCCATAGAACGCTTTTGTTTACTCGTTATTGGCTCGACTGAACCACGCAGTTCTAAACTAGTACTGTAAACTTAAATATAGAATTTTCCACTTAAGTGCCATTCCAGAAAGTGATTGCTCGGCCATGCACCCTAAAAGCGATTGTCTTATTCAGAGTATCCATGATAACTTGCGAAGTGGCTAAGAAAGGTCATCCTAAGATTAATGGAGGATCTTCATTAATGAAGAGTGGCATAACCAAAAAGTATGTGGTGAAAATGTACTTGTCAATTTGAACTGGTATATTAGTAACCAGTCCTATTAGTTTCACTGAATAACCATTTGGTAACATAACTTTTTTAGAAGCAAGTACATCCAACTCTAGTTAAGTATGAAGAAAAAAGCGAATTGACATGTAGTTTGCTCTAGAACCTATATCATAAATAGCTTTAAAATACCAAGGCCATTTTAGTTTTATTTTTATGTATATATCTCCTGGATTATTGAGCTTGACAATTGCTAGATTCTTCTTTTTCTTCTTCTTATTCTTCATAGCTTTAAATTCCTTCATTTTAAGATCATTCTCAATATTGTTCGGTTGCTTGACCCTTTGTTCTTAGGTTATTGTCTTTTGATTTGATGTATCTTCAACTTGATTATTCTTTGTCATAACATTTTCATCTTCCATTGGTACTGTATTAATAATATATACTTCAGCTTTTAAATTATGATGATTTAATTCTAAAGATTCATTATTATTACTTTGTTCATTATTAGATTAATCAAAATTATCATAGACATCTATATCATCAAAATGAAAAGTGACAATTTTGTTTTCAAATTTCATAGACATTGTTCCTTCATATTTATCTAATTTTATTTTAGGTGTTTTAAGAAATGGTCTTCCTAAAAGTATATGCGGAGATTTAGATGATACCGAGTCTCCCATTTCGTGACATAGAAGCCAGCCGAAAATACTAAGTCATTCACATTTACTAAGACATCCTCTAGTAAATCATAAGGTTTAATAATTATGTTGTCAACTAATGCAAGATTAATAGGTGTATTAGTCAATGAACCTATTTTTACTGACTCATATAGTTTAAGTGATATAACATTAATTGATGTTCTAAGATCACACATAGTAAAATTTATAAAAGAAGTTTCTATTGTAATAGGTATCAGAATATTTCCGAGGTATTTTTATTTAAATTAAAGCAGACACCTTTTGTCCTAAGTTTTCTTTAGATTCTTCTAAAAATTCATTATTTGATTTAGATAATTCTTTCAAAACTTCATCATGCTTAGAAAAATTGCATAATTGATTCTATCAATGGTTTATTAATTTCTATTTTCCTAAATGTGTCAAGAATGTCTTCATTGTTTTCTTCCTCCCTAGCATTAGCTAATCGTTGTGGAATGGTAGAATATGAACACATATCTTCATTCAAATTATCAAAAATCTTATCATTTTTATCCTTATCAATTATCTCAGACTTTTTGTAAAGATTTTTCATATGCTTCAACTCTAGCTAAATAACATGGGTATAACCTGCCAGGAAAAGGTGTATATTTAAAATGTCCAGCCATCCATTGTTTAGAAGAAATGACATTAGCCATCATTTCTTTTTTTTTTTTCTTCTTCTTCAATAGTCTTATGAACCTTTTTTTATTGCTTTGTTTAAGTGTCTTCCTAGTTATAGGTGTGTCTTTCTTATCACTAAATAAAACATTAACTTGTACTTGATTAGTAGAAGCGACATTGAATTGAGTAGGTGGTTTACCTTGAATATTATGTTGAGTACTTAACTTATTTATTTGTAAATTCATTTGACTTAACTAGTTTTTCAAATCATTAATAGTAGTATCAATCTTAATCTGATTTTGAGAAATATGTGTAAAGTTTTGATGACTTTGGTTCATAAAATTATACAAGATTTGCTCTAAATTTGGATTTGTAGGCTGGGCATTTTGTTGAGATTGCTGATTAGGTACATATTATATCTGAGCTCTTAGTTTATAAGTATTATAATTTTAATTTTGATGACCATAACTAAGAATTGGGTTTGTTCTTGATGGATAATAAATATTGTCGTTATATTGATTTCTTGAGGGACTAGAAAGTTGATTCATCATTGCATTAACCTCTTCAGTATTCTCTTCATGTAGAGTAAGACAGTCATCCATATGATGTGTAACCTCATATAAAATCCATAAGCTTTAACTAGATTAGATCTATCTTTAATTAACAGCTTAACCATCTTAGATAATTCATCAATTTTATGATGAAACGTATTATTTCTTCTATTATCAACTTCATACAGTTTCTTTCTTAAAGATTTAACCATTTCACTATAATGCTTAGATTGTTTTGCCATTTTATTAATTGCTTCTTTTGTTAAAGTAGGTGTTGTTTCAAATAAAGATCCACCACATACTGTGTCTAATAATCTTTGTTCAAAGTGATTGAGTCCTTCATAAAATATTCTCATAAAGCTCTTTGAGTATATCCATGAAGTGGATAAGAAGAAATTAATATTTGGAGTTTATTCCAAAATTCATTAAAATTGTCATCATTTTTAATCTTTGCAAATTATGATTTGCTTTCTATAGGAACTAATTTTTGTAGCAGACATATATTCATCTAGGAAAGCTTCTAAAATTTGAGTCCATGTAGACATTGAATCTTGGGAGAGATAGAACAAC
Source organism: Stephania cephalantha (assembly GCA_039657325.1). Classification (NCBI taxonomy): domain Eukaryota; kingdom Viridiplantae; phylum Streptophyta; class Magnoliopsida; order Ranunculales; family Menispermaceae; genus Stephania; species Stephania cephalantha. Next base: position 29,316,746 of record CM077577.1, read on the forward strand.
CAATCTTATGCTTGATATTTCAATGCAAAAGAAAAATCTTTTTGACTTGTTCTAAGTACCTTCTTTCAGTTTCATAATGTTAACTTTATGTTGATACTCCTTTATGAATTTTTGTGGGTCTTCATTGTCTTTTGGATCTTCATTGTCTTAATCATAGAAGTTAGGCAAGACACTAATAAATCCAGATCTAAGTTCAAATTCAAGAAACCAATAGGGGCATGCAATTCACATAGGCTCGTATGCTATGAAATTTTAATTTGCTTGTCTAAAAGTGAGTTCTCTATCATTGTTGTTATTATTATTGATAACTCTATTATCATTATTATTACTAGTTGATGGGCACGTGCTCTGCATGTGAGGCAAAGATATTATTTTTCTCGTACTATATATATATTGATATGAAATGAAACATTTTTCCCTCCTCCTTTTTAGAATTAGGGGACCGGCAATAAATTTTGATTTCTATTGCCGGAGTTAAAAAAAGGGTTGGTATGCAAAATATGGATAACTTGTACATGTGGCACAATAAAATTTTGAATAAGTCAAAGTAGAAGCAACTATTTTTGTTGCTTTCTTGTTAACAGTGAATATCGATATCTCAATTATTTCTCTTGAAATTAAACCCCGTAAGACAATAAGAACAATTAAAGAACAATTGATCTAAAAGTTTGTATAGTAAATAGCAATTGATGTAAAAGTTTATCTAGTTAGCAAAAAATAAAAATTACAAAATTTATACAAAAAATAAAAATAGAGAAAAAAATCCCCCTGTATAATCGTGAGAACTTTTAACTCCTTCACAATCATAATCTATCTTTTCTTAAAAGAACTGCAAAGCATTGGCTTCGAGAAATGAAGTTACGTTTTGGAAGCAAATCCTCCAGAATTGAATTTCAAAGGTTAATAGCATCCTAAACATCTACTATTTCAGAATTATTGACATATTGAGCGGCGGGACTTTTAGCACCAAATAATTCCTCGCCGGAAGCCTTACCGACTTCCCCCATCGAAATCCAAGTCCAACGTCGGCACGCTCACGTTCTCCCGCCGACTCAGATCGTAACTCGTGTGGAACACCGCCACCCCTCCCGCCTCCGGCAACCCCTCGCACCCCCCGAAACTGTCCCTCACCGCCGTCTCCCGGCTGGTGGTCACCGCTGTCCCCAAATCCACAATCACTCCTCCTCCGTCGCTTGCCCACCGCCGCCTCCGCTACCGGAATCACCTCTCCCGACCCCAGACCCCCGCCAACTCCACATAATAAAACGTGCGTGTTCTTGTGAAGATTTGAGACTACAACTCTCGCCGCCAACTACAACACCAAAAAATCAAAACCCCAATTAAAATCCCGGAACCCCATCTACCCAAAACCCAAACCAACACCAAAACATTAACCGAAGCGTAATCCGGGTGGCTGGCGGTCATCGCGGCGGCGGTCTCGGCAGCGAGTTCTTCAAGCTGGCTGGTTGTGACCCCTTGTAAACCCCGGCGGCGCCGACGAAAATGCCTTCGATGTTGTGGCCGCAGCCGTGGGCGATGTTATCGAGTGAAGCGGCGTCGTTGAAAGTTAGGGTTTCAGAGATGCAGTCGCCCACGGTGTAGGAGTCGTCGCCGACGGTGTAGGAGCCGTCGCCGTAGGAGACCTGGTAGAGGCAGGAGTTGTTGCGGCAGGCGAAGATCTCGAGGGAGCAGCACGGGGGGGTGTCGCAGGAGATGGAGGAGAAGGAAGAGGAGAGGGAAACGTGGAGGGGAAAGAGAGAGAGAAAGAAAAAACAATCGTGGAGGAGATATAGCACAATTTGAGGGAACGGTTAAACAACTTCCTAAATCCCTATAATCGTGCTCTATTTTAAAAAAAAAACAATTCAAAACAAACCAAATTTTAGTTGACTCCAAAAGATTGTAAACCGCCTATTAAAGTGGATTTATTGATTAAATAACCAAATTGTCCTCATCTTGAAGTGTTTTGATTTAAGTAGGTAGGGGCATACTTGGGAGATTTTGGCAAAAAGGCTTCACGGTTAACCGCTTTGGGTTTGCTATTATAATAGTATAGATTATTAATGACATTTTCATTAATATCATTGTTGTTATTTTTCATCCTATTAAGTAAATTTTCCCTAAGTTTTTGTTGCCTTAAACTTTGATTAAAAGTTATGTCTATTTTATGATCAAACGGATGTAAAGATCTTGTAGAATTAACATGATGAAGTATGTAGATCATACAACATCTAAAATTTTAAGAAATTATTTAAAATCCCAGTAACGATGCCAAAAATTGACATGTGTCGAGTGTGCACAATAGTTTCTCGTATTTTTCTATTATTTGTAGTAGTGGTAAATGAGATAATGTCTCCATATTGATTTTTGCAAACTTCTAAGGAAAATATTTTTGTCTTGTTTTTCTTAATTTTGTTAATCCAATTAAACGGGAATTAAAATACCAGATAACTAAAAACTATAACTACTAACTTAATTAACCAAATTAATAAATATAATTCAAAAAATTCAATGTAAACTTAATTAAACAAAATTCAAATTCGATATAATGCAAATATCTAAACAAACATATAAACAAATCCCCCATTAAACAATGTAATATACTTGGATTGCTTTCAAACACTACAACATAACATCACTTCATAACCTACTTATAATTATATCACATAGAATCTTGGAATCATTAAATCCTAATTCATGATAAGTTGATAGCCTTTAGCTAACCATTGATTTTCCTAAATTCAATGGAAAAGAAGCCATATCTTTATCATTGTAAACCTACCTATTGGATAAAATGTAATAAAATAAAAATACCATAGCATTAATACTCAATGAAAATCATACCTAATCTAAACTAAATATTAATCAGAATATGCTAATCAATAAATAACTTAGAACACAATAACCTAGAACATCCATTCAGGTAATATTTCTCTATAGATTAATCATAGACATAGATTAAGAATCACAATAAAGCAATACATTTTTTGCAACTATGCATGCAATATCAATCTACTGTAATATGCAAAAACAACTTATTAAAACTGTGATTGTTGTATATGATAGATTTAAAACATTAAGTTAATGACTCAATAATAATAACTATATAGCAATCAAAGTATATACATGTCCAGGGTTTGTTTAGATTAATAAACTATTTACTCATGCTAGAAATAAATAATGTAATAATATAATTGAAAAACATAATTAAGTAAATACCTCTTAATTAAATAAACAAAGCTCCAATGTAGCTTCAAACATAAAATCAATAAAACTAAACTTATGAGGGCAGAAGGCCAAGAGAGAGATCTTATTTTCGAAGCCCTCAAGTCCTATTTATAGTTTCCTAAGTATACATATCATAAATAAACTCAAATCCTTCGTATTAATCTAAAAAACCCGTAACCGACCTCAACAATTTATCAATGATTCCATTATATTCACAAATTGCTAAGTTAATCAATGAAAATGGGTCTCTGTACTCCATCAATTCAGCTGGATATTTCTAGTGTATTTCCTAATTCAGTGCTGATTCGATAGCTCTTTCTCGTTGTCGATTTAGGTGGCGATTTCCTGTGTATTCTTATATCGCTGGTTAATCACTGGATCTCTTCTACAGTGGATTGTTTTGCTCTTCTTCCTATTCTTCTTCCATTTCTTCATTTTTCTTAATTAAATCCTGAAATCACAAAAATAAAATAATTAGTGTAATATCATCATTTATATCTAAAATCAACCTAAATTACATTATGAAACATGTCTAACTATTGAATTGTCAAAATCATGGGAGTATTACTTCTTAGGTTGAGCTAAGCGACACGTTCTTACAAAAATTCTTTCAGAGGTAAAGGTTTCAAAACTTAGGCTTGAAATTTCTCAATTCAAGCAAGGTGGAAAAGAATCACTTTTGGAAGCTGATAAGTGATTAATTAGACTTATATATAAGGTTTGTTTAGTAATACAATTACACTTAATATCTGGGAATGAGCTCTAAATGATGGAATTTATGTATATTCAACTTGACAAGGTATAAAGGAGACAAATGAGTGATTTCATGATGAAATGAGGAGAAAAAGCACAATATTACACTTGACGCCATGGCATAGAGGCTTGACACTGTGGGAAGAGTGCAGAAGGCATGGGTAAGGCGTGGATAAGGCTTGGAGACTAAGGAAGAGAAACAACAGAGTTGACGCAGTGGTTGCGCTATGGGGATGTACACACAGCGGCGAGACAATACACACAGGGCACCGAGCCTATTGTGAAGAGAAAATAAACACACAAAGGTCGAAGCTATGGCGGCGCTGTGGCATTACACGCATGTTGTGGATCACTTACAGTCATCGCCGGGAAATAGAAATAGAAACTCTTGGAGTTTTAATTCATTTGGAATTGTTAATTAGGATTTCTAATTGTCTTCTTATGATTCTGAGGAGTATAATATAGTTTATCATAGACCACCATAGAATAATATAGTTTACATTGTTCTTGAGTATTGAGAAGAGTTTTGGAAGAGAAGACATTGAATTCTCCAATTGTAGTTATTCGATATTGTTTCTTTGATTGCAATGAATACATGTGTGTATGTTGATTTCAATGATAAGTGAGTAGTTTGTTTATCTTAGGGATCAATGGATCTTGTGGTATGAATACTATGCTAACGGAAGTATGAATGGATTATAATGTTAAAAAGTGCAGTAATTAGAATTTGTATGGATTCTATACGAAATTTTATGAACATTTTGATCACGTGTTTGTTGATTAGAGGTTTTTGGAGTTACCATGACCATTTGAGCTTTTAAGCCAGATATGGACAATACAACCATAAGATATATAACGTCGACAGATAGTTATTCATTAAGGAGGCATGGATAGTAAACTTAAGCAGTTATGAGACTAAAGATTTGGAACTTAATGCTATGTACGACTTACATTATTCATACCGATAAGTGGAGTTTTAGTTTGCACATTAGGATATTTTCCATCACAACAGTAGGTTGAAGTGAATATTAAGAAAATTTGTTTATTCTAATTGAGCATAGCACACACATAATTAAGATGAAGGAAGGGAGATATAAAAGCATAATAATTCATTACCTAGGTGAAGTTGTTAACTAAGAGTTTTCTCAATATAAGAGCACAAGTTATTTTACATTGTTTTACAGAATAGAGTAGTTTAGTTAAACTAATTAAAAAGAAATCTTCTTAACAATAGAGTGAACTCAACTAATTGAATCGTGTCTAGATAATTTTTTCCTAGATGATGATATTCGTAATCAACCTTTGTTGATCACATTATTACTACGATTGAACCGTTATACTTGCAATTTTGAGGTCAATTTTTTGGCGCCATTGTCGGGGATAGGTAGCCACACACTAGTTTAGTTAGTTTACAAAATTGTTAAGATTTTATTTTTAGCAATTTACTTTCAATTTTATAAAAACTAATAAAAAAAATAAAAAGAGTTTTAGTTTCAAGTTTGACAATCTACACTTGATCTTTTGTGTTTTTTTTTTCTCAGGGAACAATAAGTGTATGCGTAGTCAATGTGATAAGGACTTAGTGCCTTACGATCCGGAGTTTGATAGAACCAACAATAAAAAGAAGTAAAAAGGAACTAAGATGGTTGATGATCAAGCGGGGAGCTGAAACCAAAATCAAGGCCAAGGGAATAAACAACCCGAAGGTTTATGAGACTACTTTAAATCATAAATTTAAGAGACATAGTACGAGGACAAAATTGTCTTTGAGACTACTTCAAATCGAAAATTTAAGAGACTTACAATGGAGTGATGAAGCTCCCAGCTAGCACCACCGAGTTCGAGTTAAGACCGTTTGTTATCAACATGGTGCATAATAGCCTATTCAATGAGCTAGCAAACAAAGATGCAGTTGCACATGTGGATAATTTTTTGGAGAAGTGTGACAATGTTCACATTACTAGAGTTATGATGGAAGTAATCAGGATGAGACTTTTTCCATTCTCATTGGGTGAAAAAGCCAAATTGTGCTTCCAAGGGCTGAATGCAGGGAGTATGACTTCAAGGGCATCTATCAATGAAAGTCTCATAGACAAGTTCTTTCCCCCAGTGAAAGTCAGTGAAAGGTAATTGGAAATAAACCAATTCAAGCAAGAGGATACTGAGTCTCTATGTGAGGCTTGGGAAAGATTCAAAGAGATGCTAATGAGACTTTTAGGACATGGATATGTGAAGTGGGCACACTACAAATCTTCTACCATGGAATAAATCACAACATGAGAACATTATTGGATGCTGCAGCTGGTGGTTCTCTACTAACTAAGGATGAAGATGGATCATTAGATCTTCTAGATTTTATGTCCCATAATTCTACAGTAGGAACTCATTCCACAGTGAGAACGCCAGCAGGAATATATGAGATTAATTCACAAGCAGTGATCATAGCACAACTATCCAACTTGAGTGGTTAAATGACGAAGCTACAAATGAGAAAATCAAATCCACAAGTGCAAGCAATACAACAAGATGTTAATCACCGAGCAATGGTGGTTAATCCATTGGACATGTAATAAGGAATGAAGTTTGAAGATGTCAATTTCCTGAACAACCAGAACTATAGGAACAACTTCAGGCCGAGGGGAATGGCTCCTCAGAGATATTATCAAGGATACAATAACCCAAAATTCTCATATTGAAATTCTAATAATGCACTGAAGCTATCTCCAGGTTTTGATCAACTAGTCCTATAAGGGAATCTAGGCCAAAGTGATGACATTACTTCATTGAAGTCAATTGAAATATTCTTGCAAGTCATTGACATCAACAATAAGGAACGTCATGAGAGGCATGAGAAAGAGATGGAAAATGTGAAGCAAACTCTTAAAAGGATGAATGATGAAAGGACACAACCCATTAAGAACCTGGAGAAACGAATTGGTTAACTAGCCATTGCTTTGAACTCAAGGAAAGAAGGGCAATTTCTGAGTAACACGATCACAAATTCCAAGGAGAATGTTAGTGCCATTTGCATGATGAGCACTACGACAATAAATGAGTCAATGCGAGAGCAAGTGATGTACAAGCCAGAAAGAGTCAATACTTTAGCCATGATAAAATATGAAGGTATGCATGAGAATGTAATGGAAGTTAGGCAATATGAACTTGAAGGAAACAACAAAGGATTAATGGCTTGAAGAATAATAAGAAGGGGAAGAAATAATGGAGAGTTAAGCAACAAGATGAATGAACTTCTGATGAAGCACAAAAAGGAAATATCATCAAGGTTGTTCCAAAGAAGCCATAACCAAAATTTAAGTTCACACCGAGACTTACAACCAATCAAGAGGAGAGATCTTGGAGATATATGCCTACAATTAAACATTAATGGGCACCAATTTAGAAACATCTTGTGTGATATGGGAGCCTTAGTCAACATAATGCCTATAAGGAACATGTGACAAGAAGATTTGAAGATCAATTGTCTCGATACGACGAACTTGCAAGCAGTTAATGTCAACTTGGTACCAATAATAGGGAAAGTCTTAAATGTACATGTGAAAGTGGGTGATTGTGGCTGTAAGTATATTGACTCGATTGTAGTATTAATATGATCAAGTAATGTTGATTACGGATATCATCCTCAGAGAAAGGTGTATTGCACTTAGTATGCTTAGTCAAATTTACTCTATTGCTAAGAAAATCATTTTTTAATTTATTTATAACTATATTATTCTAATATAACAAAACAATGTAAATAACCTTGTATTCCTATATTAAGAAGATCTTAGCTCACACATTCACCTAGGTAATGAATAACTATACTTTTCAACTCATTCCTTTCATCTTCATTATGTGTGTGTGATGCATAATCAGAATATATAGATTTCCTTCAAACCCACTTCAACCCACTGTTGTGACGGAAAATATTCTATTATGAAAACTAGAACTCCACCTATTAGTGCGAATAACATAAATTCCATATTGCTTTAAGTCCCAAATCTATAGATTCATAACAAATTAAGTTTACTATTTGTGCCTCCCTAATCAATAACTATCTATCGATGTTATATATTTTGTGGTTGTATCGTCCAATTATGGCTTAAAAGCTCCAATGACCATGGTAACTCCTAAAACCTCTAATCAACAAACATGTGATCATGATATTCGTAGCATTACATGTAGAATCAATATAAATTCTAACCATTGCACTTTTAGCATTATAATCCATTCTTAACTACTTTTGCATATTATCCATACCATATGATCCATTGATCCCTAAGATTAATGAACTAGTCACACATCATTGAAATAAACATGTACATCATGGTAATCGTTATAATCAAAGATCGAATTAAATAACATGAATTAAATCAAGGAAAAAATGCCGAATAACAACAAGTGAGTCTTCAATGTCTTCTCCTCCATAACTTTTCTTAATACGCAAGAACAAAGTAAACTATGCTAAACTATGATAAGTGGTTGCTCTTAATGAAAATTGGTAAATTCGTGAGTTTACCACGTTCTAACACATATTTATACCCCTAAGACACAATAGGAAACAATTAGAAACCCTAATAGAAAATTCCAAATGAACTAGAACTCCAAACTTTCTATTTTGTACATATCGACGTTATCCATAAGTGATCCGGCGTTGTCTGTGCAAAGCCATAACGCTGCCCCAACTTTGACCTCTTTTTGTGCATTTTCCTTCACATTCAGCTTGATACGCTATGTAGTCCACCCCGACGATGTGTGTATGACTCCATGATGCCGACACTGCACCGATACTGCTGTCCCACTTTTCTTCATTTCTTGGTTCTCCACGCCTTACCTATGCTGACTAGTCATTTCCCACGGCGTTAAGCCTACTAGCCACGGTGTCAAATACGATTTTATGCATTTTATCCTCGTTTCATCCCAAAATCACACATTTGTTTCCTTAATACTTGTATACCCGAAAATACACAAACACTGTCAATTAGATATCATTTTGGGATATTTATACCAAATATACTACTAAAGTAGTCCTATATATGAGTCTAAATAATCACTTATCAGTGGGTAGATTTACATTTATCACTTATTTTGATATTATGGATCATGATATAGATGATGATGTGTCTATGACATTTGGGTGGCTATTATTAAACACTACCAATGCGATCTTGCACACATGGAAGAAAATTATCTCAATAAGTATTAAGGATGATGAAGATAGTGAGAAGATTGTCTTTATTGAAGGATAAGAAGTACATCCGAATGAGAAAGATATCATTATTTCAGACCTACGAATGGAGTATATCGATTTAGATTTGGACTAAATGAGCGAAAATGCGTCGAGCTAGTGGCGTTAAAAAAGGCAACTGAGAGGCAGTCTAAGGATTTTTAATTTCAATTTTTTAGATTTCAGTTATTTATTTTGTTTAGATAAAACAATCTAAACATTTTTGTGTTTCTTAATTTTGAGATTTTTGTGTTACTTTTGTAGGAAAAGAACATTTTTTGGGTGAAATTTCATCGGAATGAAGGAATCTCAACAAACTCAGCAAAGAACGTAAAAGAGCAAAGAAGTTAGAGTGGTAAAGGTCAGGTAAATTCACAAATCATGGGTGAGTTTTTATGGAATTTTTATATATATAAGGTATTTCAAACTATCACAACACCTTCAGTAGTAATACACGAGACGAGAGATTGCCAATAGGGAGTTAAATGAAAAATTAGAAAATTATGGAAACGAACTGGTTGACTTCATGTGTACACACACGACGGCGTGAGCCAACACACACGGCGCCAGGAAGGCACCAAGCTGTGAGCAAAAATTGCTCACAATAGGCTTTATAATGACTCATTACTTTAAGTAGGTGATTAGCATTAATCTGAATTTTAACTTACCCGAGTTAGGCTCGTGGTTCAGCCCAGCTTGTCTCTATTAGCGTGTGCGTGGATTTGCATGATGTTTGGCATTTGTATGAAATGTATTAGTATTTATTCGAATTAATTGGATAAATTGGCCTATAATTGATGAATTATGGAACACCCAATATCGTGTATGGGTCAAGCTCGAAGCACATAGGTCGTGGGGGAGCATGCACGCTCAAGTGTACTCGTTGACGGGCATGGCAAAGTTATAAGTGTAAATATATATTGGAAAATAAATAAACATTTAATAAATTAGTAGGCGCCTAGTGACAAGCGGGGTCGAGGGTGACACACATGGGACATACGATAGTGTGCAGTTGTTGTTAGCGTGCACAACGAATTTATAGGCACGAAATATATAAATAAATCCTAAAGTTTAAATCAAATAAAACTATACATTGGACTCACATCGAGATATGCGTAGCTTGAGCCTCGAGGAGGTGAATAGTAGAGGGTTGGTAGTTGTGGAGGGATTAGCCATGCCTCAAGACGTGTGTAAACACATCTCCATGAAAATCAAGTGGCAAACATGAATAGGATGGAGGTAATTATGGTTAGTTATATAACCATAAGATCTACTCGAGATACATGATACGTATCTTGAGGAAATTAAGATATTTGATCACACTAGGTCAGGCAGGATGTGATGGAAGTTATATTGAATTGTTAATAGTCACGAAGATCAACCTCAAGATACGCATATAGTATCTTGAGGTAGATCAAAATATATAATGAAGAAGAACAAATGATTTTCAATCTTTAGATCTGCCTCGAGATTCGTATGATACGAATCTAGAGAAAATATAATATTTATCCCAAAAACACAACCGCCTCCTCTGTATTATTTTGATTTAGAAATCAAAAATGAGAAAGATAGATCGAGGTGGAGAGATAAAGAGATTCGCCATGGAGACGATGATGGAGATGAGTTTTGTTGAAGTCGATTTTGTTGGTTGGTGTTGCTGTCATTATTGTAGTAGGTTTTTGTCAATATCATTGTTGTTGTTGATGGTGTCGTTGTGTTAATGGAGATGGAATCGGGCAGGGAGGCTCGATCGAGTTTGTCCAAAAAAGGAGACAGCATGGCAGTCGTCTCCCCTCATAAAAGCGTTCCAGTGAAACCCATCAATAAAAAAAAAGAAATCAATCGAATAGATCTACTGGAGGAATAAGAACGAGGGTTTGATCCTCGAACTAGGTCTGGTTCAGGGAGAATACCACCCTTTTCATAAAAAAAATGAGAAAAGGCTAAAAATAAGGAAAACTCCTGAAAAATAAGGGAAAAATTCAAAAAAATAATATTTTGACCAAATAAATAGAAATTGATGAATTTTATGAAAAATAGAAAATTTGGAATTCTTTCTGGACTTTATACCAGGGTTTTACATTGAAAAACTTAAAATGACCTAATAATAGTAAATTGATTTCAGATTCGAATGATACTAGTCTAAGAGTTCTAATTAATGATTATTAGACTCAAATTAATGATATTAAATATATTTTAGGTTATTGGTCGACGGGAAAGGTGTGTGGGTCTCGAGAATCGTGTAAGTATAAAGTTTGGAAAACTCGGTACTGGTAAGTGGGACTCATATTCTTATCAACTATGCAACGTAATTAGTATTTAGTTCATATAAAATTATGGACTGGGAATGGGTCAACGTACCGTGACTTGACTGTATTTGTTTTTAAATGTGAAAATCCGCGAAAGTATCGATAAGGCTGACCGGGACAGAGGGAAGTGAAGGTTAGCCTAGAAATGGATTTGCCCTTTATACTAATAAAAGGAAAATGTTAGTATGGAAATAGATTTCGCTCTTACATCCTTAGTAGGCCAGAGTTTTACCCTAATCATTTAATGTCCATTTAGGGTTGGTAGCTCAGTTACACTTATTGACATAATCACTTGATGGCCAACATGAGGGTTCTGTAGATTGTATTCCGCAGGTAAGGTGAGAGTACAACTCTCAGTTATTAAGAGTTGATAGCTCGATTACTTTTCAATCCACAGACAGAACCCCATGTCGGTTAACATGTGGATTCTGCATACGTATTCTTACGTAAAGCGAGAGAGTAACTTTAAAACGAAAATGAAACAATACAGGTCACGAGTACAATTGCAATTGACCTTTAAAGTTGCATTCCGTTATGTATTGTTATATCATTTTATTGCCTGAATATATATGTTTTGGATTCATATTCATTAATTCATTGATATTTTCTAATAATTGATACGTTTATTTGCATCACTTACTGGGTAAGTTGGAGTGTTCATTCCCCAATTAACATTTTAGGTTATCGACGTGCGCTTTGACTCATAAACAGAGAAAATTAGGATTTTATAGTCTTCTTTATGGTGAAATGATTTCCCTTTCGTTTATATATATTGTAATGAATTACTATTTTGTAATAAACAGGGTTAGGATATGGTTTTACGACCAAGGTTTATGCCGATTTTTTTGTATATCTTATGTTTTATCGAAAAGCTTTAAATTTCGTTTGTTTTGTTTTAATTATTATTCGATTATCAAGATACACATATTGCGTTTATTAGGAATTTGAGAAGAGATTGCTAGCTCTAATTAAGTCTGGGTGGTGTACTAGAGCTTAATTAGGGGTTTCAGCTAAGTATCACCTTAATCGAGATAGGTGATGCTACAGTTGGTATTTGAGCTTAGCTTATAGAGCATGCTTCCCTATTCTTGATTTTTTTTAGAATCAAGAATAACTCTAATACAGTTTAGTGTCGAAACCTGAATTCATTACCTGTAATCTGAATAGAAGTCTAGGTTCACTGACTTGGAGATTGGTTATCAAGTTATTGATAACCTTGAACTTAATTTCATTTTTATTGATGTTTTGGGTGGTAATGAAAGATACAAGCTTGAGTTATGTTATGTATTATGATGTATTGTATATATGCGATGGATATAACTGTCATGTCTTTCCTTTACGCTATCTTGAAGGTCTTATCTCCCATCTATATCTTTGAAATCCAATGAAGAGATGGTGAGGGTTCTTGGGAACTTGAACTTCAAGGATATTTCAACTAAGGAAGACAGTAGAAATATTATAAGATGGTTTATATCCATTAATATCTTAGGAGTTGAGAAAATATTGAAGGTTAGGGTTTGTAGAAACATAAATCTTAATAGTATATGGAAAAAGGAAAGACATAAGAAGTATGACGACAAGATGTAAACTTTTCTTCTATTGGATAGTCTCTATGGTTTTTACTTTCACTGATATAGTTGGATTAGTAATAGTCAGTGCAGAAGGATCAATTGGACCTAGAGTTTAAGAAAAATATTAGGAGAATGGATATTAATAAGAAAGTGTTCCATTGAAACTCAAAGGTGATGATGCACTTTGAGTATGAAATGCACTAGTATTGTAACTAGTTGACCAATAGAAGAAGTTATTCAATGAGGAAAATAATGGTAAACGATGATAAGAACCTAGCTGAGGTTGAATAACCACTAGTTAAAGCATACTTCATAAAGTTGTTATGAAGTATAAGATTCTAGAAATGGTGCTAGTATATATTGGAAAATGTGAAGTAACTTGTCATTATTGTTGTGGTGTAGCCGCACATACCGAAGATAATGCAAGAAAAGGCTTATTAGTATTGTTGTAGTGTAATCGCACTCACTAATATAATAAAAGAAAATAGTGACGTTGTGGTGGATCCACATGCAGGAAAATGAAATATAAGATTAGAAGATTGAGGTGCAGATTGCTACTGGGATATAAGAAAATAATCCTAATTACGAAATTACATTAAAAAATAAAGATTCATAGTGAGAGATAAGAATTGAAGGATTATGTAAAATCTTCATTGTTAGTCAACTCTATCTTATTTGTTGGACTTCTATCACATTATGGTAATTTCATATGAAAATCTAACACTCAGAATGTGTATAGTCTAAGTTAGAACATGGCAGTCAGCTAGCGAGAAGTTTTAATCAAAATTTTTAAGATCTGGAATAGTTTAAATTAGGAAGAATGAGTTGCCAACGAATTTGAGGATTTGGGAATCCAAAGAATACTTTATGATACTGGAAATAAATAGGTAAGCAGAATATCAAGAGGTTGGTATTAACTGCTACTTTTAACCAAGAATTGGGTAAACTTCTAGTTTTCTATGAGTGGCGATTTGTAGAATCAATGTTATCATTCGAGATTCAAAGTTTGTACTTGTAGAAATTTGGTAGATCCTTAATAAGAATTCAAGTTTGATGAACGAAAAATTGTGACTCCAAAAGTTTCAAAAGACTTGTTTATCAGATTTTTATATATTTAGATTCTCTTGGAATTTTGTCACAATTTGAGACTAAATTCATTAATTACTTGAATTTTGATATTTAACCGACGATCAATTCCATTCTACTTGATGTATTATGAGAATTGTATAAGTTTGAGAGCACAACTCGAGTGGTAAGTTAATTTAAACGAAATCAAGAAGGAATATTTACTACCCATAATCGACAACTCATTTGGTTACTTATATGAAACCAGTTGTTCTCAAAGGTTGGTTGAGATTTGGCTTTCATTAAAATAAGATAAAAAATAGGAATATACGAAAACGAAATTAGGTAATGGCTTGATTGTGATAGAAATCTTGGTAGAAACCATGAAAACTCACTAGAGCTCATGCTATTTTCATAAATTGAAAGTAGAGTTGTTGAACTCTATTGGATTAAGATTATCATTATGTTAACAATGATAATATAGAAAGGGTTGAAGACTTAGCAATAACACAAGCAATACCTCAGAGTTATATGAACTTTGATGATAAATTGGTTTATGCCAAAATATTACAAGTGCAAATACTAAGATTCAAATGTAAATCGCTCTGATATGTGTTGAATGCTAGTTGCGAGTCGATGAACTTGACTAAGATTGAGACAATTTAAGAATTGTCTTTTATTCAAAATAGAATAAGAAAAATAGTGTTATTGTGAAATAATTGAATGATAGAAACAACGTACACAAAGATTGTCGTACTGTTATGTTGTATGTTCAATTAACCTAAAAGTGGAATTGAAATGAGTCATAAATAACGAAAGGATGACTTTAGAGGGAATTGAAATGTATTTTAACTACAATAATTGCTTGATTGTACCTGGATTATTGAAAAGTTAGAAATTTATTCTAATACCTTTATTCAGGTAGTTATGTGTTGACACAACGAGGTAAGAGATTGTAGTTTATACTTTTGGATAGTTCAAGGAAGTTTGAGAAGAATGATTATGAGAAAATTGTTTTGGTAATCATACCAAACAATTTAAGACATCACTTGTAGAGTAAAAGCTTATGATGTATTTCAAACAATGAATAAAATTAATTGCAAAGATAAATCCTAGAGTTGAGACTTAGGATTATACAATATGGATGTAGATCCCAACTTATTTGTGAATCCATTCAACTGAATAGGTTGCACAAGTTTATTCATTCATCGCAGGGTTTGAAATATAGATATATCCACGTGAAAGGATTTTGGAGTCTTTTAGTTATTCGTAAGGTTAGAGAATCTTAGAGAAAACACTAGAAGACAAATGAGAAGTATGAAAACCAAAAAGCTGGTCGAGGTGATTTGGAAATCTTCAAGCTATGAGATTTTGAAGAGTACAGTTGTTAAAGTGAGAGAAATTAGAGGTATCGTGAGTAACTGATGTGAGCCGCAAGTATAATGGCTAGCTTATAGTAATAGTGCAATCAACTTACGTTGATCACATATATCGTTCTCAGGGAAAGGTTTTTGCACTAATTGTATATTACTTACTTAACTTGAACTATTGCTAAGGGATTCACCTTTTAATCATTTTTGTACTAATCTAAACTAGTCAAATAAATCCCTTTAAATTTTACTTGACTTCTTATATTAAGGATATCTTAGTTCTCAACTTTACCTAGGTAATTTAATACTATGCTTTGTATTCATGTTTATATCTCAATATGTTGTTTGAAATGCCTAATTAGAATAGATAGATTTCCTTCAAGTCCAGTTCAACCCACTGTCGCTGACGGAGAAGAATCTAATGTGCAAACTAGAACTCCAACTGTCGGTGTGAATAACGTAAGCTCCACATTGCTTTAAGTCTCAAATCATTTGATTCATAACCGACAAAGTTTACGATCTTGCCTCCCTAATCAACAACTATCTCTCGATGTTGTGTATTTTACCGTTGTACCGTTCATGTCTGGATTATTAGCTTTGATGGCCATAATAACTCCAAGAAACCAACCCTGCAACCTATATAACATGGTCTCTGTTCCAGGAGCTACTCTCATGAATTACATTAGACACCGTTTTCCATTTAACTAAAAACATAACAGTGTACATAGTCCCCTATTTCAATCTATAAACTATATAAACTACATTTGCTAACATATCAAGGAAACATTGATAAATAAGCGAATCCATACCTACTGCAGTTTAGGTTTCCATCCAAAATCCCTAACTTTTCGGGTCACTAACGATTTCTCGGGGATCCAACACCTATAAAAAACTATTTATGATCAATATAGGTCTAACACCCTATAATTAGAACCTCTAAGTTAGTTCCCAAGTCCTTAAAAATCCTAATCAATTTACAACAAAATTGTAATTTTTTGTGGTGGGAGTGCGCTCCCGTAGGAGGTGGAGTGCACTCCAGCCTACTAAGTTCATCCTCACTGATGAAGGGAACATGCTCCTTTGCTAGGTGGAGCAGCTCTACCTTGTACTGTCTCGATAGTACACAGGGCAGCAGCCACTGTTCCCTCCACAAATCCACAAAACAACATCCATTACTCCCAAAATACATTAGAGAGAACCTCTAGTGAGGTAACAAACCATTTCTAGTCAACAAACATCATAATACACAGAGATATCATCACCTACTGTCAAATTGAACTTCAAAAACATGAAAACTAAACTTATCAAAGTTATAATCTCTGCATTCTTAATCATTTAAGCTCCTCAATCCACGTTCAATCAGTTCCTGAGTGATTCCTTAAGATCAGCAACTAAACCCTCAACTCTCTCTATCTTTTAATCAAATTATGGGGATAAGTATGATGTTTTTAGTTTAAATATATAAATTTTTCTCGAGATACACCTAGCGCTATCTCGAGAATGATCGAATGAATGATGTGCTAACATGACACCCTTAAAGTGACACATATGTCGACACCATCAACACTCACGCTTTTCTCGATGCGATTTGACGCTCCATATAATTCAAACCAACTTATAGTTTTTAATATATATTTATATATCAAATATATATATAAATATATATACATCTCGTATATTTTCTCGCCAATAAATTCACTAGACATGCCTATGATTATTCTCAGGAGTGCACATTCATTTCACGACCCCCTCGTTGCACTTGGTGTACCGACTATTTATTGTTTATTTAGTTATTTTCCATTTATAGGCTTGTATATAAGTTCTTAATTATACTACAACCTATAAAATTCTCAAACATTACAAACAAACATAAACAATCATGCAAACATATGCACACGCTAATCGAGGTACGCTAGATTTAACTACAAGTCTAACTTAGGTTAATTAAAATTTGAATTAACACTAATCCCCCAGCTTAAGGTAATGGGTCGTTATAGTCTCCCCAATTTAAAGCAATTTCGTCCTTGAAATTAAAGTAAACATAAAATTACCTGTAATCTCGAAGAGAAATAGAAATTGCTCCTTCATATAAGATTCGCGCTCCCAGGTTAGTTCCTTATCTCCATGAAATTGCCATTTCACCTTAACTAAAGGAATTTTTTTGGTTCTCAGCCTCTGAATCTTACGATCAAGTATCTAAATCGGCTGCTCGTCTTAAAATAAGTCTTCCCAAATATCAAATTTATTCCAATCAATCCTTAGAGTGAATCGATTCTTCGTTTTACAAAACATAGACACATGTAAGACATTATGAACTTCAGCTAGCTAAGGAGGTAACTCTAACCTATAAGCAACAGGACCAATCCTTTTTTATACTCTGAACTGCCCAATATACCTTGGAGCTAGCTTACGTCGTAACCCGAATCTATACAATCCTTTCAAGGATGAGACTTTTAAATGACAAAATCGTCCTTTAAAAACTCCCAAAACCTATAATGTTTATTGGCATATTTCTTTTGTCTTACCTATGTGGTAGTCATACGCTCAAAAATCTGCTAAATTTTTTTTGTATAGTCCTGGATACACTCGACCCCAACAAAATTGCATCTCCTACTTCTGCCCAACATGCAGGTGAACGACAAGGCCGGCCATACAGAGCTTGAAAATGAGCCATTCCAATGCTAGCCTGATAGTTATTATTATAAGAGAACTCACACGGAGGAATATATTTTTCCCAGTTACCACCAAACTCCAAGACACAAGCTCGAAGCATATCCTCTAGCACCAATATCAACCACTCAGTCTGATTGTCAGTCTGCGGATGGTATGTTGTACTAAGGTTAAAAATAGTTCCCAACTGTCTCTACAATTCACTCCATAATTTGGACATGCATCTAGAATCTCTATCCAATGTAATCGACACTAGAACTCCATGAAATCCTAACACCTTAGGTACGTACACCTCACATAATCGGTCAAGAGGATCTCACATAGAAACTGGTAAGCGTAAACTTTGTCAACTTATCAACTATAACCCATACCGCATCTTGTTTACACTTACTCAGAGGTAGATCGGGAACAAAATCCATCGATATATGTTCCCATTTCTATTTAAGAATAGGCAACGAATGCAATAACCTTCCAGGTTTCCTATGCTTAGCCTTAACTTGCTTACATATCTCACGTCTCTTTACGAATTCAGCAATATCAGTCTTCATCACAGGCCACCGATAAACACGCCTCATATTGCGATACATCTTAGTGTTACCTGGATGAATACATTAAAGAGATTTATGAGATTCGCGTAGCAACTCGTGCCTCAACTGATCCTGAGGTGGAATCCATAATCTATCCCTGAATTGTAATGCACCATCATAAAAAACTAACCAATCAGGATGATCTACACTAGCCGTTAACCTCTGGTGCTATATAATCTTGATGAGCTTTTTGACAATCAACTACCTATTGAATAATCTCCAATTGAGCCCGAATTTGAGCATAGAAGAATAGATTAGTAGCTTTGGAACTACCTTTCCTAGTTGATGATGTGCCAGCTAGACTTTCACGAATCATCATCACAAAAGTTTCCTTAAGAAGTCTAAACTGAGAAGCTCTGGTAGTAGCTACATTCTCTTTGCCTGTTCTTCTTCTACTCAAGGCAACAACAACTACATTTGCTTTGCCCGAATGGTACTCTAGAGTGAAATCATAATCCTTGAGGAATCAAGCCATCTACGATGCCTCATATTCAATTCACTCTGAGTAAACAAGTATTTCAGACTCTTATGATCTAAAAATACTATAATTTCAGAAAGTTTAGTGATCTGAAAGAGTACCCTCTTATGGAAACAGTCGATACCGGCATGGTATGCTGTCAACCAATCCATCCCTTGTAATGCATCAAATTCCAGGAACTCCATTACCCTCAGGTCAATTGGGAGTTCATTTTCCTTAATTTTGAATACACATTCCTCGCAGATCAGGTTAGGATAAACCTTCTCACTCACCATTGTGCTCAAAATCAACAATGTACTGACTCTAACAGGTTTCAATTTCAACTCGTTAACCATTGCACCAACAATAAAGGAAATTGTAAACCAGCATCAATCAAAACTTGCATATCTCAACTACGCACATTCAATATACCTTCCACAAGCCTCCTATTAGCCTGTAGATGTACCTCGGCCACTACATGAGTCTGCTCTCATGCCGGTGGTACTTTACTGCCTATCGATGTGGCTAGTGGCATAAAACGGTCTCTTTAAATATGCCCCGTCTATCCACACCAATAGCATATCATAGAAGCCCTTTGAGGATAAGCACTAGCCTATGAATCCTGTCCCAATCCACTCGATTTCTATGATAATTGTTCTTTGCTCTTGTCTCTACCTCCAAACTAAGGTGGTGGTAAAGGTGGTTTTGCTACCGAAGCTTGAGAAACTTGTGGGATTGGTGCACTAATAAAAGTGGTCCCTACAAATCCTGACTGTAGCAACTCCAGCAAAATTCCTTTGCCTTTTTTTGGATGAAAAGAAGCAAATTCTTAGGTTTTTTAAATCATAGAGAACTGTGGTACTAGTGGTGGCATAAGTAATATACCAAAAGGTCTGGCTAAAATAGTTGCTTTCACATATCGCACTATCAATTATAAAAGCATAGCTAGTGCGATGATGAAAGGAGACCACAACTCTGATCTCATAATTCAACTATTTTGTTCTACTCTAGATCTACCATCTCAAAAGCGAATTCACTCAACTCAGTGAACCTCCTCTCATATTCACGAACTGACATGGCTCCCTATTTCAGCTGAATAAACTCAATCTTTTTCATGTTTTTGACTGATTTAAGGAAATGTTGCCTATAGAACACGGTCCTAAACTGTGGCCAGTGGTAACAATCTTTCTTTCTCTCTATAGAATTCCACCACTTCCGTGCAGAATCAATAAACAAAAATGTGACAAGTTAACCTTAAGCCGATCCTCCACATCTACAACATCAAATTGTTACTCCATCTCCAGTATCAAGTCTCAGCTGCCCCTTCCTCCATTGTGCCATCAAACCTCATAATATTGTATTTCATAAATTCCTTGCAGGTTTTAAGAAATGCAGCCTTCTCAAAATCCACTATTACTACAGCAGCTGTCTTCAACACCTGAAATGTGCTAATACTAGTTGAGTTGGAGCTGCTACTTTCTCAGCTCCTCCCTTAGCTCTTTTAACCTCGGGATTGATTGCAGGCTGTGCCTTAGGTCGGTATACTAGTGGTCCCATCTGAGCCATCAACATAGCCATCAGTTTTGCCTGAACCTCCATAAGTTCCTTCATTCGCTGCTTAATTTTTGATTTCCATCGATTCTCAGTTTCCCTGCTACCCTGAGGTTCAGGCCTATATGAACCCTCGCCTTGATCCCCTATTAGATTATGAGTCAATGGAGAGATAAGATCATTAGGTAACACTAAGAGAATACAATGAAATCATATCTATATAGTAAATATTAATATTGCAACAAATAACGTATAATAATATTTTCATTTTCATTTCCCCCAAAACATGATGAAAATTGTTTATTAAACCCTAAGCTTATTCAAAACTCGACGTAACTCTCAAGGTCAATAAACTTAGGTTTTGGTATGAAGAAATATGCTATCATTTATTTCAAAAATCATTCGAAAGTAAAATCAAGGTTAAATCCTTGTCTATGATACCA
This sequence comes from Stephania cephalantha, assembly GCA_039657325.1. Taxonomy (NCBI): domain Eukaryota; kingdom Viridiplantae; phylum Streptophyta; class Magnoliopsida; order Ranunculales; family Menispermaceae; genus Stephania; species Stephania cephalantha. Next base: position 29,337,974 of record CM077577.1, read on the forward strand.
AACTGTATCAGAGTTACAACTTAATTCAAAAGTGATAAACCTTAGGTTTAAAAGTAGACTCTGATACCAAGCTATAACATCCCTTATCCCGATTAAGTCGATACTTGTCCTAAAACCCTAATTAAGCCTTGGTAACCCAGCCAGACTTAACTAGAGCCAGCAGCCTCTCCGTCAGTACCTGATAAACTCAACATATATATATCGATATCGAATAAACTATACAAAGTATAAGCAGCAGAAAATTAAAACTTTTTTAGTAATTAACAATATCCAGAAATACAAAGCTTATCAAAATCCAAAACCTCATTTATAAACCTCCAAACCCTATTTATATATAACAAAATATATCAAACAGTGTATATATGTACAAGAAGGCTCATTACTTCGTAGAGAAAATATAAAGACTCATAAATCTTCTCCTTGCCCTTCACTCAAGCGCTAGGTTGCCAACTTGAAATATTAAATCTACGATAAGCGCTCTAACTTGCTCAGTAAGTAAGGATTCACGAAGCCATCAACATTCCGTATATTAATCAAAAACATTATGCAATAACGAAATGCACCAATGTTAACTACATGTTTATGAAAAGCATGAACTTCAATAAATAACGGATACAAGTCAAACTGTCAATGATTATTACACTGTGACTCCCATTTTATTTGTAAAACTAGGGTCGATTGTAGCATCCCCTATCCTGATTAGGGCAATACTGGTCCTAAAACACTAATTAAGCCTCGGTAACCCAACCAAACTTTACTAGAGCCAATAGCTTCTCCGTCAATACCAGATAAACTTAACCTGTATATTAATATTGAATAAAAAAATCAAAGTATACGCAATAAAAATTTAAAACTTTTCGATATATAACAATATATGGTAATACAGAGTTTACCAAAACTTAAAACTTTGTTTATAAACCTTATAACCTATTTTTATAAATCAAAATATATCAAATGGTGAATATATATACAAGAAGGTTCATTAAATTGTAGAGAATATACAACACATCTAAATCTTTTCCTTTCCCTTAGCGAAAGCGCCAGGTTGCGAACCTGAAATATTAGATTTGGGTGAGTGCTCCAACTTGCTTAGTAAGTAAGGATTCACATAGCCATCAACATTCCATTTAATATTCAAGAACATTATGCAATAACAATATGCACCAATATTAACTAAGAAGAATATGGAAAATATATAAATCAATACATAACGAATGCAAAGCAAGTTATCGTGGAATATTACACTGTGATCCACATTTTTTTATAAAACTAGGGTCGATTACCCACCGACACCATTAATGTGAATGCTAGACCAATATATTGGCCGATATGATGTCTAGCCAATCCATTAATGCGCAATGGTTCTTTCTAAAACATTCTAGTGAGTATGCAATCCATGCAACCAATAAATTGGGTAGGAAGTTACATATAGGCCGGGAAGGTAACCCATATCCTATATAACCTTGTCTTAGTTCCATGAACTTACTCTCATGAATTACAGTAAATACAATTTTCCGTTTACAAAAAACCATCATAGTGTACATAGTCCCCAATTCTAGTACATAAACTAAATGAACTAGATATACTAGAATAGTCAGGCAACATTGATAAATAAGCAAATTCGTACTTACCTTGGTCTAGGTTTTCATTCAAACTCCTAACTTTCCGGGTCACTAACTCTTTCTCGGGGATCCAACACCTATCACATACCATTTTAATTAATTTAGGTTCAATGACACCCGCCAAACGTGTCAATAAAATAAAAATTCCTAAACCAACTATTTTGTAGAATAATGGCAAATAACTAAAGGTTGTCCCCCTTAAAAGCATGCACTGGTGACATATCTGCCCTAGATCTAAACCATATTCCTTAAAAGCAACAACCACGAAATAGGAGAATTAAGTTAAATCAAATAACAAAATAAAAGTTCTCACATAATTTGTCATGAATCCATAATCCCGATTTGTTTCCCTGCCGTCCTAGGCAATCGTCGAGAGAAGTCGATGCTAAAAATATAATAGTCAGTGTTCTTTTTAATAAAACCTAAGTTCCTAATATATAAAACTACTAAAAATTGGTCCCGGGAGGTGAGAGAAACTAATTTTGGGCTTGAAATCACGTTTTGCCCACAAGTTGCGTGCCGTCGTTTGGTCTGTCGCACACCACGTGGCGGCTCCTGATTGGTGAAGAGCTGCTACCGTGATGTGGTGTTGTGTGGTGTATGAGCGACACATGGTGGCAATAGGCTGAGAAGAATCGCACGAAATCGGCAAAAAACTGGGAGACCGCACAACGCGAATCACGAGGAAATCGAAGAGCTGCTGAACGAGGAGAATAAATGGTTGGGACGTTGTGTAATTGTGATGGTGATGTTGCAGCGTCTGATTGGTAGAGAAAATGGAGACCGCGGACATGGCACGTTCGAATTGGTGGAAGAAGCTGTTGTGACGTGGTGGACACAAGAAACAAGCTGGGCCAATGGACAGCTGACATGTGGTACGTTGAGGTGAGCTAGACCAATAGTATCCTGCCACTTGTTAATTGGTCTGCTGATCCTCTATTTTATCCACCTCGCAGCATGTAACTCGAGGCAAATAGTTCGGCGTCTGATCAATGCATGTAAATACTCCATTTTGAGTATTTTCTCACCACAAATTCAATTGTGCGCTCCGTTTCATTTGAAAATGACCAATAAATATAATTAAATATATATTTTAGAGACTTTCTATATTTAAATATACTAAAATAAACTATTAAATACCTATAAATATTGACTTATCAAATACACTCTAATTAGAACCCCTAGTCCAGTCCTTAAGTTCTCCAGAAATCCTCCTCAAATCATAGCATTGTTGCTCTTTTCTGGGATGGGAGCACGCTCCCTCAATGGGTAGGGCACGCTCCACCAATTGTGTTTATCAAAATCGATGAAAGGATCGCGCTCCTCTGCCAGGTGGAGCGCACTCCACCATGTGTTGTCTTGACGTAACATAAGGCAGCAACCACAATTCCATCCACAACTCAGTCAAAGAACAATATAAACTCCCAAAATTCATTAAGGAGGACCTCTAGTGAGGTAACAAACCATATTCAATCACCAAACAACATAATTCACAGAGATTCTATTTTCACCATCAAATTAAACTTTAAATAACACAAAAACAAATCATACCAAAGTGATGATCTCTGGATTTTGATCCGTTTAAACTCCTCATTCCTTGTTGAATAAACTCTTTTAGCACTCTCTCTTAATAAAAAATGAACACATAAACCCTCCTTACTCATTTTGATCGATTGAATGAATAGGATAAACATGAATTTTCGTATAAATATATGGATTTTTCTTGAGATATGAATCGCGCTATCTCGAGATTAATCAAGTGGTTGCTATGTTAAAGTGACACTCCTTAAATTGACACTAACTTTAACACATCAAACACTTACGCTCCGTTCGAGACGATTAAATGATCCATATAATTCAATTAATCTTTTAATTGCTAATATATATATTTATATATCTTACGTATATATATATATCGTGTATTTTCTCACCAATAAATTCACTGGACATGCCTACGAGTATACTCAAGCGTGCACATTCATGCCACAACCCCTCGTCGCACTTGGTGTAACGATATTTCATTATTTATTATATATTTTCCATCTATAGGTTTGTATATAACTCATTTATTATACTACAACCTATATAAATTTGTTAAACAAACCAAACAAACACAATTCAGCATGCAAATGCACACATACAATAATCGAGGTACGTCGAATTTAACCACGAGCCTAACTCGAGTTAATTAGGATTTAGATTAGTACTAATCACGAGCTTAAGGTAACAAGTTGTTACAATTTCCCAAATTTAAAGTAATTTCGTCCTTAAAATTAAAGTAAACGTAAAGTTACCTATAGTCTCGATGAGAAATGGAAACTGCTCCTTCATTTAGGATTTTCGTTCCCAAGTTTGTTCCTCGTGTCCGTGAAATTCCCATTTTACCTTAACCAAAGGAACCTCTTTTGTTCTCTTAGCCTCTGAATCTTACGATCAAGTATCTGAATCAGCTGCTCATCATAAGATAAATCTTCCCAAGGATCAAATTCATTCCAATCAATTCTTGGAGTGAACTAAGTCTCCATTTTACTAAGCATAAACACATGGAAAACATTATGAAATTCGGCAAGCTGCCGAGGTAATCTAACCTTTAAGCAACATAACCAATCCTTTCCTGTACCCTAAATGACCTGATGTACCTTGGAGCTATATTACGATGCAACCTTAATCTTATAAACCTTTCATAAGTAAAAATTTCAACAAGATAAGACCGTCTTTTGAAAACTCCAAAAACCTATGATATTTGTTAGCGTATCTCTTCTGTCTGAGTTGTGCTATAGTCAAAAGTTGACGAATATGTTATATTATCTTTCCGTATTCTTGAATCAACTATGATCCTAATAATATTGTATCTCCAACCTCTGCCCAACACGCCGGTGAATACAAGGCCGACCATTCACAGCTTTAAAAAAAGGCATCCCAATGCTAGCCTGATAGTTATTATTATAATAGAACTCACACAGAGGAATATATTTCTCCTAGTTACTACCAAACTCTAAGACATAAGCTCGAAGCATATCCTCTAGCACCAATATCAACTGCTCAGTTTATCCGTTAGTCTTAGGATGGTATGTCGTACTAAGGTTAAGAACAATTCCCAGCTATCTCTACAATTCACTCAATATACCTTCCACAAGCCTCTGATTAGCCTCTGATTAGCCTTCGGGTCTGCCTCAGCTACTGCATGAGTTTGCCCTCATACAGGTGGTGTTGTATTGCCTACTTATGTGGCGAATAGCATGGAACACTCTCTCGTAATATGCCCCGTCTGCTCACACCTGGTACCATATCGTCGATGCCCTTTAAGGAAAACTAGTGGCCTAAGAAACCTGCTTGATCCACTAGGTTTCTTTGAAGAATGTGCTCAGCCCTTTCCCCTAACCCTAGAGTAAGATGGCGGGAAAGGTAGTTTAGCTACTGAAGCCTAAGAAACTGGTGGAACCGGTGCACTAATAAAAGTCGATCCTGCAGACCTTGACTGTGTAGCTATGCCAACTACACTCTTCTTCCTCTATTTGGTCAGAAATGAACAAATTCCTGGACTTTTGACTTCTAGGATACTATGTTGCTGGTTGTGGCGTAAGTACTGTACTAGAAGGTCTTTCCAACATAGCTGCTTCCACCTCCATTGCACTCTCAAAAATAAAAGCATAACTAGTGCAAGGATGAGAGGAAACCATAATTCTATTATCGTAGTGCAGCCCACTAAGAAATAAATAAATTTTGTCCTCCTCTCATACTATCTTCGGAGCAAATTCACTTAACTTAGTGAACCTCCTCTCAAACTCTCATACATACATCGCCCCTATTTCAACTGAATGAACTCAACCTTCTTCCTATTCCTAACTTACTTCGGGAAATACTACATGTAGAATACATTCCTAAACTATGGCCATGTGGTGATAGTCCTCCTTTCTCTTTCTAGGGAATTCCAGCACTTCAGTGTAGAATCTATTAACAAAAAGGTAACCAATTTAACCTTAAAATAATCCACAACATCAACAGCAACAAATCGTTGCTTCATCTCCAATATCCAAGTCTCAGCCACCCCTTCCTCCATTGTTCCATCAAATATTGTAATATCGTATTTCATGAAATCCTTGTGGATTTTGAGAAATGTAGCCTTCTCAGAATTTACAGCACCCTGGCAGCTGATCGGCACCTAAATATATGGTACTACTGGTTGAATTGGAGCTGCTACTGTCTCAACTCCTCCCTCAGCTATGTTAAGCTCGGGACTAGTCGCATGCTATGCCTATCAGGTCACTGTACTGGTGGTCCTATTTGAGCCATCAGCATAGCCATTAAATTTTCCCGAGACTCTAACGATTCCCTTATTTATTGCTCTATCTTAGATTTACATTGATCCTCAGTCTCCCTGTTACCTTAAGGTTCAGGCTTCTGTGAACCCTTTCCTTGATCTGCCATTAGATTATGAAGTCAAATGAGAGATAAGATCATTAAGTAACCTCTAGAGAATTCAAGGAAATCATATCTATACAATAAATAACAATATGAGCAGCAAATAATGTATAATAATGTTTTCATTTTCATTTTCCTTACCAAAATACGATAAAATTAGTTTATAAAATCCTAAGCTTATTTGTAACTCGAGACAACTTTCAAAGTCAATCAACTTAGGTTTTGGTACAAAGGAATGTGGTATCACTTTGAAAACAGTTTGAAAATGAATCCAAAGTCAGAGCCTTATCCATGATACCAAACTGTATTAGAGTTACCACTTTATCTCAAAAGTGATAAACCTTAGGCTTTGATACCAAGCTGTAGCATCCCCTATCATGATTAGGGAGATACTCAGACTGAAACCCTAATTAAGCCCCGTTAACCTAGCAGACTTAACTAGAGCCAACAACCTCTCCGTCAGTACCTGATAAACTCACCCTAAATATTAATATTGAATAAATGAATCAAATTATACAGAACACAAAATTTAAAACTTTTTGATATATAATAATTTATGATAATACAGAGTTTACCGAAACTCAGAACTTTGATTATAAACCTCCCAACCCTGTTTTTATACATCAAAATATATCAAACAATGAATATATACACAATAAGTTTCATTAAATCATAGAGAATATATAAGACATGTAAATCTTCTCATTTCCCTTAGCTGAAGCATCGGGTTATGAACCTGTAATATTAGATTTGGGTGAGCACTCCAACTTGCTTAATAAGTAAGGATTCAGAAAGCCATCAACATTCCATAAAATAATCAAGAACATTATGCAATAACAATATGCACTAATGTTAACTAACAACAATATGGAAAGCATATAAATCAATACATAACGGAGGCAAAGCAAGTTATCATAGACTATGATACTGTGATCCCTATTTCTTTATAAAACTAAGGTCGATTACCCATCAGCGCCATTGATGTGAATGTTAGACCAACATATTGGCTTATATGATTTCTAGCCAATCCATTAATGCCCAATGGTTCTATCTGAAACCCTCTAGTAAGTATGTAATCCACGCAACTTATAAACTGAGTAAGAAGTTACATATAGGCTTGGAAGATAACCCATCTCCTATATAATATGCTCTCAGTTCCAAGAACTTACTATCGTGAATCACACTAAACATCATTTTTCGTTTATTGAAAACAATCATAGTGTACATAGTCCCCATTCCAATATATAAAATCCATGAACTACATATACTAGAATAGCCAGGCAACTTTGATAAATAAGCCAATCTGTACATACCTTGGTCTAGGTTTTCATTCAAACTCCTAACTTTCTGGGTCACTAACTCTTTCCCGGGGATCCAACACCTATCATAGACCATTTGTAATAAATTTAGGTTCAATACACACTAGTTAGAACCCATAGTCCAATCCCTAAGTCCTATAGAAATTATTATCAAATCACAACATTATTGTTATTTTTCTGAGGTAGGAGCGCGCTCCCTCAATGGGTAGGGTGCGCTCCACCAACTTTGTTCATCACAGATGATGAAGGAAGCACGCTCCTCTGCTAAGTGAAGCAAGCTCCACCCTGTGTTGTCTTGATAGAACACAGGGCCGCAGCCTCTATTCCATCCACAAATCAGTCAAACAACAATATAAACTCCTAAAATTCATCAGGGAGGACCTCTAGTGAGGCCATTAACCATATTCAATCATCAAACAACATAATTCACAGAGATTCTATAATCACCATCATATTAAACTTTAACTAACATAAGATCAAATCATACCAAAGTGATGATCTCTGATTTTGATCCGTTTAAGCTCCTTAATCCTTGTTGAATCAACTCCCTAAGCACTATTTCTCAATCAAAAATAAAAACCTAAACCCTCCTAACTCGTTTTGATCGATCAAATGAATTGGAAAAACATAAGTTTTAGTTTAAATATATGGATTTTGCCCGTGATACCTATCACGCTATCTCGAGACTGATCAAATGGTTATTGTGTTTAAGTGACACTCTTTAAAGTGACACCAACTTTAACACATCAAACACTGACGCTCCACTCGAGATGATCAAAGGATCAATATAAATCAACTAATCTTTTAATTTCTAATATATATTTGTATATCTTATGTATATAATTATATATATATATATATCGTGTATTTTCTTGCCAATAAATTCACCGGACATGCCTACAAGTATACTCAAGCCTGCATATTTATGCTACGACTCCCTCATCACACTTGGTGTGTCGATAATTTATTGTTTATTTTGTATTTTCCATTTATAGGTTTGTATACAATTCATTTATTATACTATAACCTATATAAATTTGTTAAACAAACCAAACAAACACAATTCAACATGTAAACAAATACACACGTTAATCAAGGTATGTCAGATATAATCATGAGCCTAACTCGGGTTAATTAGGATTTGGGTTAATACTAATCATCAGCTTAAGGTAAAAGGTCATTACATCGATTACCCACTAACCCCATTAATGCAATTGCTAGCCCAACACATTGGCCGATATGTTGTCTAGTCAATCCATTAATGCCGAATGGTTCTATCTGAAACCATGTAGTGAATATGTCACCCATGGAACCTATCTGAGTAGGAGTTACATACAGGCTGGGAGATCAACCCCGCAACCTTTATAACCTAGTCTCCGATCTTAGAGTTATTCTTGTGGATCATATTAGACACCATTTTCCATTTAGTTAAAAGCATCATAGTGTACATAGTCCCCATTCAGCCCATAAACTATATGAACTACATATACTAACATATCCAGACAACATTGGTAAATAAGCAAATTCATACTTACCACGGTTTAGGTTTCTGTTTCGAATTCTCTAACTTTTCGGGACATTAACATTTTCCCGGGGATCCAACACCTATCACAAACCATTTTGGATCAATATAGATCTAACACCTATAATTAGAACCCCTCTGTCACTGTCAAAGTCCTTAAGAAACCCTAATCAATTTACAATGGAATTGCTATTTTTTGGGGTGAAAGCGCACTCCCTTAGTAGGTGGAGTGCGCTCCAGCAGCTGAGTTCATCCTCGTTGATGAAAAAAGCGCACTCCTTTACTGGGTGGAGCGCGCTCTGCCCTGTACTGTCTCGACAATACATAGGGCAGCAACTATTGTTCCCTTCATATATCCACAAAACAACATCCATCACTCCCAAAATACATTATGGAAGACATCTAGTGAGGTAACAAATCATTTCTAGTCAACAAACATCATAATTCATAGAGACATCATCACCTACTATTAAGTTGAACTTCAAAATCATGAAAACTAAACTTATCAAAATGATTATCTCTAGATTCTTAATTGTTTAAGCTCCTTAATCCACGTTAAATCAGTTCTTTGAGTGATTCCTTAAGATCAGCAATTAAACCTCAACTCTCCTTCTATCTCTCTCTCGATCAAATTATGGAGATAAGTATGAGGTTTTTAGTTTAAATATATGGATTTTCCTCGAGATACACATCCCCCTTTCTCGAGAATGATCGAATGATTGATGTGCTAAAGTGACACACATGTTGACACCATCAACACTCATGCTCCTCTCAAGGCCATCCGACACTCCAAATAATTCAAACCAACATATAGTTTTTAATATACGTATATTTATATAATAAATATATATATCTCGTGTATTTTCTCGCCAATGAATCCACTGAACTTGCTTACGAGTATTCTCGAGTGTGCACGTTCATTTTACAACCCCCACGTCACACTTAGTGTATCGGCTATTTATTTTTTATTTTGTTATTTTTTATATATTTGCTTGTATATAAGTTCTCAATTATACTACAACCTATAAAATCTCACAAACATTACAAAAAAACACAAACCATCATGCTAACACACACACATGCTAATCGATGTATGCCAGACTTAACCACGAGCCTTACTCATGTTAATTAGAATTTGCGTTAAAATTAATCACTAGCTTAAGATAATGAGTCATTACAAGTTAGTTCACATAATTGTTAAGAATTTTAAGTTTTCATAATTTTTTTTACTATTATTTTTTGTTTAAATTTGATTGACCTTATTGTACTTGATCTACTTTCTTTTATCTTTGGTATGTTGTGGATGTAAAAGATGTATAACTATCATGTTAAGGAATCAAATAGTGAAATCCTTGATAAAATCTCTAGGTTGGTTTATCAAAGTGAAGCTATTCGAGATAATACCACATGCTAAGCACAACCAATGGCGAGTGGTTTAGCATGGATGGGTTATCATTAACCATATTATAACCCATGTGAATTTACAAGATTTATGGGAAGCCAGGGGCATTGCAACTACATAAAAGGAAAAGAATCATGGCACAATTATCAAAGTTTCTACAATCCTCACAATCAAAATGTCTATCAACCATCACAGAGTTTTGAGGACAACTGGAAATCGCGACAAGATCAAGAGATGTATGAACTATCATATCTTACATCTTTATAGCAAATGATAAGAAAAATGGCAGAGGAGAGCGAGTATGGTCTCAAGAAACACGAGGAAATATAAGAGATTTCTACATAATAACTTAATATAATGGTGGAAGGACATGTCAAGTGTTCTTAAGTTTGAAAAATAATTTAGAGGAGATTGCAACATTAATAAATTCAATACAAGAGATTGTGGTTGATTCTAAGGAGAACCAAGTCGAGGAGTTGTTATTGAGTGAAGAATCATAAGGCATAGGAAGAGATAAAGCAGCCCAATCAAGAGGATTATGACATCGTTGATGCTTACGGGCCAAATGATTCACTTGACCATGTTAGAGAGGATAATAATATCGAGGATATTAAACAACATGATAGTGGAGTTGTTCTAGAGAAGTTTCAAACAATAATGAGTAACGAAAGCAAGGAAAACTTGATATCACACAATACAGAGTTTGTGCAAGGGACAATCAATCTTGTTGTATCACCATCACTATTTCAACAAGAATTACAAGTGCAATGGATTAGTGAGATCATTGGGGTTTGTGCAATGATATATGATAAATTTACAATGATGGTCCCTTTTGTCAAACCATGGCAAGATGTGCCAAATTACATGAAGTTTATGAAGTATAGGGGTAGCATGTCAGAAAATGATTAGAGGATATGAGGAACTTTGTGAGGATACATCATTGAAGCAACCTTGGTGCATCATGACGATCATTCGAGAGCCGTGATGCATAAGTCGGGCTTATGACGTTAAACTAAGTGCTACTAGGAGGTAGCTCAAGGGTTTTCAAATTCAATTTTTAAAGTTCAGTTAGTTGTTTAGTTTGTACAATCCAGAAATTTTAGTAGTTTTTGAACTTTGAAAGGTTTATGCAAAATGTGCAGGAAAGACCATTTATTGGGTGACATTTCATAGGAATGGAAAAGTCTCAATTAACTCAGTAAATAGCGTAAAAGTGCAAAGGAGTTAAAGTGGTAGAGGTAATGTTCTTTGACAAATCACAGGTAATTTTTATGGAATTTTTTTATATATATATATTCATTGTATTTCATGTTGTCACGACGCCTTGTGTAATATTACACAAAGCCAAAAGGGCGTTAATAGGGCGTTAACGAAATATATGCAAAATTATATACACATACTGGTCGACATTGTGTGTGTTAACACACAGCGCCATGGGCATAAGGGACGGCGCCGGCTATGTCGAAGATGTCATGGTGCAATGGCGGCGCCGTCGCGTTGTGCCCTATAAGGGACAGCACCAGTGTCATGATAGGGGTTTTAAAACCCTTTTACCTACATCGTGCACCCTTGAAACTAATTTCATACACCACCAACCAAGCATACATCCCTCTGAAACCCAAGTTTGATTAATTCTAAGTAAGAAAAAAAAGTTCCTAATGATTTAGAGTGAAAAATGAGAGTACATTATGGATTTGTACAAAAGAGGAAAGCAAGGGCATTGATTGGAATAAGAGATTCAAGTGACCGCTAGGGTTTTAGTTTGTGAGCAAAGTGAGAGGACTTGGATTGATAGAGGCTTGGAGAAACAATCTACACTAGAAAGTAGTCCGGCATTAAGGTAAATTTACAATTTTATTGATTATGCTTTGAAAATTTTAAATTATTGATAAAATTGCATGAATTATGGATATGAGGTTGTTGGATAGAAATTTTAAGTTGTGTCAATTTAAAGCATCAATATGGCTTATGGAGACCTAGTATTTGTCTTTTACATTATTTAACATGTGAATGATCCTTGTGAATGAAGATTTTGATTTTAGGTGATTTGAAGACTCGTGTTGTGAGTTGTTGTGTTGTGTGAGATTTTGAGAAAATGCCAAGAACAAGAAGGCAAGCTAGTCAAGTTAGTGAAGTAAGAGTAAATGATTATGAGGAATCATCCTCAAGAAATCGAAATGAGGATGAACCTATACCTTTTAATTCCAAGTATTACATTAGTAGATTGGCTAAAGAGAGATATGAGGTCATTGAGCATATAGAATTCATTTGCGAGAGAGGAATTAATTTGACGGCTAAGTATGAAAAGAGAGTAAACAACTTCATTAGGCACCAAAGTTGGGAGAAATTCACTCAAAACTATAGAGATAACTATGTTAGAAGAGTGAGAGAAATTGTGTATGAATTTTACGCTAATGTAATGTTTACAAAGAAAAGTGATCCAGTGAAGGTTAATGGTGCGTTTATCCACTTTAATAAGTGTTACATAAATAGCATTTACAGGTTATAGCACTTGAGTATGGTTGAAGCCAAATAGAGTTTTCTAGATAATTTATATGAGAGACCCTATAACCTTTACCTTTTTAAAGCCATAGAAAAAACATTGGTTGTCCGAGGACATCAAAAGTAATGGAAGATGAGAATGTGCCGAAGCACATTAAGAATAGGAGTATGAGAAAATTTTATAGAATGTGGCAACATTTTCTAGTTGCTTCATTGTACCCGACCACTCAGGAGGGCGAGATCAACAAGATAAAGGCGTCTTGTTAGTTTGAGATTACAAAGAATGAAGATATCAAGATGGAGGGAATCATCAACAAGAACTTAAGGGAATCCATCATGTCAAAGATAGACAACAAATTGTTGTTTTCATTTTTGATAACACATGTGCTTGAAAGCAGGAGTGCAATTGATTAAAGATGAAGAGCTTAATATTGAGGCATAAGCAACCATAAATAAGGATTTTATACTAACATTGAAATCACCTACAAATCATCAAGACTCTAAGGATGAGAGAGACAAAGAGCCGAGAGGGATAAATTTAAGGCCAAGTTGTTCACCAAGGAGTAAGAGGATCACGCAACAGCAGCAGCAGCATCAGCTATGGAGTTTGCCAAAGAGTTGCAGAACAAAGGATATGGAGATGAAAAGGATTACCAACAGGTATTTGCGTAGGGGTACCGGTTTTTCGATCCACATATAGGAGAAGCAGGACTTGGATGGTGATCGTGGCGGCAAGTATAACAACTCGATTATAGTTATATTGTGACTAACTTTAGTTGATGAGGATATCGTCCTCAGATAAAGGTGTATACATTCAATGTTACCTAGTCAAAACTATTATATTGCTAAGGAAATCCTTTTTAATTTGTTTTTATAAACAAACTACTCTATTCTAACAAATCAATGTAGATACTTTTAAACTCTTATATTAAAATTATCTTAGTTCACAACTTCACCTTGGTAATGAAATATTATGCTTTTCATCTCACTTTATCATTTTTATTATATGGGTGCAATGCTTAATTAAAATAGACAGATTTTCTTCAAATCCACTTCAACAAACTGTTGTGACAAAAAAATACTATTGTGCAAACTAGAACTCCATCTATCGGTGTGAATAATGTAAGCTCCACATTGCTTTAAGTTCCAAGTCGTTAGATTCATAATCAATAAAGTTTACTATTTGATAAGTCAGTATTTATAGGTATTTAGTACTTTATTTTAATATATTTAAATATAGAAAGTCTCTAAAACATATATTTAATTATATTTATTGGTCATTTTCAAAAAACGGAGTGCGCAGTTGAATTCATGGCGAAAAAATACTGAAAATGGAGTATTTACATGCATTGATCGGACGCCGAACTATTTGCCTCGAGTTACGTGCTACACAGTGGGTAGAATATGAGACAACATACCAAATAACGCAGGGGAGTGACACAGTCAAGTCATTTGGAAACAGCTGCTGTTAGATTGCCTCGAAATGCATGCTGCCACGGTCGCCAAGATTGACGCACAAACTTGTGCGTTATTTGCTTCCCAGTTGCCCATCCACGTGGCAACTCGTCATTAGATCATCACACCAAATCAATGCCACGTGTCGCACGTCGATTTGTCCAGATTGTCATTCCACCAGCTTTCCTCCGATCAGGAGCCGCTATGTGGCATCTCACCATCACCACGTCACAGATAAACTATTTCTCGTTCGCAGCTCTTCAACTTCCTCGGGATGCGTGTCAGCACCATCTCATAAATTTTTGCCAATTTCGTGCGATTCACACCACCGCCTTCTAGCGTGACACGTGTTGCTCACACGCCACACAACAGCGTCATCAATAGCGGTCTAGACCAATGGGAGAACGCCACGCCAGCGTGCGCAAAAACGAGCCAATTAAGTGTGGACACGTGGACAAACGTGATATCAAGCCCAAAAACAGCCATACAATGCTCCTCGGCGCACAAGTCACCTCCCCAAAACCCAAAATTAGTTTCTCTTACCTCCCGGGACCAATTTTTAGTAGTTTTATATTTTAGGAACCTAGTGTATTATTAGAATAACACCGAGTATTATATTTTTAGCATCAATTTCTCTCGACGATTGCCTAGGTCGGCTGGGAAACAAGTCGGGATTATGGATTCATGGCATATTATGTGAGATCATTTATTTTATTATTTATTTTATTTTAAATTCTCCTATTTCATTATTTTTATTTCAATGAATATGGTTTAGATCTAGGGTATGTATGTGGCTAGTGCATGCTTTTAGGGGGACAACCTATTGTTATTTGGACCATTAATATCCGTGTAATTGTGCTTTTGGACCAATAAAGTGACGAACACTCACTCATTTTTCGTAAAACCCTTTTGGTTCTTGAGTGTGCAAAAATTGAATCTAGGTTGAATCAGAAGCGGTTTCTATAGCTAATATAGGAGAATTTAAATTAATAACTTTTTGGGAAAGATTGAAGACCGTGATTGCTATTGAATCTTGATCCTGATTTGTGGAACTGTAGACCTAGGTGTTACTTAGGTGTTCATTAATTGTTTTCAAAGTTATTTTTGTTATTTTATTTATTTAGTTTAGTTAGATTAGTTAGTTAAGTTGTTTATTTTAAAACCTCCGATTTTTTCTTTTCGTTGTTTTTAACCTTAGAAATACCACCAATTTTATAGGATCGACCATTTGCCACTATTCTACAAAATAATTGGTTTATGAATTTTTATTTTATTGACGCGTTCGGCGCGCATCAATTTTTGGCACAGTTGCCAGGGATTGGTTTTCATTCTTTGGTGTTTTTATTTATTTATTTTTATTTATTTTATTATTATTATTATTATTATTATTATTTAATAAATTGGAGCACCCCGAGAGTTTTGTTAGGTTTGACTATTGATTTTATATATATATTTTTTAGCATAACGTGAGCATTTTTTTTTAGGAATTAACATGTTTATAGGATTTTATGTGTTTTGAGACTTGATTGGGACATATCCAACTTAAGTCACCGCATTAGTGGCGGGTTTTTGAGTGGACCCAAAACTCTAGACTTCATTCCATCATCTTGTTGATTTCACTTTCAGTTGAAAGACTTCGAGCTCGCAAGACTTGATTGGAATCATTTGAGTTAACTCCTATGTTTACTAGTTCATGCTTTTGATATGATTATTCTTTCATAGTTTCCTTACTCACCTACACATGAGAGATTTTGTGCATTCACTCGTTTTTAGAGACTTTCGTTATGCGTGCATTTGTATCATCCTCTTATTCTTTCTCCATGTTCTATTTTTTTCTTTTGTTGGATGGATGCCTTGACTTGTTTTGAACCTTGAGGACAAGGTTCAGAATAAGTTTAGGTGTATTTCAGGGATTATGGTTGGAGTTTGGATGGATTATTTGTGAAAGACTACAAGTGAGATTGTTTAATTTTTTTATGTATATGCGGTTATACGCGGTTATCGGATGGTAATGGCAGTGTTTTATATCATTTCTTCCATTTCTTTCAATTCTTGTCCCTTCATATTTCTTTCTCATATCATTAGTAGTTGATACACTTTCATGCATGTATTTAGTATAGTTTCTTTTTTTTTTTTATTGCATATAGAGTCACCCGAAACTTTGTTTCATGCCTTTGGTTGTGGATGAGTATATTATGGTTGCCTTTTTGACTTGAAACTTAGGGAAAACTAGGAGAAACATTCAATCAAGCCCGTAGCTCAGCATTTTTATGATTTCATGATTAGTGACTTAGTTGATGGTTGGCCTTTGTGCTAGATAACAAAAATGAGTAGACGTTCAAACTTATGCAAGAGGTAGTATTTTAACCTACATTGGGGGATTTGCTTAATTATAGTGAAAGCGAGAAGGGCTAACATGAGTTTTTTGTTAATATAGAGAGTCTTGTAGGTTTCCACAGGAAATGGAGCAGGAAAACTTGTGGTAGGAGAAAGTTAGAAAATCGGTCCACAGGAAATGGAGCAGGTACCGTATTTGTTGAAAACAAAGAAGAAGAAAAAATAGAGAATATAAATTGAATAAAGGCGGAAGTTGTGAAACTCCTCAAATAAAAGATTTAGCTCGAGTGCTTTCACTAGATTAAGTAGAATTTAAACTTGCGTGTTTGAATGTATAGACCAAGAAAACTTGTGAGTAGTTGATGGCCTTTGTAGTGTGATCTTAATTGTGTTTGGGTTGCGAGTCTTGACATATCATAACTCCAAAATTTCTAAGTGGTTTGTTAACTTGGTGACTATGTAAACCAAAGGAACTCCATGAATTTTGAGTCGGGTGTAGGATTAGTGAGTCAGTGCATTATTATATTAGGAGTCTAGTTTAGCTTGTGTTGTCATCTACACCTTTACTCGGGACGTGCAAAGTCTTAAGTTTTGGGGGGTATTGGATAAGTTAGTATTTATAGGTATTTAGTAATTTGTTTTAATATATTTAAATATAGAAAGTCTCTAAAATACTTATTTAATTATATTTATTGGTTGTTTTCATGTGAAATAGAGTGCGTAGTATACTTCATGGCAAAAAAATACTCAAAATGGAGTATTTACATGCATTGATCAGACGCTGGACTATTTGCCTCGAGTTACGTGCCGCGTAGTGGGTAGAATATGAGACAACAGACCAAATAACATAGGGGAGTGACACAGTCAAGTAACTTGGAAACAGCTGCTGTTATATTGCCTCGAAATGCGTGCTGCCATAGTCCCCGGATTGATGCACAAACTTGTTCGTTATTTGCTTCCCAACTGCCCATCCACGTGGCAGCTCGTCATTGAATCATCACACCAAATCAGCGCCATGTGCCGCACGCCGATTTTTCCACATCGTCATTCCACCAGCTTTCCTGCAATCAAGAGCCGCCACGTGGCATCTCACCATCACCACATCACGAAAAACCATTTCTCTTCGTTTAGCAGCTCTTCGATTTTCTCGGGATGCGCATTAGCACCATCTCCCAGACTTTCGCCGATTTTGTGTGATTCTCACCACCGCCTTCTTGCGTGACATGTGTCGCTCACACACCACACAACAATGTCATCAATAGCGGTCTGGACCAATGGGAGAATGGGAGAACGTCGTGTCGGCGTGCGGCAGGGAAACAAGTCGGGATTATGGATTCATGGCATCTTATGTGAGATCTTTTATTTTATTATTTAATTTAGTTTAAATTCTCCTATTTCATTATTGTTGATTTTAATGAATATGGTTTAGATCTAGGGTATGTATGTGGCCAATGCATGTTTTTAGGGGGACAACCTATAGTTATTTGGACCATTAGCATCCGTGTAATTGTGCTTTTGGACCAATAAAGTTACGACCACTCACCCGTTTGCCGTAAAACCCTTTCGGTTCTTGAGTGTGCAACAATTGAATCTAGGTTAAATCGGAAGTGGATGCGATTCGGTTATTTAGGATTAGTGTTCCAACAGAACCATTTTACTTCGGTTAGTGTGTTAAACCTGATTGGTGGATGTCTAGGGTTATGCATTAATTAGGGAAGTAGTTAGTGGCGGACGTCCTGGCTATCGAGATTTGGGGAATGAGGAATTTCTTGCGGATGTCAATTTTCTATAGCTAATCTATGAGAATTTAAATTAATAACATTTTGAGAAAGATTGAAGACCGTGATTGCTATTGAATCTTGATCCCAAGTTGTGGAACTGTAGACCTAGGTGTTACTTAGGTGTTCATTAATTGTTTTCAAAGTTATTTTTGTTATTTTATTTATTTAGTTTAGTTAGATTAGTTAGTTAAGTTATTTATTTTAAAACCCCGATTTTTCCTTTTCGTTGTTTTTAACCTTAGAAAGACCACCAATCTCTGTGGGATCAACCCTTTGCCACTATTCTACAAAATAGTTGGTTTAGGAAATTTTGTTTTATTGACGCATTCGGTGCGCTTCACTATTTTTACCTCCCTAATCAATAACTATTTCTCGATGTTATATATTTTACGGTTGTACCGTCCATATCTGGCTTAAAAGCTTCGATGGCCATGATAACTTCTAAAACCTAATATCAACTCACACGTGATCAAGATGTTTGTAGCATTATGCTCAGAATCAATACAAATTCTAAACATTGCACTTTTTATCTTTATAACCTATTCATGTTTATAGCATAGCATTCATATCATAGGATCCATTGATCCCTAAGATTAATGAACTACTCACACTTCATTGAAACAAAAGACACATAGTGGTATTCATTGAAATATGAGAAATAATCAAATAACTTCAATTAAATCAATAAAATAATACCTGAATCACCACTCGAGTCTTTAATGTCTTCTCTTCCATAAATCTTCTTAATACTAAAGAATAAAGTAAACCTATACTAATTTATGATATTAGTTGCTAGTGGTGTATGGTAATTTGTGAGTTTACAACATTCTAATATTTATTTATACTCCTAAGAAACGTTTGAAAACAATTAAAACCCAACTAGACAATTTCACGCAAAATAAAACTCTAACTTTCTATTTTCTTCATTCTTGGTGTTGTCGAAAGTGGTCTAACACAGTGTGTACAAAACCATGGCGTTTTGACAGTTTCGGTCCCTTTGTGTGTTTTTTCCATTCTTTAGTAGACTTGATGCTTTGTGTAAACCTCCTTCGTGCTGTCCCTTATCCTCCAAGGCATCATGAAAGCTTCGACTGTCCTAGCTCATTTCCTTGGTCTTCTACGTTGTGCTTTCATCTCCCACACTGTGTCTTCATCTCCCCACAGTGCCAACCATTCTTGCCACATCGTCAACCTCTTTTGTGTGTATTTTAGCTCTATTTCTTAACGAATTTCCCCGTTTATCTCTTTATACCTTGTATACCTGAAAATACATAAATATCGTCAATTAGAGCTCATTTCGTGATATTTATGCTAATTATACTACTAAACTAAACCTATATATAAGTCTAAACTTATATTTTGTAAAAAGAAAACTTAACTCAATTAAGCTACCAGTACTCAAGCTAAATATTTTTTTGTTCTATCAATCTCAGGGTCGTAAGGCACTAAGTCCTTCTCTCCTTGCTATGTATACACTAATCATCCTTGAAAAAACCACAAAAGATCAAGTGCACATGTCAAATTTGAAACTTAAACTTTCCTTTTTTGTTTTGTTCTTACAAACTTGAAAGTAAAGTACTTAAAACAAAACTTAGCAACTTTTCAAACTAACTAAGTGTACGTGGCTACTATCCTGACAAGAAGACCAAAAACTTTATCATAGCCTCAAGTATAACGACTCAATTGTAGTAATATTGTTACCAACTTACGTTGATTACAGATATCTTCCTCAGCGAAAGGTGTATGCACTCAGTGTTACCTTGTCAAAATTACTCTATTGCTAAGGAAATCCTTTTTAATTTGGTTTAATAACTAAACTACTTTATTCAAACAAATCAATGTAAATACTTTTAAACTCTTATATTAAGAATATCTTAATTCACAACTTCACCTTGGAAATGAAATAAGATGCTTTTCAACTCATTTTCTCATATTTATTATGTGTGTGTAATGCCTAATTTGAATAGACATATTTCATTCAAATCCACTTCAACCCATTGTTGTGAAGGAAAAAATTCTAATGTGCAAACTAGAACTCCACCTATCTGTGTGAGTGATGTAAGTTTATACATTGCTTGAAGTTCCAAATCTTTAGATTCATAACCAATTAAGTTTAATATCCATGCCTCTCTAATCAATAACTATCTCTCGATGCTATATATTTTTTTGTTGTACCTTCCATATACGGCTTAAAAGCTTCAATGGCTATGATAACTTCTAAAACCTAATATCAACAAATATATGATCAAGATGTTCGTGGCATTACGCTCAAAATCAATACAAATTCTAACCATTGCATTTTTATCTTTACAACCGATTCATGTTTATAGCGTGGCATTCATACCATAGGATCCATTGATCCCTAAGATTAATGAACTACTTACACTTCTTTAAAAGAAACATGAACATAGTGGTATTCATTGAAATCATAGATATAACCAAATAACTTTAATTATATCAATAAAACTAGTACCCGAATCACCACACATGAGTTTTCAATGTCTTCTTTTTCGCAAATCTTTTTACTACTTAAGAATAAAGTAAACTTATGCTAATCTATGATATTGGTTGCTAATGGGTGATAATGTATGGTAATTGGTGAGTTTACTACATTCTAATATCTATTTATACTCCTAAGATTTGTCTGAAAATAATTAGAAACCCTACTAAAAAATTTCACACAAAATAGAACTGTAACTTTCTATTTTCTTCTATCTCGGTGATGTGTGTAAGTGATCTGGCGCTGTGTGTACAAAGCCATGGCACCATGAAAACTTCGGCCATTTTTTGTGTTTTTCCTTCTTTAGTAGACTCGGTGCCCTGTGTAGACCTCCCCAACATCGTCCCTTGTCCTCCACGGCACAATGAAACTTCAGCTGTCCTAACTCATTTCCTTGGTCTCCTACGTTGTGCTTTCATCTCCCACATCGTGCCTTCATCTCCCCATAGCGCCAACCATCCTTGCCACAGTGTTAACATCTTTTATGTGTATTTTAGCTTCATTGTTTCATGAATTCCCATGTTTATCTCCTTTATGCCTTATATACATAAAAATGCATAAATACCATCAATTAGAGCTCATTTCGGGATATTTTTTCTAATTATACTACTAAACTAAACCTTTATATAAGTCTAAATAATTACTAATCATATGGTCTTAAGGGTTTTCCACTAAATCTTCCACCACATGCATCAATACCACCACCAGAGGACTTGACTCTGCGACAGCAAAGGCTCTGGATTGCTGAGATGAGGAGATAGTACAAAGAAGGCAAGGCTTAGTATCTTGAATCATAATTAAGATAAGAGTAGGGCCGATTGAACGAACATCGTAACTTCATGTTATTTGCATATCATCAGAGGGACATAGGTAGATATAAGAGGAGCAGACAGATGAGATAGAATGATAGGTTTATTGGCTTTTTAGCAGCACCGAACTCCACTTTTGATCCAGACGTGGTGCAGAGTAAAAAGGTGGAACCTCTTTTAACCACATCCTTTGTTGGAGCGGATGATGCTGATGATGATGATGTGCAATCCTAAGGTTCGAGTCTTAGGATTTCTTTAGACTTTGGGGAGATGAAAGATACATTTATACTAATTAACTTTACATTTGAGATATTTTGTCACTTTGTTTAATTTTTATGTTTAGTTTATTATTATCATCTTGTGTTATTATATGTTTGTGCTTATTTTTTTCATGTTTCAAACTTATTTTTAAATCTTGAGGACAATATTTGGTTTAAGTTTCGAGGCATCAACACTACATTATGGGAAGTGGTAAGAAATGATGAAATAAGGATAAATATTGCAGGTATGATCATTACATTTTATTTATGAAGCAGTTAAATAAGAAAGCATGGTAATGTATCTTTTTCATTTACTTATTATTTGAATTTATTTAAGTAGCATAGATTAGGTTATATATAATAATAAGTAATGAATGAGTAATTTATGTTCAAAGTTCATGCCTTTAATTGAGGATGAGTAAGAATACAAGTATCTTATTGATATGAAACTCAAGAGAGTGTCATCCATTTTTGAATAAAATGAGAAATGTAGCAAACAACGGTATGATTTCATGATTAGAAACCTAGAGTTAGGGAAGACCATGAACTTGAAACAAAAGCAAGGAGAATACAAGAACACTTCTTGTGGAAAAAGTTAGATCTCTAAGGAATTATGTAATACATATGAATCTTACTTGAGTATAAAAAATAATCAAAGAATGTACTAAGATGGAAAGATATAGGCATAGTGTTTAATGAAAAAGTTGGAGTTAGAACTTGCTTGATAAAGTGAAAGTGAGAAATGATAATAAGAGTTTTAAATAAAATAGAGAATTCCAAATATTCTACAAGAAAATGAGCGGAGAATTTGAAGGTTGGAAAAAAGAGAAAAAATAGAATCCATAGGAAAGGAGCAGGTACCGTATAACTAGAAAATACGATGAGAAAGAAAGATAAATATATATATATATATATAAATGAAAATAAAGGCGGAAGTTAGATTAAATCTCTTTAAGTATAAGATTCAGCTTGAATACAAGTAGCTTAATTTAGTTAAGTTTTATTTCCAACTATATGTAGTCCTATGGACTCTTGAAGTTCTAAAGTCTACAAAACTAATATGATTTATACTTATTTGTGAATTCTTGAACTTGATGAGTAATCATGAGATTGTACACTTGTTACTCAAGTGTCGAGGTGAAATAAACTTGTAAGTAGTGATGGTTTTGGTTGTGAACTACATTGGTGTTTCAAAAGTGAATTGTATATGTTGTTAAGGCTACATGTTTTTGAAAGTATAAGTTTTTGCAAATAAATGCTCTTGAGTGGATTATTAACTTGAAATGATTTGAATTAAAAGATACTCCTTGAACGATGAGAAATGAATATGAAGTTAAGTAGTAGTAATAGTAGGGACCGTGCAACTAAAAAATATGAGAAAGTGAAAGAAAGTGAAAGTTAGTAGTAGCTAGTACAAGTAGTAAAGTTTTCTTTCCAACTATATTAAGTCTTATGGACAAGTAGTAGTAGTAGTAGTAGTAGTAGTAGTAGTAGTAGTAGTAGTAGTAGTAGTAGTAGTAGTAGTAGTAGTAATAATAACACTTAGTAAAATACACTTTTGCTCAAGACGTGCGAAATTCAAAGTTTGGGGGTATTTGATAAGTGATTATTTAGATTTATATATAGCACTAGTTTAGTATTATATTTGATATAAATATCCCGGAATGAGCTTAAATTGACGATATTTATGTATTTCCATGTATAAACAAGAAATACGAGTGATTTTGTGAAGAAACGAGGCTAAAATGCATAAAACCACACTTGACGTCGTGGCTAACACACTTGTTGCCATGGAAGAAGGCTTGATAGCGTAGGCATGGCGTGGAAGACCAAGAAGAGAAGACAAAGTGGACAGAAGAGACGGCCCAGTGGCGTGTTGTGGGTCATAAGGGACGGTGCTAGGAAGGTCTACATATGACGCCGAGTCTACTGAATGAGGAAGATTGCACACAAAGTGTCCGAAAGCTGTTATGGCATCGTGGCTTTACACACATAGCACCGAATCACTTATGGACAATGATGAGATAAATAAAATAAAAAGTTAGACTTCTATTTTGGGTCGAATTATGTACTAGGGTTTCTAATTATTTTATATAGTGTCTTAAGATTATAAATAGGTATTAGAACATGGCATAGAATGGTTTACAATTAATTTAGCATAGTTTTACTTTGTTCTTGAGTATAAAGAAGATTTGTGGAAGAGAAGACATTGAAGACTCACACGTGGTTGTTCGGTATTGATTTTGATGATGTTTGAGTAGTTCATTAATCTTAGGGATCAATGTATCCTATGGTATGAATGCTACGCTACAGTTGTTATGAGTGGATTATAAAGTTAAAACATGCAATGGTTAGAATTCATATTGATTCTGGGCATAATGCTACGAACATCTTGATCACATGTTTGTTAATATTTGGTTTTAGGAGTTATCATGGCCATTGAAGCTTTTAAGCTGGATATGGATGGTACAACAATAAAATAAATAACATCGATAAATAGGTTTTGATTAGGAAGGCACATATAGTAAATTAATTGGTTATGAATCTAAAGATTTGAAACTTAAAGCAATGTGGAACTTATGTTATTCATACTGATAAGTGGAGTTTTTTTGCATATTAGAATCTTTTGTCATAACTGCGGGTTGAAGTGGATTTGAAGGAAATATGTTTATTCTAATTAAGCATTGCATACACAAAATGAAGATGAAAGGAGTGAGTTGAAAAGTATAGTTATTTAGTACCTGGGTGAAGTTGTGAAATAAGATCTTCTTAATATAAAATTACAATTATTTACAAAGTTTTGTTAGAATAGAATAGTTTAATTAAAACCAATTAAAAGGGATTTCCTTAGCAATAGAGTAAATTTGACAAAGTATATTGAGTGCAATACACCTTTCCATGAGGAAGATGTTCGTAATCAACGTAAGTTGATCACATTTTTACCACAATCGAGTCGTCATACTAATAAGTGATTATTTATACTTATATATATAGGGTTAGTTTAGTCGTATATTTAGTATAAATATCCTTAAATCAGTGTCAAATCATGGTATTATTGCATTTTCAGGGAATTAAGGTGTAAATGAAGGAATTGAGGAAAAATGAGAAGAAATAGAGTAATAACACACAAAAACACACTTGGCGCCATGGCCACATGTGTTGACACTGTGGGCATACAAGGCATAGCATGGAAAGGAAAGACACAACATGGGAGATAAGAAAAAGTGAAGAAAACCAACTCAAGAGGTATGCCGCAGTGGCGCCATAGTGCAGCACAGGGGACGGTGCTGGATGAGCAGGGCACGACAACGGGGCACCAGGGAGTGAAAAAAGAAATACATATGCAGTGTTTGTGACATCGCCAGGGCCGTAAGTGACATCGCAGACACATAGGAAATAGAAAGTGAAGTTTTAATTCAAGTTAAATATTAAAGTAGGTTTTTAATTGTTATTAAGGGGTATAAGTAGGTATTCGGACGTGGTAAACTCACCACATACCAACTATTAGCCACAATCAAAGTAATTTAGCATCGCTTTTACATTAAGTTTGAGTAATTAAGGAGTTTATGTGAAGAAAACCTTGAAGATTTCACGTTTGCAATTCAAGTTCGGTTTCATTGATTAAATTCAAGGTGATATTTATATTCATCTCTGATTTGCAATGATTTTCAAAATGAATTGTTATATATGTGTTTCAATGAAGTGTGAGTAGTCTATTTATATTAAGGATCAATGGATCCTATGGCATGAATGTTATGCTTTGAACATGAACAAAATGTGATAATAAAAACTGCAATGGTTAGAACTTGTATTGATTCTGAGCGTAATGTTTTAGACATCTTGATCATGTGTTTAATGAACTTAGGCTTTAGAAGTTATCATGGTCATTAAAGTTTTTAATCCGGACATAAATGGTATAATCGTAAAATACACAACAATGAAAGATTGTTGTTGATTAGGGAAGCACGGATAGTAAATTTAGTTGGTTATGAATCTAATGATTTGACACTTAAAGCATTATGGAGCTTAGGTTATTCACATCGGTAGGTGGAGTTCTAGTTTGTACATTATTAATCTTCTCCATCACGACAGTGGGTTGAAGTAGATTTAAAGGAAATATGTTTATTCAAATTAGGCATTGCACACAACATATTGAGATGTAAACATGAATACAAAGCATGGAATTAAATTACCTAAATGAAGTTGTGAAATAAAATATATTTAATATAAGAGTTCATGTAAAGTCAAATTGATTTGTTAGATAGTTTAGTTTTGTATAAAACCAATTAAAAAGTGAATCCCTTAGAAATAGTTCAAGTAAAATAGGTAATTAACAACTTGTGAAAAAAACTTTTCCCTGAGGACGATATCCGTGATCAACGTAAGTTGATTGCACTATTACTACAAGTTAGCCGTTATACGTGCGACATGCTTCAAGTTTTTGGCGTCGTTGTTAGGGATAGGCACCCATTAGTATTACTTAGTTAGTTTGACTAGTTTCTAAGTTTTGTTTCAGCACTTTACTTTTCAGTTCATAAAACCATTTGCTGGTTGATGGTTCATCGGAATGAAAATGTCTCGTTAACTCGTGAAAGAACTTAAAGGAGTAAAGGAGTTCAAAATGGTGAAGATAAGGTGCATAGGCAAATCGAAGGTAAAATTTATTAATTTTTATATTTTCATGGTTTATATGTTGTCATGACACCTTTTGTGAGTTGTACACAAAGTTGGAGGAGCACTATACGTTAAGATGTAGGCTTTGAGGTCGACGTCATGGGTATTACCCACGATGCCTTGAGTATAAGCCTCGGTGCCAAGGTGGTAACAGGCTAAAAAATGGGAAAAATTCCTACTACAGCGTTGACGTAGTGGCAGCGCCAGGGTCAATAAAAGGGGTTTTAAACCCCATTCTCCTTCATTCTTCACACTTGCACTAAAACCCTATCCCAAAACCCCCAAGCATACATCCCTCTAGAGCCAAAGTTTGATTATTTTTAAGTGAGATTAGTGATTTCCTAGTGATTAAGAGTGAAGAAATAGGTACATTGTGGATTAGCACAAGTTGAAGAGCTAGGGCTTGGATTTGTGGATTTTGATTCCAAAGAGAGTTGGGGTTCTAGTTGGTGAGAAAAGTTTGAGGGCTTTTATTGAACAAGACTTAGAGGAGTGATCTACACCGAAAATTAAGGTACATTTACAATTTCATCTAGTTATGCTATGAGTTTTTAAAATTTTGATGATATTGTATGAAATTATGGATTCGATGTTGTAGGGTAGGTTTTGCAAGATTGTTTGAATGTGAGCATTAAACTTACCCATGGAGACTTAGTTGGTATCTTTGCATTATTTAGCGTATGCATGGTCCATGTTATGTGAATTTTGATTTTTGGGTGATTTCAAGTCCAAGTTCCATTGCATTGTTGTTAATTGCTTGAAATTGGAAGAAAATAGCAAAGAAAAGGAAACAAGTTAGCCAAATTGGAGTAAATGATTTTGAGGCATCTACCTCTTAGAATCCTAATGACGAATAGCTTAGACATTGTAAAACCAAAATTTCATTTGTAAATAGGCTAATGAGCGATATGAGAAAGTTTTACGTAGAGAGCTCATTTGCGAAAAGGAAATTGATTTGTCGGCCAAATATGATAAAATAGTGAACAATTTCATTAGGCAACAAAATTGGGAGCAACTTAGTCAAGACTATAGGGAAAATAAAGTTAAAGGGGTTAGTGGGATTGTTTTTGAATTATATGCTAATGCGTAGTTCACAGCTAAGGATGAGCCAGTGAAGGTGATAGGGGTTTTGTTTCCCTTCAATAGACGTTAGATCAATACTTTCTATGAGTTGGATGAATTAAGCTTGTATGAATCCGCACAGACTTTCCTTGCTAGACTTTATGAAAGACCAACCTATACATATTTAGAGCCATAGAAGATGCATTGGTTGTCCCAAGACAACAAGGATGGGTCATGAGAGCTGAGAATGTGTTGAAGCATATTAAGAAGGGAAGTTTTAGAAAGGTTTACAGGATGCGGCAACATTTTCTTGTTTCATCGCTATACCCACTTTTCAATAAGGTGAGATCATACACACCAGTCTGAGGGAGTCCTCATGTTGGAGTTGTTGTACCCTATATTGATTACTCATATGTACTTGAGCGCCAGAGTGAGGATGAAAGATGACGAAGAATTTGATATAGAGGCTCTACCAACCATGGATGAAGCTTTCATGTGCACGTTGAAATCACCACCTGGTTATCAAGACTCCGAGGATGAGAGAGAGAGAAGGCTGAGGGAGCTAGACTTAAGGCCGAGTTATTGGCTAAAAGGCAAGAGAATTAGGCAGCAACAGAAGAAGCAGATAGCAGAATTAGCCTAAAAACTAAAAGATGAGGAAAATGAAGAAGAGAAGGACCAACAACAACAAGGATTTGTTGAGGCTACGAGTTTGTAGACCCAGAGTTAGGAAGCAGGACTAAGACGGTCTTAAAATCTTTCCACCACCTCCTCCACCACAGACACCTATACCACAACTAGAGGATTTGACTCCACGATAGTAGAAGCTATGGATAGTAGAGATGAGGAGACAGTACCAAGAGGATAGGGCACAATATTAGGCATCCATGTTGAGATACGAGCAGGATATGAAGAGGAGAGAGCAGCACTAACAAAAAGAATAGCGCAATTTCATGTTATTTGTGGATTATCATGAAAACATAGCTAGATATGAGAGGAGTAGATGGATGAGACCTACTAATAGGTCATTAGGTTTTCCAGCAGCACCAACATACATGTTTGATCAGGATTTAGTGCAGAGTAGGAAGGTGGAGCATCCATTGACATCATCATAAGCTAGAGTTGATGATGCAGATGATGATGATGATGCTTAAGCCCGAAGTCAGTGTAATAGAAATCCTTTAGACCTGGGGAGTTGAGAGTGCCTTTGATACCATTTAACATTTTAATATTTGAGATATTTTGTTAATTATTTACTTGTTTAAATGTTTAGTTTAGTTTATTATAACTCATGTTATTATATATGTTTGCGTGTTTTAGTGTTTTCATGTTTTAGGCTTACTTTTAAGTCTTGAGAACAAGGTTTGGTTTAAGTTTGATGGCATCGACATTACACTACTCAATGAGAAGTGGTAAGATAGGCTGAGAAATAAGGATAAACACTACAGGTATGATGGTTTAAATTTTAAATCTGAAGCAGTTGAGAAGGAAAGTATGGTAGTGTATAAATTTTTTTCATTTATCTACATATGAATGTTTAAGTAGTATAGATTATGTTATATATAGTAATATGTAGTGAATAAGTAGTTCATTTGCATGTTCATGTCTTTCATTGTAGATGAGTAGATTACAAGTATCTTGTTGATATGAAACTCAAGAGAGTGTTTTTAAATTTTTAAAAAGAAACAATGAAATATAGCAAACAACAGTGTGATTTCATGATTAAAAACCTAGAGTTAGGGAAGACCTTGAACTTGAAACAAAAGCAAGAAACTGAACACTTCTTGTGGAAAAAGTCAAATCTCTAAGGATTCAATAATAAGTGTGAATCTTACTTGAAAATAAAAAACAATTATAGACTTAGAGCAAAGAGGGGAAGAAATAGGCATTATATATTAGAAGTTGAAATTAACTTACTTGTTTTAGTGAAAGTGAGAAGTGCTAACAAGTGCTTTAGAAATTAAAAAAAATGAGAGAATCCCAAAAGTTCTATAGGAAATGGAGCATAGAACTTGATGGTTAGAAAAAGCGAGGAAGAATAAAATCCATACAGAAAGGAGCATGGATTGTTAAATAAAAAATAATAAAAATAAGAAATGAGAGAAAAAATAAAGAAAAAAGGTAAAAGTAAACTAAAACTCTTCAAATAAAAGATTTAGCTAGAGTATGAGTAGCTAATTGAGTCAAATTTCTATTCCGATTATGTTAGGTCCTATACATTCTTGAAGTACTAAAGTCTACAAATATGAGTTTGATTTATGCTTATTTGTGAATTCATGAGATTAATGAGAAATCATGAGACTATATACTTGCTTCTTGAGTGTTGAAACGAAACAAACTTGTGATTAATGATGGTTTTTTATTGAGATCTACTTTAAAGTTTTGAAAATGAAGTTATATGTGTAGTTAGAGCTACATGCCTTAAAAAATGTAAGTTTTCGTAAAGAAAGACTCTTGAATGGATTGTTAACTTGAAACTTAGTAAATTGAAGGATACTCCAAGAACAATGTAAATTGAATTAGAACTAGTTATTAGAAGGCTTAGTAGAATACACCTTTGCTCGGGACGTGCAAAATCTTAAGTTTAGGGGTATTTGATAAGTGATTATTTATACTTATATATAAGGTTATGTATAAATACCCTTAAATGAATGCTAAACCATGATATTATTGTATTTTCAAGGAATTAAGGTATAAAGGAAGGAATTAAGGAAAAACGGGAAGAAACAGAGTAAAAACCTATAAAATAAAATTAGCATCGTGGTCGCATGCATTGACGTTGTGGGAATATAAGGCACAGCATGAGAAGGAAAGGCATGGTGTGGGAGGGAAGAAAAAGTGAAGAAAATCAACTCTGCAGGTCAGGTGCAGTGGAGCAGAAGGAGCAGGGAACAGTGCCGACGCACCAGGGAGTGAAAAAAATACATATGCGATGTTGGCGTGATATGGCGCTTATGATGGGCTAAAGGGCACACCGGGCAAGAAGTGACAACGTTAGAGACGCAAGAAATATAAAGAGAAGTTTTAATTCCAATTAAATTGTAAAGTAGGGTTTCTAATTGTTATTAAGGAGTATAAATAGGTATTAGGACGTGGTAAACTCACCATATACCAACTATTAGCCACCATTGGAGTAATTTAGTAGAAGGGATACATTGACTTTGAGTATTAAGGAGTTTATGTGAAGGAAACATTGAAGAATTCACGTTTTCAATTAAAGGTTGGTTTCATTGATTAAATTCAAGGTAATATTTATATTCATCTCTAATTTGTAATAATTTCCATAATGAATTGTGATAGGTGTGTTTCAATAAAGTGTGAGTAGTCTATTTATCTTAGGGATCAATGGATCCTATGGTATGAATGATATGCTTTGAATATGAACAAAAAATGATAATAAAAGTGCAATGTTTAGAGTTTATATTGACTCTGAGCGTAATGCTTTAGACATTTTGATCACATGTTTAATTAACTTAGGCTTTAGAAGTTATCATAGCCATTGAAGCTTTTAATCCGAACATGAACTGTACAACCGGAAAATACACAACATCGAGAGATAGTTGTTGATTAGGGAGGCGCGGATAGTAAACTTAGTTGGTTATGAATCCAATGAATTAAGACTTAAAGCAATGTGGAGCTTACGTTATTCACATCGTTAGGTAGAGTTCTAGTTTGCACATTAGAATCTTCTTCGTAATGATAGTGGGTTGAAGTGGATTTGAAGAAAATTTGTCTATTCTTATTAGGCATTGCACACAACATATTGAGATGTAAACATAAATACAAAGCATAGTATTAAATTACCTAGGTGAAGTTGTGTACTAAGATATACTTAATATAAGAGTTCAAGTAAAGTTAAATTGATTTGTTAGATAGTTTAGTTTAGTATAAAACCAATTAAAAATGAATCCCTTAGCAATAGATCATGTTAAATAGGTAATTAACAACTAGTGCAAAAAACTTTTCCCTGATGATGATATATGTGATCAACATATGCACTATTACTACATGCTAGTTGTTATACTTGTGGAATGCATCACATACTTACAGCCACAACCACTACATTGATCTACCAAACTATTTTTTTGAATTCTAGTACACGGACGACAAGATATGCTGGGGTTCGACTGAAATAGACCATCCCACGACCTCAGTGACCATGGAAGATGAAGAAGATGGTTTTTTTTTTGGTTTTGTGAGAGTTTCAATATGGGGTATGAATGTCGAAAACGGGTTGGGGTGATTTTTTTTATTTGTTAAAACGATGGTATTCTTGGGATTTTGAAAGAAAAGTTGGGTTCGTTTGATAAAAAATTCAAAAATGAGATACGTTGAAGCAATGGGGTCCTCAAAGCAAAAATAAGGGTCTGTTTAGCTGCTCCTATCAAAAAATATTTGCAGCGAAACGAAACTCCCTTTGATTTTCAAAAAAACTCCACAACTTTATAAGCATCACTCACTTTAAGAACATACAACTCCATATAGTTTTATGAGCCTTTCAATTTACACCGAGATTTGTTTCCTCTTTTTTTAAAAAAAAAAAAGTCGAACTTGATCTTAATGTAATATAATGTGTTTAATCCACATTTTATTGTGTACTTTTTGTAAAAAAAAAAGATAAAATAAAAATGAGTGCATGTTTATTTTACTCTTGTGAATCCTAATCTAATAATAGTCTTAAATTCAATTCATATAAAAATGAATAGGGAACCATAACACTGTCGATAGGAAGCAATCGATCATACATAATATGCATGGTTTATTTATCATTTAAAAATGGTTTCATGTTCATTTTTACTCTTATGAATCCTAATCTAATAATAGTCTTAAACTCAATTCAATTAAATTATGACTTTTTATGCGAGAAATGCATGTGTGCTTGTTTTAATTAGCATCTCATCCAATGAATTTTAGTTCATTTCTCGTTTAAATAAGAATTCTATAAACTTCTCTAATTTGGTATAAAAATTATTCATGTTGAATTAAACTTCTCTGAATTAATTAATCTCAATTTTCAAGAAAAGGCGAATTATAAGGCAAAATCGAAGTTTCAATTCTAAGAGTGCTTCATCACGCTTCTCGTCACCTAGTCACCTCAAAAGTTGAAAATTTCGAGATTCTTCTTCCTTTGGCCTCAATGTCACCTCAACTCGAGACTCAAAAGCATGACACCATCACGGGACAAAAAATGGTTTTGAGCTTTGGCGATTCAATCACGCTCCTCTTCGTCTCTTTCTATTTTTTTCTGGCTTTTGGACCTCAATCACCCTTTTTACATTAAATCTCCTCCTCTTAGTGCAGTAATTTTATATCCCTCTTTTAATTTAGATTGGGTCAATTTTGAACGTGGGATTGTTTTGAAGCCTTTAATCTCTTTTAAATTCCAAACTCGTCCCTTAAAGATCTGACTCAGTGGCACATCAATACTATTTAAAACTAAAAAGAATATAAAGATAAATTGCAATAAAATACAAATTTGAAGATTTTTTTGAGAAATTTTTAGCTGTAGATTATTTTGAAAAAAAATCAGGTTTGGGATTTTCTTGGCTATTTAGCCATTAAAAATAAAAACTCTTAAAATTCACATCCAAAACAACAAGTATTCACCCAAAGAGAACATTTACAACAACGAAATCCCAAAGCAATAACCAACCAATAAACTTCAAATAATAGAGTACTTCAATCTCAAACCAATGATACACACACTTGAACAAACAACAATATCAAATCTCAAAAAAACATAAAAACTAAAAAACAAACAACAAAATCAAATTAATGAAGTTTTAGAAAAGCAATGAATAAAGATAAAGTTATTATTTACTCTTTTTCATCAATTAGCTAGGTGCCCATTAGTGGATATTTAAAGAAAATTTTAATAATGGCTAGTTTTTTTTCTTGGAAACATTCATAAAGAATGATGCTTGAGATTAGGCATCATTTTACAATTTGAAAATAAATCAAAAAATTATTCCTAAGGAGTTGCACACTTAAGTTTGGAAACATTTTTAATTTCAAATCTTGGTGGATACGTTTGACCTTCATTCCATGTATGCCTAGATTTTCTTACCATATATGCGTCTCGATCCACCTAAAAAAATTTTGAATATCAAATCTTACTTTCTATTTTTGAGCCTTATCACCCTCCTTCAAGCTAGTGAGTGGAAAGTAATGAACTCCCAGCTTTTCACGAAAAACTTTGAATGCACGCTTCAAAAAGGGTTTGGTGAAAACTTCAGTGATTTGAAGATGAGATGGGACAAATTTTGTCGCTAATACACTCGCAGCAACTTTCTCACGAATAAAATGGTAGTCAAGCTCAATGTGCTTGGTAGGAGCGTGAAAGACTAGATTTACAGTCATAGGTAGAGCTCTAAGATTGTCACTCAATAGTTAAGGAGTAGTAGAAACTAGCATGCTAATGGCATGAAGAAGAAAAGTAATCCATGTAAGTTCACCATATATGGTAGCGAAGGAACAATACTTAGCTTCAACGCTCAACCGAGCAACTGTGGGTTGCTTTTTTGTAAACTAAGATATGCATTTTGATCCTATAAATATGCAATATCATGTAGTATTTCGTCTAGTAAGTTGACAACTAACCCAATCTGCATCACAAAAACCATTTAAAGCAAATGAACTTCGAGAAGGAAAATGAAGACCATAACTTATTATGCCATTGAGATAAAGAAGAATATGTTTGACTGCATGGAGATTTGCAAGTGTAAGTTGGTGAAAATGTTGGCACACTTTGTTAACTGGATGGGTGATATCAGGACAAGTGAAGGTAAGGTATTGAAGGACTCCAACAGTGCTTCGATATTCAGATTCATCAACAAGTGTGTAGTCATTAAGTTGACTAAGGGTGAAAAAGCAATAGGAGTGGATAGGTGAGAGGCAACAAGCATGTTTATGTGTATGAGTGTAACGTCTCGTGTCCTTAAATGAGAGATTAAAGTTAATCCAAATGTTAATTAACCCAAGTTAAGCTCATGGTTAAGCCCAACTTGGCTCGATTAGTGTGTGAGTGTGATTGTTGTGATGTATTGTGTTTGATTTATGTGAGAAATAATTAATGTAACTAGTAGTGGTTACTGTGAATTAATATAAAACCAATAGTTGGAAAATAAACGATTAATGAATTGACTGTATGACTAGTGTGATTCATGTGAAACATGGGGGATCACACGAAAAGACGTGGAAGTAATGTGCATGCTTTGGTGTATTTATTGGCGTACGAAGTAAATAGGAAAGTCCTAAAATATATAGGTGTATATATTTATAAAAATTGATTTATAAATATATCTAAATAAAACATATAGTTTGAAAGTAAATAATTGGAAAATTATGGGACGCTTAATGCAGTGTGTGGGTCAAGGGTGACGTACATGTGTGTTGGGGTAGTGTCACGTTTGAGTGTACTTGTTGGCGCGTATGACAAAATTGTAAACGCATGAATACATGTGTATATATATTTTATTTATAAATATATATATTCAAAATAATTAATCAATTGACGAGCGAATGGTGACACGTGCGGTCAAGGGTGAGACACCTGGGGTGTACAATAGTGACCACGCCTGAGGGTGGCCGTTGGCATGCGTGGTGAATTTATGGGTTAGAAAATACATAGGTATATATATTTATATAAATATATGAATAACATATAGTTTTGGTTTAAATTGTTTAAATCATTAGATTTGCCTCGAGATACGCGTAACATTAGCATCAAGGAGTAGGAAAGTGTTGACGTTGTGATTTTGTAGAAATTGCACCTATCTCGAGATGTATGCAACTCGATCTCAAAACAAATCAAGGGCATGTGATATAAAAATGTCACTTTGCTTCAGGTATCTTTGGATTGTCCTTGAGATTCGTGCGAACGAATCTTGAGAAATGTTTATATTCTATTCAAACATAAGCCGGTTGTAGTAGTGATAATAACCACAAGATCAATCTCGAGATACACAACATGTATATCGAGAATGGTCAAAATATAAATTTAATCTTTAGATCTGCCTCGAGATTTGTGCGATACGAATCTCTAAGAAATCTAATATTTATCTTCTTTAACTAAAATACCATTTCTCCAAAATTCATTTTTGAATCTGTGAATCGAAAGATCGAGAGAGAGGAAGCGAGAATGTGGGTGAAAGAGAAAAAAATGATTGACGAAGATGGATACGGTGAGGGTAAGTGGTTGTGTTGTTGTTGAAGTTTTTGTTTCGTTGGGTGATCGAGAAAGGAGGCTCGGATAACAGTTCGTCTGAGGAAGGAGACGACTTGGATGTCGTCTCCACTCCTAAGACTGCTTGGGGTTGGGGCCAAACCCAACCCCAGTGAACCGAACAAAAAAAAAGAACTAGTTTCGAGCAACAGAGGACGAGAAGGGAAAAAAGGGGTTTAGTCCCCCGAACTGGCCTTAATCGAACCGGTCCAGTTTAGAGGTGAAACCCCTATTCTCAAATTAAAAAAATAATGAATGAAAATGAAAAAAATGCTAGAATTAAGTAAAAATTCCAAAAACTTAGGAAAAAATATATTTGTTGACTAAATAAATAGAAATTAGATATTTCCATAAAAAGTGGGGTATTTGGAAGTTTGTCAAAACTTTATACTAGGGTTTTACCTTGAAAAACATGAAATGGTCGTGTTGATCTAAAAATTAGTAAATTGGTTTTAGATTCAATTGGGACCAGTTTATGAGTTTTAAATTTGAGGTATTTAATATATACATATATATATTGACCCTCAATGGTTTGTAATAGGTTATCGAATACAAGAAAGGTCAAATGACCCGAAAAGTTAAGAAATTGGAAATGGAATCTGACCGAGGTAAGTATGGATTCATTTAACAATCAAATTTGCCTAGATATATAGTATAGTTAGTTCATTTAGTTTATGGACTGGTATATGGGAGCGACGGCGCGGCTCCAGCGACGCGGTGGCGGCGCGGCGAGGAGGCGCGGCCAGCAGCAGTAGGGGTGGCACGGCGGCAGCAGTGAGCGCGGCGGTGGCTGAGCGGCTACGCGATGGAGGAGACGGCAGCGTGGCCGGCGGCAGGGCAGCGCCGGCAGCGGTCTCCGGCGGCGGAGCAGGCGGCGCCGGGAGCGGCCGGCGGTGGCGCGACGGTGGTGCCGGCAGCGGCGCGGTTTTGACGTCGGCGCGGTTTCGACGTCGTGAATCGACGAATGTCGACGACGCGATTGAGGTGAGGTGTATTTCACCTAATTTTGAATTGTGATTTTCATGATTTGCATGATTTACTAGCTAAATGGTACAAATGGACACCAGGGACTTATGATGCTATAGTCAGGTGTCGGGTGCGCATATCGAGATGCGTGCGAGTGCGTTTTTGAGGTACGTAAGATTCTTTGGTTTACTTTTCTATCATTGATTGCATATCTGTGGTTGTTGAATGTTATTCCCCCTATTCCTTGTTATTGATTTCCGTGACGCATTTGGGTTGGGGGTCGAGACTTTTGCTATTCGTGTTGTACTTATGGCACACTAGGCTGTACGCGGGTAATCGGGTGAAAGGAAGTGAGTGTTTCAACTGAAAGGATCCTGTGCGCCCCAGTCCGTAGGTTTCGGGGCCTGCGAGTACCTGTCGGCGGGCTGGGCCGTACCAGGTGAAAGGAAGTGGGGCACTCACTGAAAGGATCCTAGGGGTTTGTCGTACAGTTTAGTGTGACCGGGAGGAGTACACGGTTTGTTTCTCATGTTATTTACTCATGTGATGATCTTAGCACAGTTGTATGTTTAGTTCGCATGATTAATTGACATGTTTATTGATATCGTCTATATTTCTCATAAATGCTCGGTGTACTTTGTTGGAATCTTACTAACTGTACTCCCCGTCTTCCTTTTTGTGATGGGCGAGTGCAGACCCTGCTAGTAGGGGCAAGGAGATTTTGGAAAACTATGTATATACATCGATGTGGTTCCTACCTTGTTGGCGACCTCGGGATGCACTATGTATATACATCGATGTGGCTTGTTGTGGACTGCTATGGACTATACTATCTTTGGCTATGTTCCAACTCATTACCTTCATGCTTGGTAGCGTAGGTGTTTACTATCATGCTTGTATCACAAGATCATTATAAAGTGTCTAGTATAACAAACTTTACGTGCGCATGACACGCAGCCTCCAAGGAAATTGTGCTCATGTCGCGATAGGCCACGCGATTGCTGAAAATGGTGTATGAAAATAATGTTTGGTGGTTTTGGACCAGAACCAGGATAACATGATGTGCTAGTAGTCATGTTACAGTTGTGACATTGACTAGTGGACTCTGTTAGAAAGGGTAATCAAACACCCTCGTATTGAGTAACTATGTCTTTATATAGATTGTTGATAGTTCTGTGAATTCGTACTTACTAGGCAAGTTGGAGCATTCACCCTAATTAACATTTCAAAAATATCAACGAGTGCTACAACTATTGGACAGAGAAGGTTTAGGAGTCTCGATCTTCTCTTCGATGCAATGATTCTTCCCTTGTCTATAATTTGTATTGAATTACAGTTTTGAATTATCCCAAGGGTTAGGAAGTTTTATATAACCAAGTTTTATTCTATTTTGATTTGGTTTTGTATATTGTGTTTTATATCACAAAAAGTTCTTAATTTCCACTGCATTTATAATTTTTTTTTATTGTCGATATTCGATATACAATTGAGTTTATCAGGTGTTAAAGGTGAGGTTGCTAGCTCTAGTTAACTCTGGCTTGTGTACCAGGGCTTAATTAGGGTTTCAAGCCAAATGAATCCTTAGATAGGATTTGGGTCGTTACAGTTGGTATTATAGCATAAGTTTTATGACTTTCAAATTTTTTTTCGAAATAAGTAATAACTTGGATACAGTTTGGTGTCGAAGTTTAAGGTTTTTGGCTCTGATATACCTTGATACCAAATTTTACTAACTCGAGAGTTGTCTCGAGTTAAGAAGAAGCTCGGGATGTAATAAATAGTTTTATCGTGATTTTGGAGGGTAACCAAAAGATAAAAGACTGAGTTATGTTATTTGCTATTTTTTATTATATCTACGCGGAAGATATCAGAGTTAGGCCTTTTGTGAATAATAATAAAATGGTTTAACTCCATCGGTTTCTCACGATATAAGTAATCATTGAAGCTAAGTGGTCAATAGAGTCTTAACTTCAAGGAATGCGAAAAAGGAAAGACATAATAAAACTTACAAAGATAAAAATTAAATTCATTCTCATATTAATCATCTTTAATAGTATTTGTTCTCGCTTTATTAGACAAATAATAGTCAATGAAGAAGTATCTATTAGATCTAGACCTTGAGAGACGTGTTAGGAGAATTTAATTTATAAAATAATGAAATAATGAATGACTTTAGATGGAACTCAAAGAAGGTGAATCACTTTGAGATGAGATCTAATACTAGTATTGAGACTAGTTTAGAAATAATGGAAGTTATTCAGTAAATAAATTAGTGGTTAATGATAAAAACTTATTTGAGGTTAAGAAACCACTAGTATCGAGACTAGTTTAGAAATAATGGAAGTTATGCAGTGAGTTGGTAAGATATCCTAGTCTGATCTTTAGACTGGTATAGTCTATGTTGGGGTGAATGAGTGGTAAATGAAATTTAAAAATTTGAGGAATTCAAAGAATAATACGCAGTAATGGGAATGAATAATCATTACCCATGATTGACAACTCATTTTGATAATAAGATGAAACCAGCCATTCTCAAGAGTTAGTTGAGATCTAGTTGTCATCGTAATATGATTAGAGTTAAGGATATATAAAGATGATCTCAGATGATTGCTGGATCGCTTTAAGTGGATGGTGGAAACTATTAGAATTTACTAGAACTCATGTTATGTTCATTAATGAAAAGCGTAAAGTTTTTGAACTTTATCTTATATAAGTTGTTATTGTGTTATTGATAACAATATGAAATATTTGAAGCTTAAGAGATGCGGGAGCATTACCGTAAGGAGTACAAATAGTGACGGTAAATTGATACATGCCAGAGTTTGCAAGTGCAAGTACTAAGTTTCAAAGATAAATTACTTGTATTGTGTTGAATATTAACTACAAATCGACGGATTTGACTGTGACCGAGACAATTTGGGATTGTCATATATTCAACACAAAGACAAAGGAGTAAAGTAATCTTGAAATAATTAAATAATATAAATGATTGATCTAGAGATCTCTAGTATTGTTATGTAATTTATTTAGTTAACTCAATTATAAGGATTGTTGTAAGTTAAAACAAATACAAGGATGCCTTGGAGGAAAGTTAATATATAGTTTGACTACAATGTTTGCTTGATTGTACCTAAATTGCGGAAGAAGTTAGAGTTCATCCTAAGACTTCTTATTGAGGTAAGAATGTGTGTTGACACAATACAACAAAATTGTAGCCTCTATTTCTATCTATATATGTAGTTCAAAACATTTGAGAATAGCTATTGGGTATTGATAATCTCGAGATAACTATTTTGGTAGTTGTATCAGATATGAAAGGCATCACTTGTAAATGAGAGGAAAATTTGTTGAGAATTTTAGAAGAATCATTAAAAGACAACCTAGAATTATAAAAACCAATGGATTGGTGCAAAGTTAAGTACTAAGTTTCAAACTATGGAGGTTTGAAGAATGTAATTATCAAGGTGAAACAAATTGAAGGTAAGATCGATACCTTGAATTTCTCAAATATTAGGAATTCAATCTAAAACATCACTCATTAAGGTGATTGTGTTGAGAATACCTTAATTAGGAAAAGAACATGGGACATAGCTACCATAAAAGCTACTTAGTAATATCTCTTTGATTAGATTTATAATGGTGATTCATTTGAAGTCGTGCACAGACACATCATCAACAGAGTTGTCTAAAGTAGTAATTACAAGTCTATTCTTTGAAGCTCAGATTGGAGCTAAGCTAAAGATGATTGATTGAGTGGCAAGTTAATGGAGATATTGATTGAAATTATCTAATAAAGGTTTGACTACTAGTTGTTAGTATATTTTATGATAATCTCAAATCATAATATTGAGCATGCAAAGAAAGTTCTTAGAACTGAACTTTAAATAGTGGAGCAAAAATGTAAGGGGAATCTCATGGATTTTTATAAAATATTCATTCAGGTGAAATTAAAAATCATTGTGATAAGAATAAGTTGTTGGTGACCTAGAATGAAAGTTGATGGAGTCAATTTTATAAAGAAATATGAGATATATCAGCAAGTGTAAGCTGATTGTAATTAACCTGGAAGGTTATATTATTCTTTCCCTATATGAATGAGATTTTAAGCTCAGGAATTTATGAAGGATTAACCTAAGTTTTAATGGAAACTGAAAGTTGTTGACATTGTAGTTGTAGGACTGATAGAGTCTGCAAATTTCTTGCTAGTATCGTGATTAAATTCTTATGAACAGTAGGCGGGATATATCTGTGTAGAAAGAGTTAAGAGTTTATAGAGAACTAAGATTATTATTTCGGTGAGAAACTAGAAGTTGGTTTCCCATAGGGAAAGAGATGTATAATAATTGGGAGAGACTTTTCTCAATCTTAACATAATGTATATGCAGCTAATCTTAGTTCTAGAGAATATAATTTCTAAGCTGGTGACTTGGAATGTGGTAATTATTGGAGGACATATATTTTACTGTGTGAGTTCTCTGATATTGATATTATCAAGCTATAAATGTTAAGGTGTATCCCTTTAAAGTTTATATGCTTAGCTTTGTCGTCAATTAGTTTGAGACTAGGAGTAAAGATACAAGCAAGTTTGAGCCTGAATAATTTACAACTACACAAAAGGGTGTAAGTAGACTATCAGTATGCAACTATAACTCAGATAGATGGAAAGAATGTGTTGACAAGCATCATAGGGTGTTGAAATATTCAAAAAATGTATGTATTCTTTCAAACTTCTCACCTATGAAATGGCAATGTAAATTCAGAAATTTTAAGATTAAGGAAATCTTAAAAATGATTATATACAATACCGTCGATATATTTATGTTATTAAAGTTAAATCAGTTCGTGTCCAGTGCTAACTGAAACTAAGTTGATTGAAAAGAAGGTGTGTTAATCAAGGAATTAATTTGGGAAATGAGGAAATAACTCCCCTATATTTTCGACATTATAGTTAGTTGATAACTTTAATTTTAAGGATGAAATTGCTTAAGTTGGGGGGAATATAATGACTCGTGTCCTTAACTTGGATATTAATGTTAATCTGAATGTTAATTAACCCGATTTAAGCTTGTGGTTAAGCTCGGCTTGTCTCGATTAGTGCGGGAGTGCGATCATTGTGATGTATTATGTTTGATTGATATGAGAAATAATTAACATAACTATAAGTGATTAATGTGAATTAATATAAAACCTATAGTTGGAAAATAAACGATAAATGAATCGACTGTACGCTTAATGTGTCACATGTGAATCGTGAGGGATCATACGAAGAGACATGGAAACGATGTGTACGCAGATTTATTCGCGTATGAGGTAAACAGGAAAGTCGTAAAAAAATATAGATGTATATATATATTTATATACATTGATATATAAATATATATAAATAATACCTATAGTTTGAAAATAAATAATTGGAAAATTATGGGACGCCTAATATTGTGTGTAGGTCAAGGGTGACGCATATGGGACGCGGGGTAGCGTGCACTCTCAAGTGTACTCGTTGGTGCTCATGACGAAATTGTAAACACATGAATATATGTGTATACTTATATATTTATATATATTGCATATATAAATATATATTCAAAATAATTAATCAATTGATGAGCGACTAGTGACACGTGGGGACGAGAGTGAGACACGTGGGGTGTACAATAGTGTGCAAGCCTGAGGGTGGCCATTGGTGTGCGTGGTGAATTTATAGGTGAGAAAATACATAGATATAAATAAATATATAAATATCCTATAGTTTTGTTTTAAATTGTTTAAGTCATTAGATTCATCTCGAGATATGCATAGCGTAAGCATCAAGGAAAAGAAAATTGTTGATATAAAAATAATCAAGGGCATGTGATATAAAAAGGTCACTTTGCTTCATGTGTCTTTCGATCGGCCTCAAGATTCATGCGAACGAATCTCGAGAAATGTTTGTATTCTAATCAAACATAAGTTGGTTGTGGTGGTGGGTTTGGTAATAACTACAAGATCGATCTTGATATACGTAACATGTATATCGAGAATGATCAAAATATAAATTTAATCTTTAGATTTGTCTCGAGATTCGTATCACACAAATCTCAAGGAAATCAAATATTTATCTTCTTCAACAAAACAACATCTTCTCCAAAATTCGCTTTCGAATGTGTAAATCGAAAGATCGAGAAAGAGGAAGCGAGACTGTGGGAGAAAGAGAAAAAAATGATTGACGAAGATGGAGGTGTTGAGGGTAAGTGGTTGTGTTGTTGTTGTAGTTGTTGTTTCGTTGGGGGATCGAGTCGTTCGAGGAAGGAGACGGCTTGGATGTCGTCTCCTCTCCCAAGAGTGCCTGGGGTTGGGGCCAAGCCCAACCCCAGTGAACCAAATAAAAAATTCTTGATTCGAGCAAACAGCGGATGAGAGGAGGAAGGAGGTTTGGTCCCCCTAACTGGCATAAAACAGACTAGTCCAGTTAAGGAGCCAAACCCCTATTCTCAAATTCAAAAAAAATGAATGAAAATGAAAAAAAATGCTACAATGAAGTAAAAATTCTAGAAAATTGATAAAAAAAATTAGAAAAAATTATATTTGTGGAATAAATAAATAGAAATTAGATATTTCTATAAAAAGTAGGGAATTTGGAAGTCTGTTAAGACTTTATACCAAGATTTTACCTCGAAAAATGTGAATTGATTGTGTCGACCTAAAAATTAGTAAATTGGTTCTGGATTAAATTGGGACCAATTTATGAGTTTTAAATGTGAGGTATTAAATATATAATGACCTTTGATGGTTTGTGATTGGTTATCAAACAACAAAAAAGGTCATATGACCCAACGAAATTGGAAATGGAATCTAACCGACGGAAGTACGGATTCGTTTAACAATCAACTTTGCCTGGCTACGTAGTATATTTAGTTCATTTAGTTTATGGACTGGTATGTGGGAGCTATGGATATATATTGATGTGGTTCCAGACTTCTTGTACGCACTAACACTACATGGACTAGACTGTCTTTGGCTATGTTCCAACTCATTACCTTCATGCTTGGTAGTGTAGTTGTTTACTATCGTGCTCATGTCGCAAGGTCATTATACGGTGTCCCGTACACCACACACTGCATGCACATGACATGCAACCTCCGTGGAAATTATGCTTGTGTCACGATAGGCCATGAGACCGCTGAAATGCTCACTATGCGCCAAGTTGAGA
This sequence comes from Stephania cephalantha, assembly GCA_039657325.1. Taxonomy (NCBI): domain Eukaryota; kingdom Viridiplantae; phylum Streptophyta; class Magnoliopsida; order Ranunculales; family Menispermaceae; genus Stephania; species Stephania cephalantha. The sequence continues at coordinate 29,382,020 of CM077577.1, forward strand.
CGAGTCACTATTGTGTGAAAATAACGTTTGGTAGTTTAGGATCAAAAGCAGGATAACATGAGATGCTAGTAGTCGTGTTACGACTGTGATATTGACTAGTGGACTCTGTTAGAATGGGCAATCGGCCACCCCCGTATTGAGTAACTACATCTTTGTAAATATATGGGATATGATATCAAATGACTTGCATTGTACTATATATTTTTTACATCATTTTAATACCCTGTTTAAATATGATTGGTTCATATTGTTACTGCATTTCATTCTTGATTATAATATATATTGTTGATAGTTATGTGAATCTGTACATACCGAGCAAGTTGGAGCACTCACCCCAATTAACGTTTCAAGAATATTGACGAGCGCTACAACTATTGGACAAAGAAGGTTTAGGAGTCTCGATCTTCTCTTTGATTTAATGATTCTTCCCTTGTCAATATATTTTGTATTGAATTATAGTTTTGAATTATCACAAGGGTTGGGAGGTTTTGTATAGCTAAGTTTTATTCCATTTTGATTCAATTTTGTATATCGTGTTTTATATCGCTAAAATTCTTTAATTTTTGCTACATTTATACTTTGTTTTATTCTCTATATTCAATATACGATTGAGTTTATTAGGTGTTGTCGGCTCTTGTTAAGTCTGGCTAGTGTATTGGGGCTTAATTAAGGTTCTGGCCGAACGATTTCTTAGTTAGGATTAGGGTCGTTACACTGAGTATATCATTAGTATATTTAGATTTTGAGAGAAAGATACCACCTGAGAAATACTTCACTTTGATTCTTAAAAAGTAATGAAGGTTACCAAGATCTTTAAGTGCAAACTCATTGCTAAGTTGATGAATAAAATAACCGATATGGATGTCGTTGTTTCCTGTGATAAGAACATCGTCAACATAAACAAGTAAAAGAACTAAGTCATGCTTATGTCAATATATATATAATGAACAATCAGCTTTGCAGCAAGAGAAACCAATGGTTAGTAAATATTGTGATAATATATTAAACCAAGCGCGAGGTGCTTGTTTTAAGCCATAAAGAGGTTTATGTAACAAACAAACATGATTAGGATGGGAGGCATCAACAAAGCCCGGTGGTTATTCCATATACACTGTTTCTGTGAGAAATCCATGGAGAAATGCATTTTTAACATCTGATTGCTTGATGGACCAATGTGAAATGACTGCAATTGAGAGTACAATACGAATCATTGTAGGTTTAATGACTAGGTGAAAAGTTTCATCATAATCAAATCCATGAACTTAAGAGAAACTTTTGACAATAAAACGAGCTTTATATCAGTTGATAGATCTATCTTCATTATATTTTATTCGATACACCCCCTTAGAGCCAATGATGTTTGTATGAGGAGGTTGTGGAACAAGACTCCATGTCTTATTCTTATAAAGAGTTGCAATCTCTTCGTGCATGGCTGCAATCGATAAAGGAGATTACAAAACGGATTTGAGAGTTTTTGGTACTTAGAAGGAAGAAAAATTAGTAGTACTTAAGGCCGCACTAAAAGAGTTTGGTTTAGGTTTTAACAACCACACATAATCATTTAAATATTTAGGAGGATGGTGATCTCGAGTTGGCCGCTTTGGCAACGGGGGCAGTGTTGGTATTGGAATCTAAGGTGGGTGGATTAAAAGAGACATTTGAGACATGAGTTTGCAAATCTAGAGTATTGGAGATAAATGAAGTAAGGGTGTCAATATCATTACCCTATAATGGCATGATATATGTACTACTAATATGGAAAGTTGGGTATAGTGGAGCAGGGCAACAATCAAAGTTTGGCAACTTTGGGTTAATTACCTTGCTTGGAAGTGAATCAATTTCTGAAATATTACCATAAGTGTTAGGATCTCTAACTTTTGTAATCCATTTACCTTCATCAGGAAAAGTGGTAACTAGCAAGTTGTGAAATATCATCATTTAAAGCCTTATTAGAATAAGGAAAAAAATTTTCATCAAATACTATGTGTCTAGAAATATAAACTCTATTTGTTGAAAGGTCTAAACATCTATAACCCTTATAGATATGGCTATAACCAAGTGAAACGCAAGGATATTTCTTTTTTGAAAGTAGTTAGGGCATATTGTTTAAAGTAAGGAAAACATCTGCAACAAAAAATCTTTAAACCAATATAATTAGGATTCTTTTCAAAAAGTTTAAAGAATGGTGTTTCCATATTAAAAAAGAAGTTGGTAGACAATTAATTAAAAATACAACTATAAGAAATGCATCAACCCAAAATCTAACAGAAAAATTAGCATGAAATATCATAGTAATACTAGTTTCTATGATATGATGATGCTTCCGTTCAACGATTCCATTTTGCTCTGGTGTACTTGGGCAAGATAATTGCTGAGCTATACCACATCGAGCAATATGATTGGTGAAAATATTAGAAGTAAATTTAGTACCTCTATCACTTTGAAAAATCTTTATTTTTCTATCAAATTGATTTTCAACCAATTTTCAAAATTCCAAAAGCAATCAAAAAATCTGATTTATAATTTAACGGAAAAAGCAAAGTGTATCTAGTGCAATCGTCAACAAAAATAACATAATATTTATGGTGTTGCATAGAAGGAATAGGAGCTGGCCCCCACAAGTCACAACGAATCTTTTCCAAAGAAAATTGACTTGTTTTATCACAATCAGTTAAAGGGAGTTTGCATCTTTTGCCAAGTCGACAACTGCTACAAATAATATTTTTATTTAACCAATTAGAAATATCCTAAACTTTCTTTTGATTGAGAACTTGTAACAAATGTGAATGGGCTGTCTCATTCTTTAATGTCATAGCGTCGAAGTGGCTGAGGGAGTTTTAATAGCTACCAATGCTTTTAAATTTGCATCATCCAAAGCATATAGTTGACCTTTTCTATGCCCCGTCGCTAAGATCCTTTATGTTTGATCCTTTATCATAAAGCCATCAGAGTTAAATTAAAAAAAAAAATTATCATGTGTAAGTTGGCTACCAGATATCAAGTTCTTTTGCAAACGAGGAACGACAAGAACATTTTGCAAGTTTAAGTTACCATGAGGCGTTGGTAAAAGTGCACTTCCCTTATGAGAAATTGGTAGTGCATTGCCATCACCTATATAAATAACATCTTGCCCTTGTATGAATATGCTAAAGTAAGCTTACCAACATCATGTGTCATGTATGTTGTAGCGCCTGAATCAGCATAGAAATTTGGATCATTAGCTTCTTTTATGGAGAAGGCTGCAAAGGCTTCTTGTGTGTCTTGCTCATCATTGGCATAGTCATATAGATAAAAACCTTTGGTGGCCAAATGATTAGTTCTACCACAAATCTTCAGGGGTTTTTACCTAAATTTTCTTTATGCTTATGTTGTTTATTGTCATTCGAGTTTTTGAAAGTATTTTGTGCTTTTTGTTGTGAGCTTTGGACGACGTCTTAAGATTAATATGGATGTTAAGATCGATTTGTTAAAAGAAATCCACGTCCTCTTAAGTTGAAACGTCCTTTGTCATTTTTTCCTTTACCTCTTTGCATGTAGAATGCTTGAGAGTGATCAATAATATGTTTTTCTCCATCTTGTTGAGATATGATGAGTTGCTCATGATTTTTCAATGAAAGAAAGAATTGGTTCAGAGAGGGATATGGAGGCTTAGTAAGCATTATTGTACATAAGTCTTCGTATTTGGTTCTAAGACTACGAGTAAGTTGAAACACCTTCTTTGTCTCTAAAATTGATTTGTTTATGGCGGCTAAGTTGTCGCAAATAGACTTGAACTTCCGCGCATATTCTTCAATTGATGAACTACCTTTCTTTAGTCCAGCAAGAGAGTCCTTCAATAAAGCCTCTTTTTCAATGGTGTTAGGAACCAATTGTTCTTCCAAAGTCCTCCAAATTTCCTTTGCAGTTTTGCCTCCAATTATCATGCCTAAAAGCCATGAAACCAAACAAAACATAGTTATTTATACATACCTCATAACGTGGATTTTCTGCTCTCGTACCATCATTCCCAGTAATATCCTTTGGTGGTTTTCCTTCAGTAAGACAATGACTTATCCTAAGATTTTTTATCAAAGGTAGAACCTGCGATTTCCAAAGGATAAAGTTCAACGAATCCAATTTGATGGAAACGAGGCTGAAACATAGATGAAACGTTTGAATTGAGAGCTTTGACACTTATACCATAATGAAGTTTTAGAAAAGCAATGAATATATATAAAGTTATTAATTATTCAATCTTTTCCATTAACGAGTTAGGTGCCCATTAGTAGATATTTCAAGAAAAATTACAATAACGTCTAGTTTTTGTTTTAGGAAACATTCTTAAAGAATGATGCTTGACATTAGGCATCATTTTACAATTTGGAAATAAATCAAGAAATTATTCCTAATGAATTGCACACTTACAGGGGTGTATTCAATTGAGATTTTAATAGATTTTTGGTTACTTTTATAAGTGGATGACGTTTATGAAGTTTGTAGATTTTCGTAAACTTTTAATGACTTTGATAACTTTTATGTAAACTTCATTTTGATGACTTTTATTAACATTTAAGATTTTTAGTGACTTTTGTGAACTTTTTAAACATGATTTTGATTGATACTAGTAAATTTTTGTGATTTTTATATTGAAACAATATTTTACACTTTATTATAAAATATAGATGAATACTTATATTTCTTTTTCATAAGAACTATTACTGATTTTTTTAAAAGTATTATGTATTTTAATAAAAAAAATCATATATACATATTAATGAATTACTATCAAGATATCAACAAAACAAATAAGTAAATAAATATCAACAAAACAAATAGGTAAATGAATCATGTTTAGTGGCAAAAAATAATCAAATAAGATCATTGTGTAAAAATTTTGCACTTTTTTTTTTACTTACATAAAAAAAACTTATATTTTTTCCTTAAGAATTACAGTTTAAATTTCTTAAAAAGCACTTCTTGCATTTGAAAAAAAAAATATACGATTATCTTCTCCCAAAAATAATAATATTGCACTTTTTGAGTTTATAATTATACACTTAATAAACGAAACTTCTTCGTAAAAAAATCTTATAAAAAATGTACAATGATGCAAGAATGAGATCTTGTTAATAACGACATCATTTTCATTTTCATCAACATAGACATTAGAGTATAATGAGTGAGCAATGAAATCCATTAGTTGCGGAGTGGTTAGAGAAGTTGATAAAAACAATTAATAAGAAAATACATTGTGAACAATGAAGTCCTTATTGAATAAAGGAACCAACTAAAACTAAAAGTCTCTAAAAGTTTCTGGGTTGTGGTGAGGAAAAGTTGAAAATTTATTTATGTGTATTTTTATATATCCCTTCTCATTGTTCTTGTTCAAGATTTTTTATGAAGGCAATGTTGTTAGAATATGTATTTATAAGGGTTTTTTTTTTTTTTTTGGTTTTCCACTTACCACATGAATAAATCCGCGCTTAGGCTAAAACAAGTTTAGGAATACCTCTAATTATTTTAGAGAAGACACTCGCCTTCCAAGAGATGCCTAAAAATTAGAGATTCAAATTCACAATCTTTAAAAGGCTCAAGAAAATGACTGCTTACTAGAGTAGCAATTGTACCAATATAATGCTATGATGTTATTTTTGTTGCAAGCCTTGGGTTCGATAGTGGTTAAGAACCCTTGGACGCTCGGACATGTGTGTGCCTACATGTTGAAACACTCACTCACCACATTTGTAACCATTGTTATGCCCCTCGGGGCGCATAAGCTCTTATCCCAGCATTTGCCACATAAGTCAATAAGGTGAATAAGTGTATTTATCAAGTAGGCGCAGCATTTCCCAAATAAAGCTGCTAGAGTAATGTACTTTGGGCATGATGATTAGACACGACTCATTCGGTTGTAGTGTGATACCCTCGAAATATGCAAACGTACATTGCAAGGTGCATTCTACGACAACTTAGTGGCTATCTCAATCTCGGTGCCAAAGTATATTCCAGAAGTTTTTTTCCCAAAAAGTGAATTTGGATAAGTGAGAAATGTCATAGATCTCAAAAAAAGTGGGGTCTATCAAATAGGGAAAATTCACCAAAGTACACATGTTTTTACTTTTAATGAGGAAAATAGGGGTCAAAACTTTTTTATTCCGGGGGTAGGCAATAACGCCTTGTGGGAAGGCGCCATCTACGTGGCATGTGACGTGGCAATTTTTTTTTTTTTTTTTTTTTTTTTTTTTTTTTGTGGAGACACGATAGCGCCTTCTCGAAGGCGCTATCGTGTACATGTCCACGTCGACATGTCCACGTGGCCTATGGACATGTACGCGATAGCGTCTCCACGTGGACAATGAGATGGAACAGAGATGGTTTCCCCGTCCACGTGGATCGGATAGCGCCTTCGCGCGAAGGCGCTATCAATGTACATGTCCACGTCGGCATGTCCACGTGGACCGACGTGGACATGTACACTGATAGCGCCTTCTGCGAAGGCGCTATCAGTGTCCACGTGGACACGGAAGGGTTTTCCCGGTCCACGTGGATCCACGTGGACCGGGAAAACCCGTGACATAGGGGCGCAGATAGCGCCTTTTGAGAAGGCGCTATCTGCACCCCACTGTCGTCTTCCGAAAGCAAACGAGAGAATCTCTGCGTCGGTTTCGGCTTTCTCGTGAGGGTAGGGATAGGGGGTAGGGGGGTGGTAGGTCACGGGTTTACTGTTGGGTGGGGCGGCTATTTAAGGAGGGGAGGGTGGGAGCGATCCGTGGAGAGAGACACCGAGGAGGGAGGAAGAAGGAGGCAACGTAAATCGTTATTTGACCGGCGGCGGTGCATACGCGCGGCGGAGACGGAGGAGAGGAGGTGCGGCGGGCTCACCGGAGCAAGGAGCGGCGGCTTTCAGCAGCAGCGGCAGCGGTACGTGGAGGCATTTCCGTGGCAGTGGTACGTGGAGGAAGAACAGCGGCCCAGCAGGCAGCGGAGGAGGGATCTCCGGCGGCGGCAGCGGAGGGAGGAGGCGCGGAGGCAGCGGCAGAGAATCCGGCAGTGGAGTGGAAGGAGGAGGTAATTAACTTTGTTTAAGTTAGTTAAGTGTAGTTTACTTAGTTTGTTTTAGTTAGTTAAGTTTAGTTTAGTTAGTTTGTTGAAGTGAGTTTAGTTAAATAAGTTTAGTTAATTAAGTTGAGTTAATTTAGTTTGTTTAAGTTAGTTTACCGAAGGAGGAGGTATGTTTAGTTAATTAAGTTTGTTTAAGTTAGTTTAGTTAGTTTAGGTTAGAAGTTTAGTTTAGGTATTGGTGGTTAGTTTAGTTAGTTAAGTTTGTTTAGTTAGTTAAGTTTGTTTAGTTTAGTTTAGTTTATTATATGTATTTATGTTTGTTAAGGTTAGTTAGTTTAGTTTGGTTTATTTTGTTTAGTTAGTTTGTTTAGTTAGTTAAGTCAATTAAGTTGCGTTATTTTTGGTCTTAAGGTTAGTTAGTTTATTATTAGTTTGATTAGTTAGTTTGTTTAAGTTAGTTTAAGTTTATGTATTAGTTTGGTTAGTTTAGTTTAGGTAGTTGAGGTATTTAGGTTAATTTTGGTAAGTTTGTTTAGTTAATGTAGTTTGTTTAGTTATCACAATGTTGCAAGATATGTTTGCCAAATTTGTTTAGGTTAGTATATTTTAGGTTGTTTACATTGTTAATATATAGGGACATAGGTGTTGTTAGTTGACTTAGGTTAGGTCAGGTTATGACTCGTTATTTGGGTTAAGGTTTATTTTTATATGCTATGTTTAGTTTTGTTATAGCCGATTTATATGAGACCTCAACCATCCAATGACAACCTATAGTCGAGTTTGTATATTGTGTGAAGTAACTAAAGTTCGTACATATGTTGCTTGTGTGAACATTTATTAATTACTTATCGTTTGGTTGCGTACAACACTCATTTTATTTTTCTAACATTATATGTAGTTGTACTACAATGGATCCAGGACCTTCTGATCCATCACTATTGCAACTCCAATCTACACGAGATCAACGCGAGCATGGAGGGGCGAGGTAACATTTCTTACAGCAATACGTCAAATTTAAATCAATAATGTATCAAAAACATACATTAATACACTATCAATTACAAGGTGTACGAAACAATGCGTGTACGTCGAAGACGTGGGGTCGTTGATCGAACGATGCAGTATCATTCTAGGATGATCCCATATCTTCGTTCCAGTGGGTTCTATGGGATATCTCGTGTAGCATTTTTCAGCCTTGATTGGGCTTTGATTACTGCGTTTGTAGAGAGATGGCGCCCTGAGACGCATACATTTCACATGCATTGTGGGGAGTGCACCATTACACTTCAAGACGTGCAGGTACAGCTAGGATTACCTATCGAAGGTATGCCTGTGACGGGAACGACGGACGCTTGAGACTATGCGATGTCGTGAGAGGCTACTTGGACGAACTCCTGGTGGAGATGACGTCGTTGGATGTAAACTAAAGGTCGATTGGCTTGAGCGTAACGTACCATCAATAGATGATGATAGCGATGAGGAGTCGGTCCGACGTTACGTTCGATCGTACATACTACAACTCATCGGTGGTTGTCTTTTCGCCGACAAGTCTAATCGATTCGTCCATTTGATGTTCCTACCATTCTTTGGAGGATTTCCAACTATTTGGACAATATAGTTGGGGGAGTGCTTGTTTGGCTTATTTGTACAGGGAGTTGTGTCGCGGATCTCGCGCGGGGGCACATGAGGTTGCTGGCGCGTCAATTCTTTTACAACTTTGGGCATGGGACAGATTTCCATTCATAGCACCGCGGCGCCTGCGTGTTTCTAGAGCTCAACAGCGAACTGTGGATGGACAAAATATGCTTATGGACGTTCCACTCGGACACAGGTATGAAAGTCGATTTGTCATTAATTTGCATAAAAATCTTGTCCATTTACATTTATCTTAAATTATTGTCTTCTACACAGATGGCTCGATGCATTTTCGGTATCACAAAGTGCGACGCACGTCGTATCGGCTTACCGTGATGCACTCGACTCGCAGAGGCATGAGAATGATGTGGTCTGGCAACCTTATGCAGAACTCATGGGGTCTCTTCCCGATTACTGTACAAATGGTAACGGAAGTTGGCTCTCGACGTGTCCCCTTATTTGTTTCCACATTGTGGAGTGGCATCGACCAGAAAGGGTGATGAGACAATTCGGCATGGTACAAGTGGTGCCACCAAATTGTGCTTACGACGCCCAACTGCACCGCCTCGAATTGCGTGGACATCATCATGAAAATTGGGTGACCTTCCATGCAAGCTATATACACATGTGGGAGAATCGTGGGGACACCATTGCCACAGCGGCAGTTAATGAAGGCCACGATCACCAAGACTACATGACGTGGTATCGCTCGGTCACTAGGAGATTCGTTGGACACGACGGGGCGTTACGTGACTACTCGGTAATATTCTAACTCTTTATTTTCCTCGAACATTAAATCTCTTATATTGCGTGCTCTGACCTCTTATATTTTGTATATCAGCGTAACTTGGTGCATCGACTGAGGCGAGTGTTTATCGAGGATGGGTACGAGCAAGGTCTTCTTTGCGCTTGATGAAGGGATTCAAATTTTAGACGAAGACGAAAGGCGAAGGTCTACTCTTTCGCATGACGGAATTGACGTCGAGCAAGACATTAATGAGGATAATGAACGGGACGATGAAGAAGACGATCGGCCGAACCAAACATAGAGGTGAGAAGAAGACGAGCACGACCGAGAGATTGTGCGGGAACGCACCAGGCGTCCTCGTCCACCACGTCCATCTACTCAGACTGAGATTGCTGCAGAGAGTAGCAGACGATCTCCTCCGGCACGTTCATCTCGTTCGAGAGCGAGTAGAACAGAGGCGTTGGTGAGAGTAGCCGACGATCGTCGCCACCCGACAAGAACCTCAAATGTTTGTACCCGGGCCGCCGAGCGTGAATCTTCCTCCTTACTATTTTGATCCATACGCACCTGGGCCGTCGTCTTCATATGTGGACCCTGGAATGCCTCATCCTCAAATGTATCCATCACTGCCTCAGTACATGCCTAGTCCATATACTCCTACTCCTCATACTTACAATATGCCATATGGTGGAGACCCTTCATTCATGAACTTGTTGACCATGCCGCAACCTCATGTTCCATTCCCCCAACCCCATGCAGGAAGCCAGTATTTCGGGATGGTTCCACCTCCTATTTTTGGTAGCATCGATGCGAGAGGTGAGTCGAGTCAAGAACCAGAGGAAACGCAACAATCTACTCGACGTGATTCATCGCAAGACCAGCTACCTCAACAAGCTCAACCGGATGTACAAACACATCGTCCAACAAGACAAAAAGTACGTCCGGTTTGCATCACCGAGCAACAACGTCAACGGAACCGCCGAAATAGACCTGCATGATGAGTTTACTTGATGTCATGGTGATTTGTAATTAACTTATATTTTGGGTTCACAAAGTACGTGTATTCAACCTTCTCATTGAATAAACTTATTTCTCACGTTTTCCATATTATTATAATGTCGTAGATTTGATTACTCTTCAATAGTTAGTTTAGTTTGTTAAGTTAGTTTAGGTTATATGTTTAATTTAACTTAAGTGGTTAGCTTAGTTAGTTAGGTGTCGGTGGTTAGGTTATATTAGTTTAGTTTGGTTAGGTTAATTAGGTTAGTTAGTTAAGTTAGTTTAGTTAGTTAAGTTAGTTTAGTTTAGGTGTTGAGGTTATGTTTGTTTAGTGTAGTTGAGTTAGGGTATGTTCCTTAGTGTAGTTGAGTTAGGTTATGTTTGCAATTAAGCTAGTTAAGTTAGTTATTTTAGTTTACTTAGTTTGTATTGTTAGGTGGTTTGGTTAGTTAATGTTAGTTAGTTTAGTTTGTTAGTTACTTTAGTTTGGTTATGTTAGTTAGTTAGTTAGTTAGTTAGTTTAGTTGAAGTTAGTTAGTTACTTAGTTTAGTTTGGTTTGGTTAGGTTAGTTTAGGTAGTTAGTTTAGTTTGGTTAAGGTTAGTTAGTTAGTTTAGTTTGGTTTGGTTAGGTTAGTTTAGGTTAGTTAGTTTAGTTTAGTTTAGTTAGTTAGTTAGTTAGTTAGTTAGTTAGTTAGTTTAGTTAGTTAAGGTTAGTTAGTTTAGTTTGTTAGTTAGTTTAGTTTGGTTAGGTTAGTTAAGGTTAGTTATTTTAGTTTGGTTAAGGTTAGTTAGTTAGTTAGTTACTTAGTTAGTTAGTTAGTTTATTTAGTTTAGTTGGTTATGTTAGTTAATGTTAGTTAGTTTAGAAAAGAGAGTTGAAGGTTGAAAACAATGTACATATATATATTCAAAATTGGTTTTTTTATACAAATATAAACTCCTCATATGCATATTCAAATTTGGTTGTAATTGTCGAGATCGCTCGACGACGACGACGACGACAATGACGGCCGGCGAGGGTCTGAGGCTGCCGAAACGACGCGGTTGGTGACCGGTTGATGACGTGTCGGTGCGATGACGAGATCGGCGAGTTGCGTTTGTGAGGTTGGCGCGACGTGGCGGTGATGTGGCATGGGTTCGTACGAGATAGCGCCTTTTCAAAAGGCGCTATCTCGTACATGTGGCCTCCATGTCGGCGCCATGTCGCCGCCACATCACAAACGCAATTTTCGTTCAATAATGCCTTTTGAGAAGGCGTTATTGAATGAGGTGATGTGGCGCTGACGTGGCAAGGCGTTATTGAATGATGTGATGTGGCGCGACATGGCGGTGAGGTGGCGGCCACATGTACAGATAGCGCCTTTTCAAAAGGCGCTATCTTGTACAAACCCATGCCACGTGGACGCCACGTCACTGCAAACCAAAAAACATCCCACTCAATAACGCCTTCTCAAAAGGCGTTATTGCCTACTTTCGTGAAAAAAAAAAAAACCTCCCTATTTTGTGAAAAAAATTGTAAAATAACCCTACTTTTGGAAAAACCCCATCAAATAGGATACTCAGTCCCAATCAAAAATTGGCAATAAAAAACTCCTATAAAAAGCCCCAATAAAAATGAAAGAGAACCACATAATCAGATCTCTAAGCTCACTCTCTCATTCTCTTGTTATTCCTTACCTCTCCAATGGTGAATCCCACTCACTCCACCACCTTCCTCAAATCCATCTCTATCGACTACACCCGGAGCCTTGTACCCATACCCCGGAATCTAACTCCATCACCATCACCTTCGACAACTATGGAGGCACGCGATGGCGCTCCACCACCCGCTTCCAATATGGCACATTCAGCGCCAAGATCCAATGCCTCGGTGGCGACACCAGCAGCCTCAACTTCAACCTTTACCTCTCCTCCTTAGAAGGCAACAAGTCGCAAGACGAGATCGACTTCGAGTTCTTAGGCAAAGACAAAACCATAGTGCAGACTAATTTCTACACGTTAGGGAAATGCAACAGAGAGAGGATCCATGAGCTGTGGTTTGACTGCGCGGAGGGGCTCCATGAGTATGAGATCAAGTAGTGGAGGGACAGGGTGGAGTGGAGGGTGGATAGGGTGGTGGTGATGAGGGAGGAGAGGAGGGCGGAGTGGGGTGAGGAGTGGCCAAAGAAGTCGATGTTTTTGTACTCTTCGGTGTTGGATGTGAGTTGGGTGGATGAGGGGTGGTGGATGGGGGAGTATGTATGTGATGTGATGTATGTTTGTTTGTATAAGAATGTTCGTGTTAGTCTGGGGATTGTGGTGGTGGAGGACGAACTGTTCTTATAGTGAGGAGTCATGAGGTTTGGTGATTGGTTTGATTGTTTGTGATATGGCTCACAAAACAAAAAGTGAGATTTAACATTCAAAATGTTTCTATAGATGGATCGAGACGCATATATATATGGTGAGAAGATCTAGTCATACATAGAATGAAGGTTAAACACATCCACCAAGATTTGAAATTCAAAATGTTTGCAAACTAACAGGGTGTATTCAATTGAGATTTTAACGAACTTTTGGTTACTTTTAATTACTAAAAAAGTTTAGGTGTATTCAATTAAAATTTTTAGAGAGTTTATAAAAGTAAGGTGTATTAAATGTGAACTTTTATAGACTTTTTAAAAGTCTATAAAAGTTTTGAGGAATTCAATTTAAAGTTTTAGAAAGTTTATAAAAGTAAGGTGTATTTAATTTTTTGGTGACTTTTGTGGTTTGGTTACAAATCTCGACTTTTATAGACTTTTTGTATCACTAGAACAAATTCAGCTTTTGATAGAGGTTTTGAACCTCTATGAAAGACTTTTCATAGAGGTTTTTGACTTCTATGAAAAGTGTTATCTTTTAAGGCGTTATCGTATCTTCAAAGCTTACATAGGGGTTTCAAACCTCTATCAAATCTTGGCTATTTCATAGGGGTTTGAAACATCTATAATATCTTCAAAGGCTTACATAGGGGTTTCAAACCCCTATCAATTGTAGTGATTTCATAGGGGTTTGAAACCTCTATATTATCATCAAAGGCTTACATAGGGGTTTCAAACCCCTATCAAATGTAATTTAAAAAAAATAATAGCTGAAAATGCCCAGAATTAATTTCCATTTCCATTTTCAATTAAAAATATAACAAATCTACATTCCACTCGCAATATTATTATTCCATCAAGAAATTCGCAGTGTTCTACAACCAATCAACAAAACAACAAATCGATAGCCAAACATTTCACGAAACCCGCTAAAATGGTCGAAAATCAAACAAATATTGAATTTTGAACAACAGTATTGATTCCTTCAACAAAAAGGGAAGCAGGAACATCAAGAACATAAGTGATTCCTTCAACAGTAACAACACCAGCATATCTGGAAACAAGCGCAATGGAAGAACATCAGTGATTCCTCAATGCCATGTAAGTAATCTGGCCACAACAAAGACAATTGTGAATAAGGTCTTACATACATACCTTGTCTAATTGGTGAACATTGCTATCCTCAATGCCATGTAAGTAATCTCGCCACAACAAAGACAATTGTGAATAAGGTTTTTGTCAGCCTGAAATGATCATTGTCAATGTAATAATAGAAATTGAGAAACCAAGGACAATAATTAATATATGTCACCTGAATACGCCTAATCTTTGAATATGAGTAAATTCCACAAGATTTGGCTCAAAGAAGTGAGAGAATCAATGGATACATGTGAAGAAATGGCTTGTTCAAAATTCATATGATTGATTGGAAATACAGAAAGAATACATACCTTGATCAATTCGTCACTTTTGGATTTAGACTCTTTTAGCATCTCCTTTTCTTTTATCAGCTACATTCATGAAAACATGAAATACAAGTAATCATAAGAATGACTAAATAGTTAAAAGATTTTTGCAGCAAACTTAACTTCTGCAGTCAAAGTAAATAAAATTTAAAAGGCTTCCATAATTGAAAAAGCTTCCCAGAATAATTTTTCAGTAAAATTATGTAGGAGTTTATCATATTTAAATTATCTTTCACTGCAAAACTGGATTCATTAAACTACATAAAAAAAACATTAATGACCAAAATGTTGAAAATAAAGATGGACTTCATTCTGCAGTGAAATAGCAATAGCCAACAAGAATCATTATGCAGAGTTCAGTATAGATAAGAGGAGGCATACATGTCAAAGATTAATGGATGTCGAGTGGACCTTCTATGATGCCATGATATACAGATATCAATATAGATATTTGATTACCTTAACAACTTTATCCATCATGTGAACTGTGAAAGAAATGTATAGTGTTGGAGAATTTTCAAGTTTAGCATAAAAATGATGTACCGTAGCATTTTGAGCAGGGAAAACGGATTCCTTAGATTGTGAATCACAAGAAAGAGACTGACTCATGGTCTTTGGAGATAAGGGGACAGATCTATGTGACCGTTGCCTTTGCCTGTGAGGTAATTTTTGTGTGTCGTCGATCTTTGCAAAAATCGAAAACACTATTGAATGGCTAAACGAAAATCAAGGTTTTAAGTGTGTAGTCCCTCAAAACAAGGTCACTGCGAGAACAATTACACCGAGCATCGTAATTGATGCAAAAGACATATCAAGTTTCCACCAATCCGAGAGAACGTAAAATGCATCAAGTTAATTCAAAACTCCCTCATATCCGAGACATTAAAAGGGGCATTTTCACATTCAAGATCATCATCATCCTCTAGACTGTAGGAGGTTCTAGTACACTAAGAGCATTCCTCTCAGAGCTTCACTTCTATGCCATTTGTAAGAAACCGCCAATTTGTGTCGCGGGGAACATTTAGAGCGTACAAAAGCTTAAAAAAAGCTGCCGACAAGATGAAATCAACAAGGAGCTATACAAAACACCAAAGCAATAACAAAACAATACTTCTTTTCGTCAACTAATAAGACGACACTTAAAGTTAAGCTATTAAACGTGCTTGTGTATATAATATGGGTATATCACAAATAAAGAACAACTTAATCGAAAAGTTAAGAGAGCAAAAGTCTATGTTACAAAGTAGCATAAACATATTCCATTTCGCATTGAAGTTATTGAAGCAAGCGGACAAACTTAATGCGCGAGGAAGAAATGAACACAATCAATCTATCATATACCAGACAGATAATCGAATACGAAGGACGAGATTGTGAAGCATACTGCGTTCTATTCAATGATTTCCAATGAGGGCTACCACTAGAAAATCAAGTATTGATCAATCGACACATTACATCTATTATTTAAGCACAATTTTCTTTTTCGAATACCACCATTCCGCTCTCTCGGTATGCACAAATCAAACCAACCAAATAACTTTATCCATCAAGGATTGAATCTAAAACAAAGCAGAGTCAAAAAAAAAAAAAAAAAAAAAAAAACTCATCCATCCCACAAATTACAGAGCTAGGCCATGCAAATTTATCTTAACAATAAATTAGAATATCTGAAATCAAGGTCATCAAGTTTTTCAAAGGCTTCCATAATTGAAAAAGCTTCCCAGAATATTTTTTCAGTAAAATTCTATAGGAGTTTATCATATTTAAATTATCTTTCACTGCAAAATTGGATTCATTAAACTACATAAAAAAAACATTAATGACCAAAATGTTGAAAATAAAGATGGACTTCATTCTGCAGTGAATTAGCAATAGCCAACAAAGGGAACACACTTAATAGAAATGATCTTAGAAATTATCTTCTTTGAGTACACATTAGATATAGTGAAATAATCAGGTGCACATAAATTAAAATGTTTATTATGACAGCAAGAAATATGTAAATGGCAACAATTGCATGACAAAATGAGCACCAGTATTTGAATAATGAGTCACCTGATGAGGATTTCGGTCTATCATGGACTGCTCCTTGAACTTAAGCTTACAAGAGTACTCGCGATTACATTTAATGTGCATTGTACCATAGTGATCACAATATATCTTGCCTAATATAAGGTTGTAAATAGAACTTGTGACCTGAAATATGTATCTGAGTCACTAAACATGCTCAATATATGACTTTTTTTTTAGGTCTGCTCAATAGATGACTTGATTTAATGAATGTTGATGATTTTGTTTACCTTACTCCACTGAAAAATCTCGCCATCATCAAACTCAAGAGTCAGAACACCAACAGGATCAAGTTGGATTGAACATGATAGTCATGAGATTTGAACATGATAGCAATTGTTGCATTAGAACATGATAGTCATGAGATTTGAGACCTACAATGGTGCAATCCTTTAGTGATACATGATTTGCAAAGTTGGATCCATAACCATCTGGAAGTTTCATATTTGACAATCTTTGGCAAAATATATGTTTCTCAACTTTAGAAAGTCTAAATGATGCTGCAGGGAGATATATTCGACTCCCACGAACTTGAGGATGCAATCTCCGTCGAATTCCCATCTTTTCCAAATCCTTTCGTGAACTAAGTCCATCTTTGATTTACCTTTTATATCAAGAATTGTGCCAATAATACTTTCACAAACATTCTTCTCGATGTGCATAACGTCCAAATTGTGGCGTAAAAGCAAGTGCTGAAAAGAACGATGAATAGTTTAATGCAATTTCAAATAATTAAAGAAATTTTTACACATAAACTTAGTATCATACCTCCCAATATGGAAAACTAAAAAATATGGACATCTTCTTCCAGATTCCAGTGGTTTCAATGGCCTCAGATGTATTCTTCTTCCTTGATTTTTTCATCTTTCTTTTCGTGCCTCTTTCCCCTGATTCACATCTCTCTTTCTTTTTGTCTTTTTTCCCCAATCATTTTTTATATTCTTTACTGCATTCGCAACATCATATCTAGTCATTACTTCAGGTCTTCCGCGCTCTTCACAAGTTTCCATCAAACCAAGTACTTTTATTTCGAAAAATGTGATCACGCTCAAGGAATGGTCTATGGCCCATGTATACAGTTTTCTTGCTTGAAGTCAACCATGTTGAACATGTATTAACCCCACAAATTGGGCAAGCAAAATTTCCTTTTGTAAAACATCCAGCTAAATTCCCATAAGCTGGAAAATCGTTGATCGTCCACAACAAAATTACTCTCAAATTAAAAATGCTTTGAGTTGCTGCGTCAAATACAACTACCCCATCCTTCCACAACTTCATCAAATCTTCAATCAAAGGTTGTAGATAGATATCTATGTCATTTCCTGGTTGTTTTGGGTCTGGAATTAATAATGTTAACATCATACTATCTTCCTTAAAGCATAGCCAAGGAGGAAAATTGTAAGTGACTAACATTACTGGCCAACAACTATATGGAGAGCTAAAATCACGAAAAGGATTGAATCCATCCGAAGAAAGGCCAAGCCTAAGATTTCGAGGCTCTAATGCAAACTCATGCCACTTTGATTAACTAAATCCCATGCTATTGAATCTACTGGGTGTCGCATCTTACCATCTTGGCTCAAATGGGAAGAGTGCCACAATAAATTCTTAGCTATTTCCAATGACCCATACATTCTTTTGAATCTCGGTATGATAGGAAAATATCTCAAGATCTTAGCAGGAATTCTTTTTTGGTCTCTTTGTTGGATTTACTTACTTTCCATCTAGATGACTTGCATTTAGGACATGCATCTAAAGCTTCATTTTCTTTCCTAAATAAGCAACAATCATTCACACAAGCATGAATCTTTTCATAATGAAGCTCATACTCCTTTAGCAACTTCTTCACCTCTTGCAATGACTTAGGGAGAATATTTTCTTGTGGCAACATGTCTACCACAATCCCCAATAGTTCATTAAAACCATTATTAGATAGACCATAAATAGCTTTATGCTTATACAAAATCACGGCGGCAGAAAATCTTGTGTACTTTGTGCAACCTGAATAGAGAGGTGGAGTTATGTCCTCTTCAAATAACCTTTCCTCGTCAACTTGGATATTGACATCTTCTAGATCTTCATCCCCTCCATCCCCTTCATCCCTAACAACTCCATCCCCTTCATCCCTAGCAACTCCATCTCCTTCATCCCTATCAACTCCATCCCCATCATCCATTTCATCCCATTCATCCGTAGCAACTCCATTCTCATCATCCCTAACAACTCCATTTCTTTCATCCCCTTCATCCATAGCAACTCCATCCCCTTCATTTCTAGCAACTCCATCCCCATCATCCTCTTCATCCGTAGTAATTTCATCCCCTTCATCCGTAGTAACTTCATCCCCTTCATCGTTTGCGACTTCATACCTTACAATGGGGTTACTCTCTCCATGATGGAACCAAATTGTATACATGGGATCCAATCCATATATGATTAGATGGTTGTAAGCAATATCACACTTCACACGAGACACGTTTCGACAATTTTGACAAGGACACCTAATTCCTTCTAGATGTCCTTCTCTAGCTTGAGCTTGAAGAACGAATGCATTTGCTCATTTACAATATTCTTTTGAAACTCTAATAAAAAAAAAACATTGAATAGTAAGTTTCAACCTTACAAAAAATATAAATGCTTATATCACTATAAAAAGATGATATGATAATATTAACCTCGAATGTCTGACCCAACCTTTATCCATCCTGAGATTGTAATCCTTGCTCTGTTAAAGTTGAAGAACGGTAATATTTACTAGAGATATTTGGCATGAATTTAATTAATGTTACAAATTATTAAGTAAATTTTACTTTATGATCCTTTTTTAATTAAAAAGATCATAAAGCTTGGAAGCTATCTACATATAGGGATCAATCCCTACATATAGGAAATGTATCATTATGAACCGTACTAGTTCATTAAGATCACAAAACTTTAAGGTGATCTGTTGGCACCAAATCCTCATAAGGACCTTCTACATTCAAACACACATGGCCCCAACTAATTAAGGAGTATGAGAGAGGTGATGAGAAATCATACTTGGAGTCCCTAAGCGGTCAGGGCTTCCATAATATGTTGCTCTTGAGCAAGTGTAAGTATCCTAGGACACACACAATGCAGGCAAGAGCAACAACAAGAACATAACACCATAGAAAGAGATAATTGCAATACTCATTTTTATCTTAGCACCTTAAAGAGGTTATAAAGCTCAAGCTGTGGGATAAGGCAATTATAAAGCACTATGGAGATGAAAGTACTACGACATAATTCCAATGACACTAATATGGCTAAACAAACATAATAATAAACACACAACAAATCACTAATTTTTTTCGCATATAAAAGACAAGACTTTTATTGATCAACATTGATTTGAGCAAAAAAAAACACAAAGTAATTGTGTTGAATTAAAGTGATACTTTAATTCAACAATTACTAAACAGAAAGTAATTGATACTACAAGTAAAAGAAGAGCTTGAACAAAAAAACACAGAGTAATTGTGAAACATACATACACACCAATAAAAAATCAAAATTTCACATATGGACTAAACAGAACAAGTCCTGAATCCTAAATCAAATGTCCTGACAATCCACCCCCATCACAGCCATACCTTCCCCTTCATATATGCAATCACATACAACAAGGTAATTATTCATCAATATCTAAAGACAAGCATACAATTTATCCAAAATTCAGCATACAATTTATCCAGTTATGACCATTGCAATCCCTACTACTATTTACAGAACAAACGTAAACAACCAAGATCACATCACTCCACTCTACTTCACATCCAATCCAAATCCAAATACAAACCCAAATCCAACACAAACACACAACATCAACACAGAACTAAGGAGCAAGCCAAGGAGCACCAGTATATAGACTTTTTAGAAATCAATTAGGATCATCAATAAGCACTAGCTAGGAATGCACAAAATGATCTCCTCAAATTAAAGTCCCTAATGGAAAATGATCTCCTCAAATTAAAGTCCCTAATGGAAATATACATGGAACTAAAAAGAGCAACAGTGGTCAACAAGAACAAAATCCACGAAAGTATTAATTCAAAATCATCAGAAACCACCAGTCATTGAAAGACAAGGTTCAATTATGCGACTGCTAGAACGCTAGAACACGCTTGGGTTTCATTCAGCTGAACCCACCATTCTCTTACAGAATCAAATTTCCTAAATAGAGATATAATAAATTCTCAAGCAGAAGTTTTGCTCATGATGCAACATTCATGACATTAGAGAGAAGGAGAAAAAAAAAACAGAAATCAGGGATTATCAAGTGAAATAAATTGAATCATGCAGCATTCATGATGCTAACAACAAAGAAATTGCAAATTAAAACATAACATAGACTACCAATCCTCAGAAGACAAAAAAAAAAAAAAAAAACAATCTTCAGCAAACAAAGGGGCAAAACATCAAAAAGAAGATTTTCAAAAAAGTCAATAACTCAGTAAAAATTCTTTTGGTAAAACAATTCGCAGAAGTACCATGAGATGTTTCTGCTCGAGAAAAAAATAAGAGCAAAAGGAAATTCATCAGCAACAAAGTCAATATATGGCGTCTCAATATCAAATCAAAGTCCAACTATACATCCAACTTTTGAAGTGTTCATTCTGCAACACCCAAGCTAATTTCTTAAACCCACTATAATTTCTTAAATTCATTAAACCAATCCACTATAATTTCTTAAATTCATAACTAGAAATTAAACACTTTGAAACCAGAAATGCACATAGTGGATTGCTTTAAATCTGAAAGCCCTACTATATATATATATATCACAACTTCTCATCATATTCAAACTTTAACGCAACAATAACAACATCTCCACACAACTTATCAAAACATCAAACTTAGTGATCACCTTCTTTTTCAAATGTACAGATAATGTTGAAATATGAGTGCAGTCAATAAGGGAATTAATTTGGAGATACCTTCCCAAGTATGAGCAGTTAAGCTATCTAGCAGACTAGCACAACATATGCTTTAATTGTTTGTCAATGAAGTGTATTACAAGAAAGAAAGAGATGGATCTCATCTTTACCTTAAAACTGCATCCGTGGCTCTTACGCATCCCTTGATCTTTAATTTGATTTATCTAATTTTTTTAGGATCATTTGGTAAATTTCAAAATAATAAAAATGCAGCAAAAAAATTAGTTTCAAACTAATGTAAAAAAAAGTTTCACATTTCTCTCTTTTCAAAATAATCTAGAGTAATAATTCTTTTAAGAAATTATAGCATTCTAGCAGTCGCATAATTTTTTCAGATTTAAAGCAATCCACTATAATTTGTGATATATATATTTATACATCAGCAACAAAGTCAATATCAGATTTAGACCCGATACTAAATGCATTAAACCAATCCACTATAATTTCTTAAATTCATAACTAGAAATTAAACACTTTGAAACCAGAAATGCACAAAATTAAACACTTTGAAACCAGAAACCACAAGAATTGAAAAGCAATCAAGCAATTATACGAACAGTGGAAGAAATTGAATCGCGAAATTGATCACCAACACCATATCGAAACCAATGCACCTTAAAGTGAAGGCGAGATCCGAACCTCTTGCCTTACAAGTGAAACCACAAACGCAACAAATCAACAGATCTGAACCAAACAACAAATTCGACAGCCAAAATCATCGAAAAATGAATATTGAATCAAACATGAGACAGAGAGAGAAAGAGAGCTCAAATTGAGATGTTAGGGTTCTATGGAGACGACTCCACGTGGAGATCGGGGTTCTCCAGCCGCCCTAGCCATGGTTTTCGTCCCTGCAAGAGACAGTCGATGAGGCGATGAAGGTGAGGACGACAAAGTTGGGAGAGGAGGCGAGGTCGTAGTGTTAGAGTGTGGAGACTACGAGAGAGAGAGATTGACGAATCCGAGCTCAGCCACCCCAACAATGGCGATTGCGAGTGAGTGTTGACGATGACGATGACGGACGAGCGAGTGCGAGCGCGAGCGAGTGCGAGCGAGACGAGCGATCGAGAACGAGACGAGCGAGAGGAGCGAGTGCGAGTGAATGTTGGGCATTCGTTTGTTGTTAGGGCCAGAGTTTCCATAGAGGTTTTTTTAACCTCTATGAATTAGTGCTATGAAAAGCCTAATTGTCTAATTCATGGGGGTTAATTAAAACCTCTATCTATTAAGTGTTATTAAAAGCTCAAATTGTCTAATTCATGAGGGTTAATTAAAACCTCTATCTATTAAGTGCTATTAAAAGCTCAAATTGTTCTAGTGTTTGATTTGCATCTTTTATTTTATTGTTATATCTTTTCTTATGCCTGAGTAGATATGGTTTAGATTCATATTGTTATTCAGTTGTTCATTGATACTAGTTGATAATTAATGCATTTATGAGATTCACTTATTGAGCATATTGGAGCGCTTACCCCTATTGATATTTCACGTTCTCAATTTAGCGTTATAGAGAAAGGAAAGGGGAAGGCACCCCTAGTCTACATAGTCTTCTCTTTACGTAATGACTCCTTTTGTGTAATATATATATATTGCTTAAGTTATGGCTTTTGTAATATCACTCGGTTGGAAATGTTTTATCAACCAATGGTATTTCGATTTTTAATAGTTATGTATATCGTGTAATATTTCAAAAAAAAATTAAATTTTTCTCTGCGTTTACTTTATGTTTTTATTTTGATATTCGATATACAAATTGTGATTATCAGGTACAATGGGATAAGGCTACTGGCTCTAGGTAGGTCTGATCTGGTGTATCGGGGCTTAATTAAGCCTAGTATTGCCCTAATCGGGATAGGGGATGCTACAATATAAATATCTCGAAATGAGCTTAAATTGATGGTATTTATGTATTTTTAGGTACACAAGGCATAAAAGAGGTCAATGAGTGAATTCGAGAAGAAATGATAAGTCAGTATTTATATGTGTTTAGTATTTTTTTTAATATATTTAATTGTGTAAAGTCTCTAAAATATAAATTTAATTATATTTATTGGTCATTCTCAGGTGAAACGGAGTGCGTAGTTGAATTCGTGGTGAAAAATACTCAAAATGGAGTATTCACATGCATTGATCAGACGTCGGACTATTTGCCTCGACTTACGTGCTACGCGGTGGGTAGAATAGGAGACAGCTGACATGTGGAAGTTTCCCATTAGTCAATTTTTCAATAGCACGTCATTCACAACATGTCCTTCAACCAGAGCGTGACACGTGGTGGACCTCAACGTAACTCACAACCGGTCTTTACCAATTAGGAGCCGCCACGTCAGCGCACGCAATAAAATGGACCAATCAGACGCACCCACGGGGCGTCAGTACGTCATCAAACACAATAATCTTCTCCTCGAATCAGGCTCCATCAGACTCGCCTCGAGATTTGTGCTGATGCACTCTCCCATATTTTCGCTCAAACGTGTGCGACTTTCTCACTGCCTTCTTGCGTGACACGTGTCGCTCGAACACCACACAACAGCGTCATCAATAGTGGTCTGGACCAATAGGAGAATGCCAGGTCAGCATGCGGCAGACCAAACGACCAATCGGCGCTAGACACGTGGACATAACATGATTTCAAGCCTAAAAACAGCCATACGATGCTCCTCGGCGCATGAGTCACCTCCCCTACCCACAAAATTAGTTTCTCTCACCTCCCGGGGACCAATTTTTAGTACTTTCATATATTAGGAACTTTAGGTATTATTGGAGAGCATCGACTATTATATTTTTAGCATCGACTTCTCTCAACGATTGCCTAGGTCGGCGGGGAAACAAGTCGGGATTATGGATTCACATAATATTTTGTGAGATCTTTTATTTTATTATTTATTTTATTTTAAATTCTCATATTTCATTGTTGTTGATTTTAAGGAATATGGTTTAGATCTAGGGTATGTATGTGGCTAGTGCATGCTTTTAGGTGGACAACATATAGTTATTTGGACCTTTAGTATCCGTGTAATTGTACTTTTGGACCAATAAAGTGACGAACACTCACCCGTTAGCTTAAAACCATTTCGGTTCTTGAGTGCGCAACAATTGATTCTAGGTTAAATCGGAAGCGAATGCGATTCGGTTATTTAGGATTTGTGTTCCCACATATCCATATTACTGCGGTTAGTGTGTTAAACCCGATTGGCGGATGTCTAGGGTTATGCATTAATTAGAAAAGTAGTTAGTGGCGGACGTCCTGGCTATCAAGATTAGGGGAATGAGTAATTTCTCCCGAATGTCGATTTTCTATAGCTAATCTAGGAGAATATAAATTAATGACTTTTTGGGAAAGATTGAAGAGCATGATTGCCATTGAATCTTGATCCTAATTTATGGAACTGTAGACCTATGTGTTACTTAGACCTATGTGTTACTTAGGTGTTCATTAATTGTTTTCAAAATTAGTTTCGTTATTTTATTTATTTAGTTTATTTTGGATTAGTTAGTTAAGTTATTTATTTTAAAACCCCCGATTTTTCCTTTTCATTGTTTTTAACCTTAGAAAGACTATCAATCTCTGTGGGATCGACCCTTTGCCACTATTCTACAAAATAGTTGGTTTACAAATTTTTATTTTATTGACGCGTTTGGCGCGCGTCAATTTTTGGCGTCGTTGTCGGGGATTAGTTTTCTTTCTTTGGTGTTTTTATTTAATATTATTATTATTATTATTATTTATTTTAATAAATTGGAGCACCCCGAGAGTTTTGTTAGGTTTGACTATGGATTATATTTTTCTTTAGCATAACGTGAACATTTTTTTTAATTAACATGTTTATAGGATTTTAGGTATTTTGAGACTTTGTTTGGACATATCCAACTTAAGTCGCCTCATTAGTGGCGGGTTTTTTAGTAGACCTAAAACCCTAGACTTCATTCCATCATCTTGTTGATTTCACCCTTAGTTGAAAGACTTCGAGCTCGCAAGACTTGATTGGAATCTTTTGAGTTAACTCCTACGTTTGCTCTTGTTATGATTGTTCTTTTATAGTTTCTTTAGTCACCTACACATTAGAGATTTTGTGAGTTCACTGGTTTTTAGAGACTTTTTGTCATGCATGCATTTGTATCATCTTTTTACCCATGTTCTTCTTCACCACTGTCTTTTTCTTTTTGTTATATGGATTCCTTGACTTGTTTTAAACCTTGAGGACAAGGTTCAGAATAAGTTTGGGGGTATTTTAGGGATTGTGGATTGTGTTGGATGGATTCTTTTTCGAAAAAGACCGCAGGTGAGATCATTTAATTTTTTTATGCAGTTATATGCGATTATCGAATGGTAATGGTGGTGTTTTATATCATTTCTTCCATTTCTTTCATTTCTTGTCTTTTCATATTTCTCTCTCATTTCATTAGGATATGATACACTTTCATGCATATGTGTTTAGTATATTTTCATTTTTTATTTTATTATTGTATAGAGTCAC
The DNA here is from genome assembly GCA_039657325.1 of Stephania cephalantha. Lineage (NCBI taxonomy): Eukaryota > Viridiplantae > Streptophyta > Magnoliopsida > Ranunculales > Menispermaceae > Stephania > Stephania cephalantha. Next base: position 29,407,758 of record CM077577.1, read on the forward strand.
CCGAAACTTTGTTTCATGCCTTTGGTTGTGGATGAGTAAATTACAGTTGTCTTTTTGACTTGAAACTTGGGGAAAACTAGGAGAAACACTCAATCGAGTGTGTAGCTCAACATTTTTATGATTTCATGATTAGGGACTTAGTTGATGGTTAATCTTTTTGCTAGATAACGGAAATGAGTAGACGGTCAAAATTATGCAAGTGGTAATATTTTAACCCACATTGGGGCATTTGCTTGATTATAGTGAAAGTAAGAAGGGCTAACATGAGTTTTTTTTTAATATAGAGAGTCCCACAGGTTTCCAAAGGAAATGGAGCAGGGAAACTTGTGGTGGGAAAAAGTGAGAAAATCGATCCATAAGAAATTGAGTAGGGACTGTATTTGTTGAAAAAAAGAAGAAGAAAAAAATAGAGAATATAAAAAATAATGAATAAAGGCGGAAGTTGTGAAACTCCTCAAATAAAAGATTTAGCTCGAGTGCTTTCACTAAATTAAGTGAAATTTTAAACGTATTCGATGGGAATTTGTATCTAAACGAAGATCCTACTATGTTTACATGGCTTATGAAGGTAATTCTTTTATTTATTTCAGATTTCAGATATCTAATTTCATTTTGTCCCTCTTTCTATAGGAACTTTAGAAAAGAAATGAACTTCTATTGACGAAATCTCATCTTTAGATCTAAAAACATTGGTGACTTCTAATTTTGGCAAAGTTTATAAAAAATATTGAGCGTGTAGATTCTTCTTCTTCTTTTTTTCCCTCCTTCGAGTTTTATAATTTGTCACAATCATATTAGCAAGTGTTTGGTGCCGAAATGTTGTGGTTTTTGAATTGTATTATGCATTTCTATATTTTAGCAATTATTCTCAATTTACATGATAAGGCTTCATGTTAAGTCAATTGCTAGCAAATTCTCCTAGAAACTAAATAGTCGTAATTCTCTGCATAGCCAACATTTTGCATCACATAACTAATTTAAGGTATTTTGTATCATGTAGATTCTTCTTCTTCTTCTTATTCATTTGTCTTGAAAGTGTTTAGTCTTCTTTAGCAATGAAGTATGCACATTGGTACATGTATCTTTGTTTGTGTTGAATTAATTTGTGAGTTGGGATTAATGGGTCTTGATTTTTTTTTTGGGGTTGAACTTGTTTTGATGATTAGAAAAGTGGGTGGAGGAATTTTTTGTGTTATGTTCCTGGATTTCACGTCTCCTTGGCGTATCTTGATCTTGAAAATCATAAGTATCTAGTTAATGGGAATTGATTGGTTTGTTCTTTATTTTTTTTTCCTTAAATTTGGTTTACTAATGTGATTATATATGGTGCAATGGAAACTGATTTACAAGCTGGAGCTAATCATGGATATGAGGTGAGTAATTAAAATTATTTTATCATAATCTTGGCCAATTAGATTATGGATATACAATTATATTGATGAGATTTATGATCTTGGGAATGGCAGTTATTGTGGGTTGTTTTATTGGGCTTATAGTTGCTCTCATAATTCAATCATTGGCGACTAATCTTGGAATAGCGTCGGGTGAGAGAAAACAATCAAAAAATCTTTCTTTTGTTTTCTATATATTTTTTCCAATAGAAGTTCCAACTGATTCGGCTAGATATTATATTTCACTGAACAACTATCACCTGTGATAATTGGTGCTAATCAATGTATCTCATTTGTGCCTCATGCTTATGTATTTGTTGAATATATCATTATCTCATTAGTTGTGTATATAAATGAAATTTCTATTGTACTTCAAAAAAATTTACGTTGGAACTGTTGTGTTCAGTAGACTGCATATACCCACCTAAAGTGATAAAATATTAAATGCGATACAGAAATGATGCATTTAGGATGAAGTATTTTGCATCTAATTAAGCATTTTTTATATATGTCGCAATCGATTGGTTTCATGGAGCACCTAGGTTGCCTACCCTTTCATGAGTGTTGCTGTCAACCCTCGGAGAAAAGCGCTGGCCCTCCACCCAGTTTTCCTCATATAACCAATTTTAACGGCATAGGCTTCGATGTTTTCTCAGCAACTGAAGGTTACATGCAGATACATCCATTATATAGGTGGTTTTCCTCCATAGACCCCAAATGTCAATCATTTTGTTTGTATAAACTGGTCTTGGCATGAGTTCTACATCATCTGTTTTTGGTTTCGTCTCTTCTTTTGTAGCTTATGAGTGAACAAGTTTTTCTCACATTTATTGCCTTGCAAGTGGAAGTAAATGATCTAGTGTTTGATTATTACTCATTTGTGCTAATTTTGTTATATTTTCAATTGGAAATGGAAATTAATAATTTTGGGCATTTTCAGCTATTAATTTTTTTTTAAATGACATTTGATAGGGATTTGAAACCTCTATGTGAACCTCTGAAGATATTACTAGTTATTCCAAACCCCTGCGAAATCGCTAGTATTCATAGGGGTTTGAAAACCTTATGTAAGTCTTTGACGATATTATAGAAGTTTCGAACCTTTATGAAATCGCTAGAATTGATAGGGGTTTGAAATCCCTATGTAAGTCTCTGAAGATGTTATAGAGGTTTCAAACCCCTATGAAATATCAATAATTGATAGATGTTTAAAACCCTACGTAAGCTTTGAAGATACGATAATAATGGTTTAAAAGATAACGCTTTTTATAGAGGTCAAAAACCTCTATAAAAGGTCTTTCATAGAGGTTCAAAACCTCTATCAAAAGTCGAATTTGTTCTAGTGGTTACGCTAGCGGCTTTATTTGGGAAAAGATGCACCTACTTGATAAATACACTTATTGACCTTATTATTGACTTATGTGGCAAACGCTGAGATAAGAGCTTACGCGTCACACACATGTTCGTGCGTTCAAGGGTTCTTAACCACTGTCGAATCAAAGGCTTGCAGCAAAAATAACATCATAGCATTATGTTGGTACAATTGCCACTGCTAGTTAGCAGTCATTTTCTTGAGCCTTTTAAAGATTGTGAATTGGAATCTCTAATTTTGAGGCATCTCTTGGAAGGCGAATGTCTTTAAAATAATTAGAGGTATTCCTAAACTTGTTTTAGCCTAAGCGCGGATTTAGTCATGTGGTAGGTGGAAAACCAAAAAAAATAAAAAATAAAAACACCCTTGTAAATGCACATTCTAACAACATTGCTTGCATAAAAAATTTTGTATAAGAACGATAAGGGAAATTCTATACTTGCAGTTTGGTTATGAAAAGGGAAATCCATTATGCAAAATCTGCTTCTATTCCGAAGTAAACAACAGTTAAATCGATTTGGTAGACTAATTCCAAGCATGGGACAATCATAAATAAAATAAAATAAAATACTTTCACATATAACTATGAACATTATCGCTCCAATATCATTAACCCTGGATTTTCAGTCAAGCGAGTTCTATGAAAAATGGTCGCGTAGAATGACTTTGCCCAACAAAAAGACTACACAACAAAATATACAAAGAAAGCAAGCTTTCTCGAAGACTACTTTCATAGAGTTACAATGGGTCCAGCAAAAATAATTGTTGAAGTTTGAGTAGCCAACTCTAGATTGAGCACTCTTCATAAAGCTTCTGCGAGAGTCCTTCGTATCAAGTCCGGAGAAGATGTTTTGTTGACACTGCAAATGGATCAAACAAGTGATTTATTCGTATATAATCCCAAGTATATTTTTAAGCATTTTTGTTTATCAGAGACATGAGCTGAGCAATCATTCAAAAAAATATTATTTACTAAAGAAAATACCTTAAGAGAACATCCCCGCTGAATCCCACCTTCTCAGAAATCCAATCTGGAACTAATTCCAGCAATAACTTAAACTGCTCTTCAATTTCATCTGCACATTCAAAACACGTTATTAAAACTTTTCTTTATTTTATTTTTTTTGGCGAAAATTTTTTCTCAAGTTTGAATTACATGTGAAATATAATTTATCGAGCCACATAACAATCAACAAAAGGCATTACATCTGTCAACTATATCATAGTGGCTTGTGATTGTCTTATGGATGAGCTCCTCTTTCGTAAGAACGCAGCGATTGGCTGACTGAAATATGAGGTGAATCATATTGAACAGCTTAGGAAGGCAGGCTATCATCTGCCGTCGTCTCTTTGCTTGGGAGATAGCTATATCACATCCCTCGGCAACTTTTCTCTCTTTCTCTCGTATCTGCAATCATTGTTATTATGATTAGTACAGGACTAGACTATTCAAATAAAAATATTTGAACATTGATTATTTAATATCTTGTTCATGCACTACTCAAGAAAAAATAAGGACAAAACCCCAACTTCAGGAAATTCTTATCGAACCCAAATTTCTGTTTATGAACTTCGATGGGAAAATAAAGGATTAAGAAAGCTTTTATACAAGTAAAACACTGAATTCCCAATTATAATAGCACTGTAACACGAGGACTTACTGATTGCAGGAGTGACTCTGGCAGTAATTTAACAATATCGGCATCAAATGATGATCTTCCCTGGTTGTTCATCTCATCCTTGGCCTGATTATTTTTTACTGGAGTAGGGAACAACAGTGTTCTAATCGTGGGAGGGCGTCTAAGCAACTTGTCTGGTGAGACAGTGACATCATCATCATGGCTAATGCAAGATCTCTTTGGTGTCTGTAAATCAGGTGTTGAGGTCCTCAGCCTTGACGGAGTTAAGATGTCTTTCGCAGGAGTAACTTGGCGTTGATCAATTTCCATTTGGAAAGACTGCTTTTTCTCCATTTGCCCCACAGTATCAACACCATTTCCGTCCAAACTCGAAGTGCTTCTTCCAACAAGGGACTCATCAGATGACAATTGCGACTGAATGATGGGCAATTTTGAAGAAGGCTTGATATGAGAGATCACAGATGAAGAGGAATTCCCATTAGAGGAACCACTATTTTCTAAGATAGCAATGGGGGGAGGTGAAGGCTGACTAGTGATCGCCAAGACCTGACTTTTCTTTGATTCAGGTATCGGAACCTTCCCCACAAATCGTCTCACAATTGACCTAGACAGATGGTGGCAACCATACCGTTATCTACAAAGTGAGTGTATCGAGATGATGAACCAGCAGGCAATGAGAGCATCTTTGGTCGGGTTCGTACTCATACTAACATTCGGCTTTGATCGATTGAAAGGCTCGGCGAGTGGTTCCTCAGGAATGTCATCGACCTGAGGCAAGAGAAACAGCAAATTCGATGTTAACCAATATCCTTACAGATTAATAAGAGAATAAAAAAAAGGGTCCACAAAAATATTTATCACTCCACTACGAATTAGACATGAAAAGATTTAAATTTATGTTTTAAAACACTTGCATTCACCTAAATCTCAACATGATTACCAGTAAAAAGACCAATTGAGGGAAATAAGAAAATACGAACATTGAGTCATTTGAACTTAAAAGAGCTTAGTCGTCAATGGTGTTGTTGATTGCTCAAACAGTTTACCATTAAATAATAGTCTTATATCCAGATAAGATCAGGAAATTCAGTACAAACAACGCTTTCATCAATAAAAATGGCCATACCTCAGGGTAAGCTTTAAAGAACTCCAAGAGCCGCGATCGAAACACTTTCCTCAAATCAGTGTACTCACTTCCTTTTTTCTCTTCCAATTTACTTTCAAGTGCATCACCTTGAAGGGTGATCGAAGATCAGGTTTCATACATTGTGGTCCGCTCGTCGCAAGACAAGACCTTGTCAATTTCAATCACTTCGAGGTAAAATGTGCTTCATCCGAGCCAAATGTTTGTGTGTAAACCTCCTGGTTCGCGATCGAAATCCGAAACAAACCCAATAAGAACCTAAACTGAAAGGGCATTTCAAAACATAGAAAATCACACTAAATGAATCCCTAATCGAAGCGCGAAAACCTACCTGTCCATCATAGATTCAACTCCTTTGCTAATGTTAGTAAAAGTCCTCGTTCGCCTTTTCATTTTAAGTAACCTAATCGAAGACTCCATCCTATCAAAGAACTCACCAAGAATCTCATACCTAAAAAACCCAAATCATTAACCAACCTCGAACTAATTCGGTAAAAAAAAAAAAAAAAAAAAAAAAAAAACATCATTTCTTCATTAATCATCCAAAATCTTACTTTTCTCGGGAGCTTAATTGGGAGTTTGCGAGATTTCGCGAGCAAGATTTGAACTTGACCTAGACCCATTTCTTTGGGATTCGGTGGATTCTCGGTCGATCCAATGAAGATTCTCTCCGGATCGACGAAGCCCTAGAGCGGCCGTCCTCACATCCTTCAAAAAGGTGCGGCGGAGCGGTTTCGGACTCGTTGTGGCGGCTGAATCGGCCTTTCTGGGGTGTTTGGATCTGCGTCGGTGGTTTTAGGGCAAGAAAGACCAGATTTGGGGCTCGATTGGACGATCTTCTTGGATTGGAAGGAACGGAGGGGCGATTGGATGGGTTTCATCTTGGAGTGTTATTTCCGTCTGCTGTGTGTGGGAGAGAGATGGTGGGAGAGAGTTCAGTTGGTTTTATGGAGGGAGAGTAGGGCAGAAGAGGAGAAATGGCGGGAGATGGGAGGGCGCGTCCGACTTGGAAGGGTGACACGTCGGATTTCCCGCCTTCTTTACCCGCGTCTCGTTAATGTCCATGGAGAAATCCCGCTGATTAAAAGAAGGGGCTTGGTATTTGCACACACAGTACACCAATTTTTAAGTTTTGACCCAATTATCCATGCCCCAAATACACGTCATCTCCACCATTCAAAACACATACCCACACCATTGCCACCGCTGCCCCTCCACCGCCTCCACCTCCATTGCCATCGTACCTCACCGCTCCTCCCACTTTTGGCCTCTCAATCTACCGCCAACACCACCTATGTCTTCCCAACCATTGTTTAATCCTAAATCCTCATCGCCTCCACCCTCTCCAACATCACACTAACAACTTTCACCTCTCTCATATTGCTTGTTGCGCAACCGCCATCCGTCGTACCCTTCACCACATCCGGCGTCATGTTCATCCACGCAGGGCAGACACGATAGTTGTGTTTGGCTTGAGTTGCCGAACATCTACCCTATATATGTTCGATCACTCAAACTGAACAAATACACACATGTTCGGCCTGGGTGACTGAACATGTCCACCGTATTCTGCCCTGAGTGGTCGAACGCGATGAAAGAGGTGACCCTATCTTTATATATATATAATGGAAATGCTCCCTAGGATTAGCTTGAGACCAAAATAGCCTTATTGACATATTTGTCCTTCTGATGAGTCTTTTAACTTATTTTTCTCATCTTATGCCTTTTAAAAAAGTAAGGGCAGAAATGTCTTATTTTAAAAATAAAAATAAAGGATGTTGAGAGATGGGGGAAATAGATTGGTTGATGAGAACATGGAGAGAGAAGAGAGTTTTTAGGAAGAGAGAGAGAGAGTGAGTGATGCGCGTATTTAGATAGAGATGAGATTGACTAAAAACAATTTCAATAACTAATTGGAAACTATATCTTTCTTTTAGTATTTTGAAATGTTTATTTTTTTCAAAACCAAAAAAGAAGTTCGGGTTATGTCTTCAAAAAAAATGTGTGTGGCTTCCTCATGAAATGAAGTAAGCATGCAAGAGTAGATTGAAGACAGTAGAAGAAGCATAGTGATGAAGACAGTAAAATTCTATCTTTATATCCCTAAGTGGTCGAACGCGATGAAGGAAGTGACCCTATCTTTATATATATATAAACACAACACACACACACACTAGCCAATGGGCACGTGCTCTGCACGTGGGTGAAATTTGTTGGGAGTAAAAAGTGTCGACATTGAAGCAACAAAGCAACAAAAGCCAAAATCAATCATATTGTAGAAAACGGTGGGTTAGAAAGGGATTGTTGGAGAATTTGTCTACGTAGTTCCCTTAAAATAAAATAAAAACTACATTCCTGCAAAAACTTACTAATGTCAACTGTTCCATAAGAGAGAGAGAGAGAGAGAGAGAGAGAGAGAGAGGAATTTTACTGTCTACATCACTATGCATCTTCTACTTTGTCTTTCAATCTACTCTTGCATGCTTACTCTATTTCATGAGGGAACCGCACACATTTTTTTTTGAAGACAGAACCCGAACTTCTTTTTTGGTTTGGAAAAAATACACATTTCAAAATACTAAAAGAAAGATATAGTTTCCAATGAGTTATTGAAATTGTTTTTAGTCAATCTTATCTCTCTCTAAATACGTGCATCACTCTCTCTCTATCCCTAAAAACTCTCTCTCTCTCCACGTTCTCATCAACTAATCTATTTCTCATCTTTCTCAACGTCCTTTATTTTTATTTTTAAAATAGACCTTTCTGCCCTTACTTTTTAAAAGGACATAGGATGAAAAAAAAATTAAAAGACTCCTTAGAAGGACAAATATGTCAATAAGGCTATTTTGGCCTCAAGCAAATCTTAGGGGGTATTTCCATTATATATATATGGAGGGTGAGATCTGGAAGAGAGATCTATAGATGGGAAGGAGAGAGAGACAGTAGCAACTAAATAAGGAGGTCGTCGGCGACATTCAACAAAGATGGGGGTTGCTAGCGGCAGCGGTGGTAGTGGTGGAGGTGAGGATTGGGGAGGGTGATGGTGTGTGTGTGTGTGTTTAGAGTGAGGGAGGTGGTGTGTGTGTTTAAAATGAAGGAAGTGGTGTGTGTTAGAGGTGAGGGTAATATAGTCAAAAACAAAAGAAGTGGTGTATGAATGGGCATTGGTGTGTGTGTGTGTAGCAAGCCACAGGGAACATCAACATCACGTGTTTATGGTTTCAATTATGTTTGGTAACCATGTTGAAAAAAAAATCATTGAAGAATAACGAAAATATTTTTTATCAAAAACTTATGAAAAAGATTTTTGTAATGAGAAAATGAAGCAAAATGGTCCAAAACAGAATTACAGTAAATACATTTTAGGGTAAAAAATCCCACAAGAGTCATCTAGGAGAAAGCGTACGAACTCTATGGCTCTATTTGGCATGCACAAACTAGCTTATCGGCTAACTTATAATCTACTTAGATAAATAAATTGTGTTTGGTTAGCAGCTTATTTTCAAAATAAGCTAGATGATCAGATACAAACATAAACACTATCCCCATTAGCGTTTCATTTTTAAAACATCATTTTAGTTTTTTGTTCCAATTTTGCCCATTTTTTTCTTTTTACCCATTTAAATAGTCGATTCTTGAATAAGATAAAATAGTGAATACATATAATAAAAAAAACCCGTGTAATGTGCAAGTGCGACGGTGCAACGATGATAACACAATAATGACAATACCTTATATGCAACGTAACATGATAAATACATTTATGTAAAAAAAAATGGTAAATACATTTACACAATTAACATCACTTAACATTATTATGGTTTACAATATTATTAGTAATAGATATTTTATTGACCAAAATAATATGTAGATACTTATTCAAGTAACATCACTTAATATTATTAATTTATTGCATATGAAATTTGGAACATTGTTATTCAAAAAAAATGTTTAATATAAACACATGGGACACGTCATATTATGATTACTATCTAAAAACATTAATATTATTTTATTCTACATATATAATAATAAATTTATTTGTATATGCAATGTAAATAATAGTTTATATAAATATGTCTTTTTTAAGAACTAAAAAGAAAGTCCATTTTATGTCATTTTGCATTTATTAGCTACTTGATCAACTATTTCTTTCAAATAATTTTAATTGATCTGCTAGATTATCAGCTATCAGTTATTAGTTTTTTTGCTATCAGTTAGACTATCACCTTTCAGCTAGATTATCCGCTATCAGCTAGTGTTGCCAAACAAATCATATATGGAGATTGTGGCAACTTTGTTAAGTAAATTATGTAAAAGATTAATTAGTAGCATACTTTTGAAACAATATATTTTGCTATAGTATATATATATACTACTACCATGGGAACCAAATATATACCCATGTCATGGGTACACTATTTATAACCATTAGATTCTAATCCAACATATTAATCGAGGCGTCATAAATGCACAAATCATTTAATGCACAATACATTTTGAGGGGTTTCCATGGCATTGGTATATATTTGAGCTCCATTGTAGAACATCCCATATATATATTACTAATATTAATGCATGTTAGTATGCTAATTTCATTTAAGTACTTATACGTTCTTGATAGGTTTTATTTAATAAATAAAGTAGGGAATATCCGTTGTTTACTTTGGCCTCGTGTGGCGGCCCTCGCCGCCGGGGTGACGTGTCTCCGTGTACTCCTTGCCAGCTGGCCCAACTACACGTAAGGCACCTGCCCGTCCTTTTTCTATCTCGAAATTTGTATCCACTTGTATGTACAGCGTATAAGTGACATTTTCAGCGGACGTCGTACTTTATACCATTAATTCAAGAAATATTACGAATCAAATAAACAAATCCTATTGTGGAAAAACCCTGAAAAGTACTCTGTATAGAGATAGACGACTGTACTATATAAGGTATCTACATGTACAATGTCATGATACTCCCCAGTTCCCAAAAGAAATCAAAATATCAAAAACAAACACACGTACAAGTAGTCTTCGATAGCAGGCAGTCAGAGGTAGTCGCCGAAGATCCCCTTGCCCTTACTTATACTCGGATCTGCACTCAATCATCACAGAAGAAAATGGATGACGAGTCCAGTAAGTAAAATCTCAAGGAACTCCTCTTAGCATTCAAATAAACAAGTGGAATTCAATAAATACTGTTAAATAAACATGCGGAATGTAAACAGACAACTGTAATTAGAGCATCGCATGCATAGATAACAATAAAGTGCAAATGTATGTGCCTGCTCCAGTCAGACTAAACCATACTTCGGAATACCTTTCTAGGATCCCACTAGTGGGCGCACCCAACTAGCTATCACCTGGTCCCTCTCGGTGGCCGGCGTAGACCTACGACGCACCGACACATGTAGCAGTTCATTAGCTCGGATCGTTATCCACCGAGAACTTCTGATACACATGCTATGGTCGAGAATGCATAGACACACAACGAAAATCCGGTGGGAGTAACTCAAGCAACCATCCAAACAATGACAACATATAGATGTAATAAAGACCACAAGGAATACTGGAAATGAATAGAAATACAAAGTGAAATAAATACTCAGAGTTTCTCAATTGGGTTTTACAAACCTCACAACGCACTACAATACCCCCTAATCAATTCCCGAGTCCAAGTCCATTGAGTCCTTGGTCGCAAATTGATCACCCGTGTCCACCTATGTCAATTTATCAATAATTCCGATTTAGCATGACAATTTATGACCAAGTTCTAAACTTTTAGGCCAAATTGCCCAAATCGCGCTTTTCGAGGCAAAAACCCCGCAAAAGTCACGTCCGAAATTCCCAAATATTTTATTTTTCATAGAAATTTTATAATTTCTAATTCTTTTATGGAAATATAATTTTTTCGGAATTTTCCCAATTTTTTCGGAATATTTTCCAATTTTTTTTTCTCTTTTTTTTTATATTGGTTTGGGTCAGGTCGGTCCAAACGGGTCCGACCCGACCCTAGACCAGAATTGGTCCAGGCTCGCCCCATGGGCCGAGCCTGACCAATTCCGGGCCGCCTAGGTGGGTGGGTGCACACGTGCGCACGCGCATCCCCTCCACGCGATCGAACCAGGGATCCCTGGTTCGATCGCCAAAAAAAAAAAAAAAAAAAAAAAAAAAAAAATTATGTTGGGTTGGGGTTGGCTCTCAACCCCAACCCGCCAACCCCAACCCCAATTGGAATCGATGGCGGGGCGTCCCCTGCCATCTCCACCCTCGACCCTCTCGGCCTCTATGGCCGAACCTCTCGACCTCTATGGCCGAACCCCTCGGCCACCATGGAAACAACGAATACACAACAAAACCAACAACGACTCACCTTGATCCTGATGTTTCCACCCTCTCTTCTCTCATCCTCCTCTCCGTTTCTTCTTTTTCTTCTCGACCACTCAATTGTGAGTGAGAGTGTGAGTGAGAGAAAAGGTGGTGGATGTTGACTTATAGTCACTTAGCATCTCCACTCACATGTGCATCTCTATGCATCCATAACACTCAATTTATTCCAGCCTAACACCCCCTTGACTCCGAATTGTGAACTTTTGGAACACTCGCTTGTGTTTTAAGCACAAAAATGTCATTTTCGGGCATTTCGACACCCGGTTTCGGTCCGAACGGCGACATACGTGTTTCGCCGCGTCACTAGCCACCTAATACCTATTCCATATTAGTTACTTGGCCAATTTTTATTTAATTTGTGTGTTTTAGTTTCCCGACCTAATATTTGGTTTCGTCAACTACCCAGTACCCGCGTCGACACGCATATCGAGGCGAATATTGTTCACACAATCTCGCTCGTATTGTTATTCAATATACACACATGCGATGTATTTCAATAAATTGCACTACAAATAAGCATCCAACACACAATAAACTATCGTACATAGGTCCTCGTGTGTCCTAGCCTACCGCGCCGTCCACGTAGATCTGAGCTGGCATCCACGTCTGTAAATTCGAGATAAATAACGACATTAATAAAATGGGTCGTTACAGTTCTTCCCAACTAAATAAAATTTTGTCCCGAAATTTAACTAGTAACCCAAATCCCATACTAGAGAATAGCTGAAGGTATCGCGTCCTCATCGTCGACTCGAGCTCCCAGGTGAGTCCCTCCGTCCTCTGATGCTGCCAACAAACTAGGACCTTCGCGAGTTCCCTGTTTCGGAGAATCTGTACTCGACGGTCAACAATCTCTATTGGTCTCTCCTCATAGGTCACGTCAAGCTGTATCTCCACCTGTCCCAACTCAATTGTCGGTCTCGCCCTGACCTAGCAATTCTCAACATTGAAATGTGAAATGTCGGATGAACCCCAACTAACTCGGCAGGTTACTCCAACCGATATGAAACAATGCCTACTCTCTGTGCAATCCTGTATGGCCCAATGTATCTCGGTGCCAGTTTCCCCCTTAATGCCAAATCTTTGTTGACCTTTCCAAGGGGAAACCTTCAGATACACCATTTCGCCCTCGTCATAGCTCAGACCCTCGCGATACCTATCCGCGTATTTCTTCCGTCTATCCTGTGCAGCTCGCAACTTCTGACAAATTTGTCGGATTTTCTCTTTGTGATCACAACTATCTTAGGCCCTACTGTCACTGTATCTTCCGGCTCTGCCCAACACGCAGGTGATATACAGGGCCTCCCATACAGTGCCTCAAATGGTGGCATGTCAATGCTCGCCTCATAGCCGTTATTATATGCAAACTCACACAGAGGCAAATAATCCTCCCACGAACCCCCAAATTGTAATATACAATCCCTGAGCATATCCTACAAAATCTGGATCAGTCGCTCTGACTGTCCATCAGTCTGAGGATGATAAGCCGTACTAAACTGCAACCTGGTGCCAAACTGTTCCTACATTGCCTCCCATAGTTTCGAGGTCAATCTGGGATCTCTGTCTGACACAATGAAAATTGGCACCCCATGAAGTCTAATAATCTCCCGCTCAAACAATATGCTCAGCTGGGGAAACGTGTATTTCATCGAGATTGGAATGAAGTGAGCCGACTTCGTCAGTCTATCAATCACTACCCAAATTGCATCGTGACGCCTCGATGTCTGCGGTAGCCCACTAACGAAATTCATAGTGATATGTTCCCATTTCCACTATGGAATGGGCAACAGCTGTATTAATCCATCGGGTCGTCTGTGCTTAGCCTTCACCTGCTCGCAAATGTGACAACTCCTAACGTATGCACCAACGTCAGCCTTCATCCCTGACCACCAGAATAGTCGCCTCAAATCATGGTACATCTTGGTCCGACTAGGATGAACTGTGTAACGAGACCATTGTGCATCTTCCAGAATCTCGTCCCGTATCTCCTGATCCGTGGTATCCACAATCTCCCTCGGTATCTCAAACACCGATCTGTGGTTTCTGTCCAATCAGCGCATTCCGGATTCCATGACAGACCACTGACCTGCTCATAGAGCCCATCAGCCCTCTGACACTCGGCAACCCGTTCAATCGATATGGTCGGTATCCTCATCTGACAAAAAATGTGATGTTCCGCCGTACTCGACAACTTGACCATGCACATAACTGATGCTACCTGTAATAAGCCATGATCATGTGTCATTTGCTGCAGAACAGTCGACTATCGAGTCCACTCCTGCTCAATGCGTCTGCTACGACGTTCGCTTTGCCAGAGTGATTCTCAATAGCGAAGTCGTAGTCCTTCAGCAACTCCAGCCATCTCTGGTGGCGCGTATTCAGATCCCTTTGAGTGAAAATGTAACATAAACTCTGGTGATCTGTATACAACACGAATCGTTCTCCATAGAGATAGTGCATCCAAACCTTCAGTTCAAAGACGACCGCTACAAGCTCCAGGTCGTGCACCGGATAATTCCCCTCGTAGGGTCTCAATCGTCTGGAAAGATAGGCAACTGGTCTGCCATCATGCATCAACACACATCCAAAACCAATGTCCAACGCATCTGTATATTCTGTCAAGGTCTTGTCCAGCTCCGGCAATGTCAATACTGGTGCAGATGTCAATCTCCGCTTCAATTCACAAAAGGCCTGCTCACACTCATCTGACCAGTCAAATCCGAGGTCTTTCTTAGTCAGTCTCATCATCGGCGTTGCGATCGAGGAAAAATCCTGCACAAATCGCCGGTAGTATCCGACCAGTCCAAGGAAATTTCGTATATCGGCCACAGACTCAGGCGTCTTCCAATCAATGATCGCCCTAATCTTTCCTGAATCCACTGAGATACCCTGCTCACTGATGACATGGCCTAAGAATCTCATCGCACTTAGCCAAAAGTCACACTTGCTAAACTTGGCGTATAGTCGGTGCTCTCTCAGTGTCGTCAAAACTGTCATAAGATGTCCCTCGTGATCCTCACGGGTCCTGCTATAGATCAAGATATCGTCGATGAACACGATGACAAATCTGTCCAAATACGGTCTCATGACCCTGTGCATCAAGTCCATGAAAATCGTTGGAGCGTTCGTCAGCCCAAAAGACATGACTGTGAACTCAAATAAGCCATATCTCGTGCTGAAAGCGGTTTTCTGGATATCCTCTTCTTGAATCCTCAACTAGTGATAACCTGAGCGAAAGTCAATCTTTGAGAAGAATCTGGAACCCGTCGGTTGATCAAACAGATCGTCAATCCTAGGAAGTGGGTAACGATTCCTCACGTTACCTTATTCAGCTTCCTATAGTCGATGCACATCCTCATCGTACCATCTTTCTTCTTCACAAACAGTACTGGAGCTCCCCAAGGTGACATACTAGGGTGAATGAAACCCTTCTCCAACAGCTCATCCAACTATCGTCTCACCTCTTCATGCTCCGCTGGTGCCATACGATAAGGTCGACTGGCAATCGGTTGCGTCCCTAGTATCAGCTCGATTATGAACTCAACAGCTCGTGGCGGTGGCAATCCGGGTAAATCATCTGGAAATACATCGACGAAATCTCTAACTACCGGAACGTGCTTAATCCGGACCTCCGTCCGAACCTCGGCTCAATTATCGCCGCAAACGCCTCCATCTCGCGCTGTAGCTAGTCGACCTCTCGTGATGGGTAAGTCAGTTGTCGATCCAAGTAAGACGAACTCCGGTATTCCAGGAATATGAAACTCTATCCTCTTACCGTAACAGTCTATCCGTGCATGATAGGATGCTAACCAATCCATCCCGAGTAGTGTGTCAAACTCTGAGTACTCCAATACTCGAAGATCCGCTGGTAGCTGATGTCCCTCCACCTCTATCATCACGTCTCGACATATGCGGTTAGTGTATATCTTATCCCCAGCAGCCATACTGAGGACAAGATGTGGATCTCGTGTTTGTGTAACTAACCCTAACAATCCAACAATACGTCCAGCAAGAAACGATAAAGTGCTACCAGAATCAAACATACCATGCATAGGGCGACCACTTATAAGTAACGTACCTTCAATGAGCTGCCTAGTCGCCCCACTATATGGCTGTGCTAACGCATACGCTCTATCTCTGGCCTGGTCTGACTCTTGTCGTGGCGATGGTGGTGTCCGACAGTCAGCCTTCAAGTGTCCCCTCTGACTACATCGGTGACATCTACGGCTCTCCAGTCTACCCGTCTGTCCGTCTCCAACTTTCGGACCCTGACCCCGGTCATGTCCCCCTAATCTCGACCCTGACGGTACTCATGTGGCTGTGACCTCTGCCGATCCACTGGTGCTAAGGTGATAGCATGAACTGGCTGTGGCTCCTCATATCGGAACTGACTGCCCGAAAATCGTCTCGGCGGCCCCTCTCCCGTCTATCATCTCTCTGGCCTCTATCAGGACGATCCATCGGTCTCTTCTGCCTCTAATTCGACCAAGAACTCTGCCCTAATTGTACCTCCCTACCAGTCACACGTGTGCCAGCCCTCTGCAGTATGTATGTCTCATGAGTCAATGCCCTGTCAAAGATCTCCTGCAGAGTCGTGGCTCCGGTCGAGACAACTGCTGACGCAATCTTGTCATCAACCCCTCTGGTGAAATAATAGATCCGTAAGCGCTCTGTCCCGCCGACATCTAGAGATAACTGAAGCAAATGTCGGAACCTTTCCATATATTGCATTAAGGAACTCATCCCTCAGTCTCAACCTAACCTCCATAGGTATGTACTGATCGTAAAATAGCTCCCTAAACTCAGCCCATGTCGTCGGTTTCGGATGAGTATCCGTATATGTCGTCCACTAAACCGTTCGCATGCCCTCTCAAATAGGCTCCCGAAAGTCGTGCCTGTACAGTCTCATCGTTCCTCATCAGCTTATGGAAACGCTGATGGGACACTACCCATGTCCCTGCAACCTTGGGGTCACCGCCTCCGTAAAAGAATCCAGGCTGGAACTTAAAAACTCCCTCAATAACTTCGCCTCTAGTGCCAGTACGAATGCCGATGTAGTAGTAGTATCAGCAGCGGGGGTGGCAGTAGCCTGGTCCGTCGTCGTGAGTGGAGGCGTAAGAGTCGACGTCTCCAAAGGAACAACAACTGCGGTACCGACTCTTTGGGTGCCTCTGCCGCAACCCCCTGAAATGGTGTCTGGGGTACCACCTAAAGAACAGCTGTCTCCGCCGGTACGGTCACAGCTACTGGCTCTCTAGCTGAAGTGAGTGCCACCAGTACCGCGGTCTACTCTCGTAATAGCCGTAATACCTCGACCATCTGTGTCTCCTGGGCCGATAGTTTATCCTTCATATTCGCCATAACCGGACATCCCTAGCCGCATCGCTAGTCTGTCCAGTCTCAAAAGGCGTACCAGACTATCCGTCCATAATCTGCATCGAGAATGTGCTCCGGCTAAGTCTCAAGGTATATATGTATATCATATAATAAAATGAAAATATAACACGCATATACGCTCTAACTCTACCCGCCTCCCATCACTTCCCAACTAAAGTTCTAAGGCAATAACTTCGGGTTTCCACATCTAAGTTCATTGTTTAAGTTTTATTGTCTTAGGACTTCTTCTTTTCTCTGATACTAACTGTGGCGGCCCTCGCCGCCCGGGGTGACGTGTCTCCGTGTATTCCTTGCCAGCTAGCCCAACTACACGTGCACGGCACCTGCCCGTCCTTTTTCTGTCTCGAAATTCGTATCCACTTGTGTGTACATCGTATAAGTGACATATTTAGCGGACGTCGTACTTTTAAGGTATCTACATGTACAATGTCATGATACTCCCCAGTTCCCAAAAGAAATCAAAATATAAAAAACAAACACACGTACAAGTAGTCTTCGACAGAAGGCAGTCAGAGGTAGTCGCCTAAGATCCCCTTGCCCTTACTTGTACTCGGATCTGCACTCAATCATCACAGAAGAAAATGGATGACGAGTCTAGTAAGTAAAATCCCAAGGAACTCCTCTGAGCATTCAAATAAACAAGTGGAATTCAATAAATACTGTTAAATAAACATGCAGAATGTAAACAGACAACTGTAATTAGAGCATCGCAAGCATAGATAACAATAGAGTGCAAGTGTATGTGTCTGCTCCAGTCAGACTAAACCATACTTTGGAATACCCTTCCAGGATCCCACTAGTGGGCGCACCCAACTAGCTATCACTGGTCCCTCTCGGTGGCCGACGTAGACCTACGACGCACCTACACATGTAGCAGTTCATTAGCTCGGATCGTTATCCACCGAGAACTCCTGATACACATGCTATGGTCGAGAATGCATAGACACACAACGGAAAATCCGGTGGGAGTAACTCAACCAACCGTCCAAACAATGACAAGATATGGATGTAATAAAGACCACAAGGAAGAATGGAAATGAATGGAAATACAAAGCAAAATAAATACTCAGAGTTTTTCAATTGAGTTTTAAAAACCTCACAACGCACTCCAATACCCCGTAATCAATTCCCGAGTCCAACTCCACTGAGTCATTGGTCGCAAATTGATCACCCGTGTCCACCTATGTCAATTTATCAATAATTTTGATTTAGCATGACAATTTATGACCAAGTTCTAAACTTTTAGGCCATATTGCCCAATTCGCGCTTTTCGAGGAAAAACCCCCGCAAAAGTCAAGTCCGAAATTCCCAAATATTTTATTTTTTATAGAAATTCATCAATTTCTATTTATTTTATGGAAATATATTTTTTTTCGAAATTTTCCCTATTTTTTCGAGAATATTTTTCAAATTTTTTTTTCTTTTTTTTATATTGGTTTAGGTCGGGTCGACCCAAACGGGTTGGACCCCAACTTGGACCAGAATTGGCCCAGGGTCGCCCCATTGGCCGAGCCTGGCCAATTCTGGGCCCGACCCAGGTGGGTGGGTGCACACGCAACCACGCGCGAGCGCTCGCGCTCGTGTGCATCTCCTCCACGCGATCGAACCAGGGATCCCTGGTTCGATCGCCAGAAAAAAAAAAAATTTTTTTTCTGTTATCCAATTGGAATGGATGGCAGGGGAGACGCCCTGCCATCTCCACCCTGGACCCTCTCGGCCTCCATGGCCGAACCCCTCGGCCACCATGGAAACAACGAATACACAACAAAATCAACAATGACTCACCTTGATCCTGATGTTTCCACCCTCTCTTCTCTCCTTCCCAGCTTCTTATTCTCCGCCTCCTCTCCGTTTCTTCTTCTTCTTCTCGGCCTCTCAATTGTGAGTGAGAGTGTGAGTGAGAGAAAAGGTGGTGGATGTTGACTTATAGTCACTTAGCATCTCCACTCACATGTGCATCTCTATGCATCCATAACCCTCCATTTATTCCAGCCTAACACCTCCTTGACTCCGAATTGTGACACTTTTGGGACACTCGCTTGTGTTTTAAGCACAAAAATGCCATTTTCAGGCATTTCGACACCCGGTTTCGCGTCCGAAATGCGACATACGTGTACCGCCGCGTCACTAGCCGCCTAATACCCATTCCATATTAGTTACTTGGCCAATTTTTATTTAATTTGTGTGTTTTAGTTTCCCCGACCTAATATTTGGCCTCGTCAACTACCCGGTACCCGCGTCGACACGCATATCGAGGCAAATACAGTTCACATAATCTCGCACGTATTGTTATGCAACATACACACATGCGATGTATTTCAATAAATTGCACCGCAAATTAGCATCCAACGCATAATAAACTATCGTACCTAGGTCCCCGTATGTCCTAGCTTACCGCGGCGTCCAAGTAGATCTGAGCTGGTGTCCACGTCTGCAAATTCGAGATAATTAACGACATTAATAAAATGGGACGTTACACTCGTTTGGTTTGTTTTTGCCAACTTACAGTGCGAGTGGAGTTAACTCACAGTGTATGTAACGGCTTGAATTTAATTTGTCGTTATTTATGACATGGAAACGTGACTGATAGCTCAGATGCTCGTGGGACCCGCAGTTAGGCTAGTGCACGCCTGGAGCTAGGTAGATCGTTATTTTGCATGCTGATTTGTATAATTCGCGATGTTACGTTGAAATAAATTAAACGACATCGTAATGTGTGTAATTATAGGTCATTTGACGTGCGAGATTGTGTGTGAAGTATTCGCCTCGATACGCGTGTCGACGCGGGTATCGGGTAGGCTAAAAGACTAAATACTAGGCCGGGGAAAATAATACACACAATAAATAAAATAAAATGAGTTAAATATTAATATGGAATGTGTTTTTGGTGGTTAGGGACATGGTAGTACGCATATGTCTCGGTTCGAGACGCAAAACCGGGCGTCGAAACACCCGGAATGCCACTTTTTGGTTTAAGGACAAGGGCGAGTATACTATCGGTGTCCAAATTGGAGTCATTAGAAGGTCAATAATGGAGCAAATGGAGTGCATTGGATTGCCTTGAGATATGTAAGTGAGGAGAGATCACAATTCAACTATAAAAAATCTTATTTGACTTCAAACCACCACCTTTTCTCTCTCCTTATCTCATAATCCGAAAATTGAAGAAGAAGAAACAAGGGTTTTGAGGTTCTAACTTAGTGATTTGAGGAGCTTGGAGGGGTAGAATCATCAAAGCAAGGTGAGAACCACAATCACCTTAACTTTCTTTACCTTTTGGTACCATTTTTAGAGGTGTTGGTGTGAATCCATTAGGGATTGTTAGTGGTTGTTGAGTAGTTGTTTTGGAAGGTTTAAAGTGTTATGAAGTTCAGTGGTTGGTGTTGTGGTTGTTGTTGTTGGTGGTGGAGGGGTTTAAAACCCATAATTTTCAGCAAAACTGCTGTCCAGAGCACAGGTAGCGTGCTATGTGGACATGTAGCACACTACACTCTGTGTTACAAAGAACACAAGTTGCCCAGTATGGGTAGCGCGCTACACAGTGCAGAACTTAGAATATTTTTTATGCTATTCAACCTAAACTATACATCCAATTGATTATAAATCACTTATAAATGGACATAGGTCATTCGGGCGATAAATTTGGATATCGGGGATTCAAAGGAGTCGGACCGGGGGTTAGTTACCGGGACACGGAGTGCGGTTTGAGGTGTGTAGTATCCCAACTAAAATTACTTGAGCAGTATTTATTTTTGCTTTTGAATTCATATTCTGTCTTTTAATACTATATTCCTGGTTTGGTTAAATAGACGGACGTTGAGACTCTCCCTCCGTGCCATTCTTGTGTATATGTCCACTAGGCCATAGCACGTGTGTCAGGGATCTTGTGAATAGATCAACCCGAGAGTCGCGTCGAGGCATGTGTGGGTGCGTTGTTGGTTCCACGCCGACCACCTAGCGGATCCAGATATTGGCCTTGCTTGAGTGCTACTCGCCAGCAGTAGTCTGTGGAAGAGTTCGAAGTATGGCGCTAGTCTAACCCTAGGCTCTAGGAACACACATTTGAGCTTGCACTATTACATATGCATGCTATGAGCACAGTTGCTTGTATTTATTTCCGCATGTTTATTTAATAGTTTTGTTTAAATTTCAGTATTTACTTTCAGTATTGCTCACTTAATTTCCTTGGGAATACTCACTTTGGACTTGTCATCTGCCTTTTGTGATGGCTTGAGTGCAGATCCTAGTACAAGTCGTAGCAAAGGCAAGCTTCCAGAGTACCTGTGATTCAAATACATTAAGCCAGGCTTGTACGTTTGTATTATATATATTTTGTCTTATTTTGGGGATTTGGGTTGTGAGACACATCGGAATTTTATAGTGTTGATATGTATTTGAGATCTTTGAGGTTTATATCTAATATATGGTAACTTATGGGTTTTTCACACTAGGTATCAGAGTTAGATGCATGACTATACTGTTTCATATTTTAATTGTCATAATAAAAGACTTACTCTGTGATTTTATTTGGGTTTAACATGATATTATAGACAAATGATTTGAGTTCATTAACAATTTAAACAGTAAATTGTTGTTCATTGAGGTTAATAATGATTAAATGGTAGATGAGATGACATGTGGGACACAGTTGGCACTGGTAGGCTAGGTTGTGAGCCCGCATCGACCCCATGGTTGTCCATTTGGAAAATGGGCCGTTACAGTGTAAGTTCATATTTCATGTTTGGTTGAACTTTAAACTTGCAGGGAAGTTGCAAATTTTTAAAAACAGTAAAATGTGGGAATTGACGTATTTAAAATAAAAAAGATGATTTTGAGGGACTTGGGAAAAATATGATTTGTGAGGGGTATTTTTGTCCATTGAACTCTTGGGAGATATCTCCTAATGGGGGGTGGGGGAGATAACTCACCCCCTCCCCTGTAAGTTGGGAGATATCTCACAGGGAGTTGGACAACCAAACAAGATTGTTTGCCCAACTCCCTATGAGATATCTCCTGGGAGATATCTCACCCCCATACCAAACAAGGCCTTTGTAGAAAACAATCACCGCTTAGTACTTAGAGTTTACGCTCATTATTAAACAAGATAAGTATCAAACAATGAAATTACGTTGAGAAAAAAGTAACAACCGACGTTTAAAAAACTAAACACTACCCCATATAACGTCTAAGATTTTAGCGTTTCATCTAATAAGCTACTAACCAAACATAGATATTTTTCTCCAACTAACTTATAAGCTAGCTGATAAACTACTTTGTGCTTGCCAAACAAGAGCCTAAGTGAAAATATACTAAAAAATGATAAGTAAGGACATAATTTGCACGATATAAAACCGGTATGATTTTTTTGCGGAAACCTTGAAATGCTAGAATATTTTGTCTATTAAGCCAAAAAAAAAAAAAAGACTGAAGTACACCTAGTTTCATCAGTGAAGCGACAATGCACAAATGCATAATTAAATTCTTATCTTTTGACAACAAAAAAAAAAAAAAAAAAAAAAAAAAAAAAAAAACTCTATCTTCTCACTAAAAAAGAAAAACAAAATTACTCTCTCTTCTCACCCGAAAAAAAACAACGTACCAGTTGTGCTCTACTATGATTAAACGAGAGAGCGTAACACCACACCGATGATCATGAAGAAAATGGAGATAAAAGTCAAGATTAGTTTGACTGGCTCTTGTAAAATTAGGGAAGGCTAAGGAGGGAAGAGTCTATAAAAGATCAAGACAAGTAACAACCCCATTTACAGAATGCAGAGCCAGCCACACTAATCTGCCTATGTAGTTACTTAGAGCATCTCCAATGGGACCATGAATTGGAGTGAAAATGAATCCACCCAAGATACAATCCACATCCAACCCAAAAAATGATCTCCAATGAGATCATGGATTTATAATGTCCATCTTATGTAGCATGGAATCAAAGTGGACGGTGTCTACTACAATGTCTACTTCTAGACATTGTGGTAGACTGTCACGTTATTAATTCTTATAATTTTTTATTTTTTCAAGCTTTTATTAATATTATGAAAATTAAAAATAAAATTAAGTGTCAACTCATCAATCCATGGTTTAAATCCACATTACCATTGAAGATCATTTTAAGAGGTAAATGTCTATTTAGTGCTATATAAGATAGACATTCTTTCTACATCCATGATATGACACCAATTCATGGTCTAAATTTATGTTACTATTAGAGATGCTCTTCCATAACAGATTTTTTGTCGACAAGGACTGCCACGTAGGTTTGTTCCAAAGCAGGTTTCATTTACATTGGGAGTTTCAGCTCCCCCACATAGACTCCGCGCAATTCGGAAAGAACTCAGAGTAGTCAATTGGTGATACAAGTGGTTTAGATAAAAAAAAAAGAAAAAAAAAAAAAAAGAAAAAAAAGAAAGATAAGTAACTTAATTCCCTTCAAGAAACCCAAATCTTGACTGATCTCAGCCAGCAATACTGTACCTCAAGTGATGCTCTCTGGCCACATTGCTAGAAAGCTAGCATGGCTTCAACACTGCACAGTCACCAAAGCTCTCACTGCTTTCACAACCATCTCCCAACTTAAACAATTCCACGCCCACATCACAACTTCAGGCATCCCCACCAAACACCTCCACCCCTTCATTACCGCCAAACTCCTAATCTTCTCCGCACTCTCCACCTCACCCGACCTCAACTACGCCCAAAAACTCTTCAACCACGCCTCCCACCCCTCTCTCTTCATGTTCAACACCATGATCCACGCCGTGTCGCGCCGCGCCGAACAACCCATCTATTCCCTCCAATTCTACACTCAAATGCTTCGCTCTTCAATCTCCCCAGACCACTTCACCTTCCCTTCTCTCATCAAGTCTTGTTCTGCAACGTCAGCTCTTGTTCTTGGCCAGCAATTGCACTCCCATGTGTTGAAACTCGGGCTCGATTTCGATGTTTTCATCGTTAATTGCTTGATTGATATGTACTCCCATTGTGGGGAAATGGGGGATGCCCATAAAGTTTTTGTGGAGGGTTTTGATGTAGTTGATGTGGTGTCATGGACTACATTGATTACTGGGTACTCTGGTTGTGGGAATGTGGATATGGCGCGAAAGTTTTTTGACTCGATGCCGGTACGGAATGGGGTTTCGTGGAATGCTATGATAACGGGGTATGCGCGAAGCGGAGTTGTATCGAAAAGGCGCGTGAATTGTTTGATGAAATGTCTGAAAGGAATGGTGAGTCGTGGAGTGCGATGATATCGGGGTATTCGCAATGTGGGATGTGTGTGGAGGCAATGTGTCTATTCAGAGAGATGGTTGGGCTTGGGATTGTGCCTAATGAGGCTGCACTTGTTAGCGCTGTTTCGGCTTGTGCTCATCTTAGATCACTTGAGGAAGGAATGTGGTTGCATTCTTTGATAGAGGAAAGGAAGTTGAAGCTTAATGTGACTGTAGGAACGGCTCTTGTTGACATGTATGGGAAGTGTGGAAGCATAGAGAGAGCTCGTGTTGTCTTCGATGGCATGCCAGTGAAGAATGTCATGACATGGAACTCAATGATAGCTGGCTTGGCCTTGAATGGATATGGAAAACAAGCATTGTCTTTATTTTGGAGAATGCGGATTGAGGGTGCCCTGCCGAATGCCATAACCTTCATTGGTGTGTTAACAGGGTGTAGTCATTCGGGTTTGGTCGATGAGGGAAAACGGGCTTTTGAAGTGATGATTCAAGAGTACCAGATTGAGCCTCAGCTAGAGCACTACGGTAGCATGGTTGATTTGCTTGGTCGTGCTGGTTTGGTTCAGGAAGCGTTGGATTTTGTCGAGAAAATGCCTGTTGAACCTCATCCTGGCTTATGGGGAGCCCTTGTCAATGCGTGCAGGATTCATGGTGATGTCAAACTTGGCGAAGAACTTGGGAAACGCCTTGTTGAGTTAGAGCCAAATCACTGTGGGAGATATTCCTTGTTATCTAATATATTTGCAGCTGCCGAGAGATGGGATGATTTGGCCACAGTGCGAAACTTGGTGAAAGATAGAAATGTGGTTAAGAGCCCTGGGAATAGTATCATTAAAACATGAAGCCCAGAAGTCACAACTTCAGCCGCTGGAGCCCTCTCTTTCTTTCTTGTATGTGAGGATACAATCGAGATGCAAATGATTGCTGGAGTTGATTGTAAAGAAATAATCTTTAAGTCATGCGAACAAGATGATGATGGTTTATTTCGACCGCCTATGCATGCATTGTCGATAGATAACATGCTTAATTGCATGTCGCTAATAGCTATTTCTTTTGTAAGTAACAAGAATTCATTTCTTTCTGCATCTCTCATAAGTTGAAAGCTGAAACTGCACCAAATGTTGGTTTCTAGCTACCTGATTTATTAGTGCCATTCACTGTAAAAGAGTTATCTTGATTTTTCACCACACCTGACGAGTTATATTGGTGCTGCAATTATTCAGAGGACTGATATGTTGAAATTTTGGAAACATTTGAAATTTAACTTTGGTTCTTCCATATACCTCTCTAAAGATGAGTATTTGAGGTTTTCCCATGAATTGTCTGACTATTTGGATCATAGAAAGATGCATCTATTCCTCTCTGATGGGCATGGTTTGAATTTCAATTCAATAACAAGACATTATAGTTTATTGAAAATTTTATCATTGGAATTCGATTGCTTTCAATTTTTTTCTCGGATTTCTCCGAAGAGACTAGAAATGTTATTTATTTTTTAATTATTTTATTTTTTAATTTTTTTGTAGTCTTTTTGGTGCTGAAAATAAAAAATGTTGTTTATATTGGCAGAACAAAGGTTTCCTCCTTATTGAGTTCAGGCACAAATTATCTCAAAATCCTTAAATCCCATTAACAAAATCTTTGAAAAGTAAGTCAAGATCAACACATTGAATGAAATGATCATAAGAACTACAAGATTGAAGTTATCTTTCAGTAATTTAATCTTAACCACATTTTTTTTCACAAAGGTGTTGGCTTGCAGTTAGAAGTTTGAACTTGTAGCAGTCATTTTAGAAAGATAAAAATCACCATGGACGCCATCTGGGTAACTAAGTAATATGCAATTATTCCACATTCAGCAATGCGGATTTTGTTTTATCCTGTTAAACATAATTTTCTACGCGTAATGAATCGAATGAAACCAGAATGAGCGAAAATGGCATTTATAACGTGAGAATTAGCAGTAACGTTCATTATTACTGGCATTCATAATTTCCCTTATGTACAATATCAGGTAACTTCTTCTACAATAGTTCACTAGATCTTTAGTGAACATCCCATAAGTCTTAACCAGTAATAGACAAGTACGACAATCGCCAACACCATCATTGCCACTTTGATATGCTTTACACTCAGAAACATGGCTTCGTGCTTAGAGGTTAAACATAACCTTAATAGCACTACCTCCACGGGCGCTAGTTTCAAAGGCATCCTCAACTTCCTTTTGGGAAAACCCAAACCTATGGGTTATAAGGGGCTTCACGTCAATCTTTCCAGTCCTTAAAAACTCCAGGCAAAGGGGCCAAGTATTTTTGTAGCGGAAAATTCCAACGACATCAACCTCTCTGCCACAAGAAAGTTTCGAACTTTAGATTGAAAAAGTAAAGGCGCTCTTTTCATTTAAAAAAAAAAAAAAAAAGTAAATGCACAATTCATCATCAACAACAAAGCCTCAACCTTTAATTGTGATGCTCATCAAAAATTGATTTAACAAAGGTAAGGAAAGGGAAGAAACATATACCTTGCTGCTGCAGGAGTGAGAGGAACTGTCATTTCGTTGTGACCCATGCCCACAAGACAAACCTTGCCACCTGATCGAGTAGCACTGAGAGCTGTTGACATGGTTTTATTGAATCCGGCACAGTCAAAGGTCACATCCACTGCAGTTCCCATGGCTTTCTGTATCTCCACCACTTCTTTGCTTACATCCTGTGAAATGCAATGGCAATGGTTATGCTTAAGGAGGAGTAATTTCCAAGAATCAATGAATCATCCAGTCTCACATTAATCTGTTAAATCTCAACTTCTTCCGTTGAGTTCATTAATGGAAAAATTTTAAACCTCTCTATTCTCCCTCCACTTCCTGATACATAACAATCGGAATGTCTTGAATTTTTATTCATCGACCTCAAAGCATGTCTTCACCTCTTGTTCCATGTTGCCGCTTCACATTGTTCTACTTTTACGAGTCAAGATAAAGAATGTTGTTCACATGCTCCAATTTGGGTGTCGTGAAGCATTTGTTTGTTGAGACTCGCAAGGTATGGTAGATGTAATGAATGATTAAACTTCTTCTCCTTGGCATATATGGCATCTTTTGAGTAAAGGAAAACAAATTCTGAAGTCTTTTGAGGTGGTGAATGCTAAACATTGTTGGAGAGAAACAAACAAGGTTGCAGATCATGTTGCTTCTAATCTAAGCTTAATGTCGATGAAAATTAGGTTTGGCATCCTATGGAGTTGTGGCCAGATATCATGGAATTGATCAACAATGATGCTGAAGGACGATTGTACACTCGCCAAAGGGTTAGACAAACTTAAATGACTGCCTTGTAATGTCTATTTTACTCTTCTTTGCTTGTGGATGCACTGAATCACTATTATTCATTAATTTTAATTATTTTCCTATTAAAAAAAAAAAAAAAAAAAACTTCAACAACATTAACTGCACGTGTATTTTAGATTTGTCTACATCTCTTATTTTGTTGTAACAATATTTCAGTTGTAAACAAACTCCAGTACAGCTGTACGACTCTTTAAATAGAGTCAAGTCACTCGACAAATAATTAACTTATCAATTCTCTTGTTACTTGTTTATGGTATCAGAGCTCATCTCTCACGACTCTTCGATCCTACATTTTTACTTTTTATTTTTGATGGCAACTGATTCTAGTTCCTGCGGTTCTAATGATTACATTCACCAATTGAAGCTCACATCTCTCAACTATTTCTCCTAGAAGGCTTAATTTCACTCCCTTCTATTTGGTCTGGATTTACTTGAGTATCTTGATTGTACTCATCCATGTCCTCCCAATATGGTTCTCTCTAATGGAATACAAGTTGATAATCATGCTTATCACTCCTTGCGTCATCAAGATCATCTCTTTCTGCATGCCATTTTCGCCTCTCTCAGTGAGACTCTCATTCCTTTAATCTCATCGTGGACAACAAGTTAAAGAAGCATGGACTCGCCTCAATAAACTCTATGCAAAGCGGTCTACCACTCACGTTGTTCATCTGAAAGAACAGCTCTTATGAATCAATCAAGAATATCTCTCCATTTACTGAATTTCTGGTGTCCATTAAAAAGATACTTGATGAACTCAGAGTTCTTGGCGACCCACCGAATGACGCCGACCTTCTAGTGTACACAACTCTAGGTCCTGCTTACAAGGAACTTATTGTTGTGTGTATACAAGTATCTGTTGTTCTGTTTGAAGAGTTGTTCGACAAGATTGTGGACAATGAGACCTTTTTTTGACAATGACAAGCAACATGAAAATCTTCCTCGTCAACTACTAATTTCACCAAATCTTCTCCATGCCCTCGGAGACCGAAATAATCATTTGATCTGCTACCCACCTACATGTTCAGTTGCTTCAACTACAACTCGCTCTACGGTTGTTGTATGTCAGTTTTGTGAAATGAAAGGCCAAGTCATGATCCCAAGAGATGCTTCAAATTGTTTCCTCGTCTACCCACTTCCAAGCCTATTGTCAATGATACTAGTGTCTCTTCTCAACCTACTTCTCCATTAATTGTGGAAATAAACCCCTCTCATAGCGTAACTTCTCAATTGGCCAATTTATCTCTTCCTCAAACATATGAAGTCTTGATGACATCATCATCGGCGATGGTACAACAATAACAACACAGCCTTAGTCCTAAATTAATTGGGGTCGACTACATGGGACAAACTCTTTCATTGTGCTCAATTAAGTGCAATTCATGGTGAGCTTTCCAAACTATTTAAATCCCTCCTATGTTAACTTTGTTCTGCCCTACCTCACCTCATCGAATTTTTTAGTTTTTATTGAGTCAAGTTTTCTAGTGGGGCCATTTGTAGGTCGTCTTTGTAGGTGACCAAACCACCGCAACTACCCTTCCCTAATCTTTGTGTCAATTGGTGCAACTCCTACTTATCTTTGAATTTCTATATTTCTTATTCTATCTTTACGAGTTTTACCACACATCCACCTAAGCATCATAATTTCTGCTACGTTCATTTCATGTAATTGTTGTTGCTTTACCGCCCAACATTCACTTTCGTAGAGCATAGCTGGCCTAATTGCAGTCTTATAAGATTTTTCTTTTGACTTAGTAGGAACATTTCAATCACAAAGTACCCCTGTTGTACTCCGCCATTTCTTCCATCCAACTTGAATTTTATGTGTGATATCATTCTCAATATTACCATCATTTTGTATAATCGATCCTAGGTATCTAAAGTGGTTCACCTTAAGCACTTCTACTTCCCCTAATTTTACCACTCCATCATCTCGATGTCTAGTATTTCTAAACTCACAGTGTATGTATTCGGTCTTCGTCCTACTTAACTTAAAGCCTTTAGATTCTAATGTATTCCTCAAAAGTTCTAATTTTCTATTCACTCCATCTTTTGTTTCGTCCACTAAGGCAATATCATCTGCAAATAACATACACCATGGTGTATCCTCTTGAATATGCCTAGTTAGTTCATCCATACCTAAAGTAAAGAGATATGGGTTTAAAGTCGATCCTTGATGTAGTCCTATCGTAATGAAAAATTATTTTGTAGTTTCTCCAAATGTTTTTATACTCATTACTACTTCCTCATACATATCCTTAATAGTGTCTATGTATCTAGCGTTCACTCATTTTCTTTCTAGAACCCACCAAAGAACATCTCTACGAACCATATCGTATGCATTTTCTAAATCTACAAATACCACATGGAGATCTTTTTTCTTTTCTCTATATTTTTTAACAATATTCTTACAAGGAAAATCACCTCTATAGTTGACCTCCTAGGTGTGAAGCCAAATTGATTATCTGATATTTGTTGTTTCTTTTCTTAGCATATTGTCAATTATCCTCTCTTAAAGTTTCATAATATGACTCGTAAATTTAATTCCCCGGTAGTTTAAACAACTTAAAATGTCTCCTTTGTTTTTGAAGATTAGTACAATCGTGTTTCTTCTCCAATTCATTGGCATCCGTTTTGATTTTAAAATTTTGTTGAAAAGTTTCGTTAGACAAGTCAATCCAATTTCTCCTAAGCATTTCCAAACCTCTATGGGTATTTCATCTATGACACATGTTTTCCTTATTTTCATCATTTTTTATGTTTCTTTAACTTCTAGAATTCTAATATTGCATGTACAGTTTACATTTCTTTCTTGGTGTGGGTTATCATCTACTATGATATCAACTTGACCATCATTAAATAAACTATTGAAGTAACTTCTCCATCTCTCCTTAATATCATCTTTGCGCGTTAAAACATTTTTATTTTCGCCCTTAATACATCTTACATGACTTACATCTTGTTTCTTTTTATCTCTTAATTTGGCTAGCCTATAAATATATTTTTCGTCATCTCTATTACCTAAACCTTATATATAGATATTTAATGAAATTTGTTTTTAGCTTGACTAACTACTTTTTTTAGCTTGTTTTCTAGCTTCTCTATATTGATTGTACGCATCTTCATCTTAACACTTAAGTATTTTCCTATACATCTCTCTTTTAGTCTTAATTGCTCTTTGGACATCTTCGTTCCACCACCATGTTTCCTTCTTCGGTGGTCTAAAGTGTTGAGACATAAATTCCCTAAAGTTGTCATTGTGTGTCACACCTTGTGCATCGTTTTTAAATGAAATATATTATGTCACTAACGGTCTATTTAGTTATTATTTTGAATAGCCTTGTCAGGATATCTTTACGTAGGCCCGGGGAATATATGTACAACTCATTGGATCTTTGAAGATCACGAAAATATTCTTGCAATATCTCGTGTATCTTCCAAAGATTGGCAAGCATTCAAAACACAAGGAAAGATTGCCGGTGCTTAGTTTGCATATCTCAAACGAAGATGCGTAAAAAGGAAACTGGAAATTGGAAATTTGACACTCAATTCTTTCCTAAAGCCAGCAAATCTCGGTTTGATGGAAACATGAATATGCGCAAGATACTTTGAAGCCTGTGAATCGAAACAAATGTATTTAGAGATTCTAGACTTTCTTTATAAATAGTAGAGTCATCACAGATGCAATGCAACCTTTGAGAAATTAATTGTTCTTTGCATTCACAGTGAGATAAGAGAGGACATTCTCTTTAGTTTTACACACACTGGACTAAAGGGACTTAGACGAAACACCGAGGGGATCTCGGGCACCAAGGATACTTGGGATTTCGTTTAAGTGCAAAGTGTAAGGGGGAGTGATTAGTGTAATAGAACTTAGTGAGGGATCACTAGCTAAGTGAGGGATCACTAGTTAGGAGTTCTACGTAAATATGTAATCATCTTTCTTAGTGCATTTACACATAGGCGTGGCCCTGCAGACGTAGGACGGGAGGTCCGAACTGCGTAAACTATCTTGTGTGTCTTTTGTTTACTGCAATTTATTTTTACTTCTTGTTATTAATTTACGCCAAGACATGCAGCCCGTATTTGTGCCCACAACTCCTATATATATACAAGGCTACTGTCTGTAGCCACTACAGAATCTGTTAGACATATATTGTATTGTATTTACACCAAGCCTTTATATATACCAAATACATTTGATGCTACTCTCCTTATGCAACTACTCATTTTTAGCCGCATTGTATTAGCATCTAAATCAAGATTCCAAATATTTTCCTTAGTTTTTCTCTAAACTCTACTTGTTTACTATTTTTCAGGTTCCACCACTTTATTCTAGGGTTCTTGTCTTTTTATTCATATTAAGTCGTCCTTTTAGCTTAATATCAAGTACTACTAACTAATGTCGGGTAGTAAGCGCTTCACCAGGTATTATTTTGCAGTCTCTACATATTTTTCTTGTTAAAAGAAAATCTATTAGACTCTTGTTATGACCACTACTAAAAGTAATCATGTGCGACTCCCTTCTCATAAAACTACTATTTGCTAAGACAAGATCGTATGTTGAAGCAAATTCTAAGATTGATTCTCCTTCTCCATTTCTATTACCGTAACTAAAACTTTCATGACATCATCATCGGCGATAGTACAAGTTCAAAAATTACATAGTGTAACAATTAACTTTTCTCGTTCTTTTTGCTTATCTAATGTTCTTTGTGTTCCTACTTTAAAAAATAATTTACTTTATGTTTCTAAGCTTTGTCGTACTAATCACATTTCTATTGAGTTCTTTCCTTCTTATTTTGTGCAAAAGAATTTGCATATGAGAACTCCTCTGCGAAAAGGCAAGAATCTTCATGATCTTTATGAGCGACCATCTAGTAATAATCAACGTTACCTGGACTCGGCACTTTGTGCCAAAGTACCCATGTTGACACGATCCGACACGAATCCGGACTTGGATACGAGTCGACATGACAGATTTGAGGTCGAACATGGGAGATATGAAACTCGACACAATAGATATGTGGTTGGACATCGCAGATCTAAAGTTGGATGCAACAAAACTTAGGTAGTTGAAGACGGATATGAGATGAGCGATGGCAGATCGAGGTGGGAGGGAGAGAAGAAAAGACTTGCAAATTTGTGACTTACAAGTTGCAAAGCACATGCGGATTTGAGTGTAGCTCTCCATTGCGAGAGAGAGAGAGAGAGAGAGAGAGAGAGAGAGAGAGAGAGAGAGAGAGAGAGAGAGATCCGAGAAGAAGAGCTTGAGAGAACCAAAGAAACACAGAAGAAGACCCATCGCGAGAGAGAAGCAGAGAAACCCTAACCCATCGAGGAAGAAGTACTATTTGACTAGGGAGTCGATGAAAAGTAAAACATCTATGCTATCCCATCGAGAAAAAGTATTAGTATTTGACTATGAGCCGGTATATATATATATATATATATATATATATATATATATATATATATATATATATATATGGGAAAATTCTACAATGGAGCCTAAATATATATCTATGCCATGTGAACCCCTCAAAACGTGTTGTGCATTAAATGTTTTGTGCATTCATGACTCATAGATTAAAGTGTCGGATTAGAATCCAATCGTTGTAAATGAGGTTCCCATGGTGTGTGTCTATATATATATATATATATATATCATATCCAAGAACCAATGTCTAAAAGTTTGGACAAATATAGGCGAGTCCATGTATCCTTTAATTTAGAAAATAGCAGGTCTGACCCCTAGATACGTACCTGTATCGACACCCGTACCCGAGTCAATGTAACATAGGCCATAATACCTCATTGGGAGGTCCTATTGCTTTCTCAAAAAATTTTGCTGCATTTGTTGCACCTACTATCTAGCATGGTTGACTTGGTCATCCTCCTCTTCGAATAATGAAGTCTATGGAACACTCCACTTTATTTCTTTCACTCTGTCTTCATATTTGTAAGTTTATTATGTTTCTTGTCTATGAAGTAAAAGCCCACGTTTCTAAATCACAAGTTATTGCCCTCTTAATTTAACTTATTTTGATGTTAGTGGTCCAACTTGTATTCCATCAATTGATGATTTCTATTACCTAGTGATTTTTTGTTGGTCACATCACTAAATGTGTGGTTTTTGATAAGTGTTTAATTAGACTTATATATAGGGTTAGTTTAGTAATATATTTGGTATAAATATCCCGGAATGAGCTCTAATTGATTGTATTTATGTGTTTTCAGACATACAAGGTATAAAGGAGACAAATTAGTGATTTATGATGAAATAAGGAGAAAAAGCACAAATATACATTTGACGCCGTGGCATGGAGGCTTGACGCCGTGGCATGGAGGCTTGACGCCGTGGGAAGAGAGTGAAAAGCATGGAGAAGTGTTGAAGACCAAGAAATAGACATAGGAGAGGTGACGCAGTGGTGGCGACGCCGTGTGGTTATACACACAATTTGGAATAAAATACACAGTGGCGCCGAGCTCTTTCGAATGGAGAAAACACACACAAAAAGGTCGAAGTCGTGGCGACGATGTGGCATTACACACACGGTGTGGGTTACTTATACACAGCGCCGGGACATAAAAAATAGAAAGTTTAGAATTCTAGTTCATTTGGAATTGTTAATTAAAGTTTCTAATTTTATTCTTAAGAGTCTAAAGGGTATATATAAGTATTAGAACGTGGTAAACACATACGTTACCAAAAATTATCATAGAATAACATAGCATAACATAGTTTACATTGTTATTGAGAATTAAGAAGAGTTTTGGAGGAGAAGACATTAAAGACTCCACTTGCGGTTATTCAGTATTGTTTCCTTGATTTAATTGAAGTTATTTTATTTAATCTTTTATTGCAATGAATACCATGATGTGTATGTTGATTTCAATGATGAGTGAGAAGTTTGTTTATCTTAGGGATCAATAGATCCTATGGTATGAATGTTATGCTAAAAAAAGTATGAATGGATTATAATGATTACAAAGTGCAATGGTTAGAATTTTTTTTGATTCTATACATAATGCTATGAACAGCTTGATCACGTGTTTGTTGATTAGAGGTTTTAGGAGTTACCATGGCCGTTGGAGCTTTTAAGCCGATTATGGACAATACAACCGTAAAATATATAAAATTGATAGATAATTATTGATTAGGGAGGCACAGATAGTAAACTTAAGTGGTTATGAGTCTAAAGATTTGAAACTTAATGCTATGTGGAACTTACGTTATTTACACCGATAAGTGGAGTTCTAGTTTGCACATTATGATTTTTTCCACCACGACAGTGGGTTGAAGTGAATATGAAAGAAATTTGTTAATTCTAATTGAGCATTGCACACACATAATGAAGATGAAAGAAGTATGAGATGAAAGCATAGTAATTCATAACCTAGGTGAAGTTGTGAACTAAGAGTCTTCTTAATACAAGAGTACAAGTTATTTTAAATAGTTTTATAGAATAGAGTAGTTTAGTTAAAACCAATTAAAAAGAGATCTTCTTAGCAATAGAATGAACTTAACTAAGAGAACCGTGTCCATATAAACCTTTCCCCGAGGACGATATCCATAATCAAAATTAGTTGATCACATTATTACTACAATCGAGCCGTTATACTTGCGATTTCACGAGCAAGTTTTACCCTCTATGTCTCAAATATTATGTTTACTCGACGTTTCATCAATTTAAATCAATCGTCGAGAAATTTTTCAAACGTTCAATTGTCACCACTTACTATGATGGCAGATTTTGAATTCCTTCAGAGCGTAGAAAATCTTTTAAAGCGGTGTATTCACTTCTGCCATCAGAGTAAATAGTGATAATGGAGCTTTTGAAAAAAAAATTCGACAATTGATTTAAATTGACGAAACACCGAGTAAACATAAAATTAGAGAAATATAGGGCAAAGCCACACATATTTAGTGGAGTAATCAACAAAAATCATATAGTAACAAAAACCATCAAATGATGGAACACAAGTTCGATCCCAAACATTAGAATAAATTAAATCAAGAGGCAAGATTCGCTTGGACGTTTGCTTCTATTATATATACAAGATACACAATAAAATCAGAATGCAAAGACGAAGAACCAAGGTGAGAGTGTTCCATAGACTACATTATTTGAAGAGGAGGGTGAACAAGTCGACCATGCTAGAAAATAGGTGAGGCAGATGCAACAAACTTTGTGGAGAGAGCAAAAGGTACGTCCAATGAGGTATCATCACTACATGACCACTCATAAAGATCATGTCGATTTTTGCCACTAAGTAGAGGAGTTCCTTTATGCAGATCCTTTACCACAAAATGAGAGGGAAGAATTCAATAGAAGTGTGATTAGCACGACAATACTTTGGAATAAGAAGTAAATTATTTTTGATAGTATGAACACAAAGAACATTAGATAAATGAAAGAAGGAGAAAAATTAATTGTTCCACTATGTGTAATTTCTAAACTTGTACCATCACCGATGATGATGATGTCATTAGGACCCTCATATGTTTGCGGAATAGATAAATTGGACAATTGAAAAGTTATGTGATGAGAGGCGTCGAAGTGCACAATTCATGGAGAGTAGGTTGAGATGAGACACTAGTATTGTTGACAACATGCTTGGAAGTGCGTAGATGAGGGAACAATTTGAAGCATCTCTCGGCATCATGACCAGACCTTTCTTTTCACAAAACTGACATAAAAAACTAGAGAGAGTTGTAGTTGATGTAGCTGTAAATGCAGGAGTTGGCAACAGATCGGAAGATGAATTTGGTTTTCGAGAGTATGAAGAAGATTTGGTGAAATTAGCAGTTGACGAAGGAAGTTCTTCATGTTTGTCATTGTCAAAAAAGGTCCAATGGTCAACTATCATGTAGAACAACTCTTAAAATGAAACATCAGAATTCCATACTGACAACAATAAAAAGTTCCTTGTAAGCATGGCAAGACTACGGGTCGTTTACATTAGAAGATCGACGTCACCAAGTGGGTCACCAAGAACTGTGAGTTCGTTAACTATCTTTTTAATGGATACCAAAAATTTAGTAATGAAGAGATACCCATGATATCCTTGATTGAGTAACGAGAGCGTCTTTGAGATGAACAATGTAAGTGGTAGACCACTTTGCATAGATTTTGTTGAGGCGAGTCCATGCTTCTTGACTTGTTGTCAAAGACGAGGCCAAAGGAATGACAACCTCAATGAAAGATGTGAAAATGGCAAGCAAAAGAAGACGATATTGACAAGGCCGGGATTGATAAGCAAGGTTATCAACTTGTCTTCTATTAGAGAGAACCAGTAGAATGAGGGCATAAATAAGTACCAACAACATAACAAAGTAAATCTAGAGACCAGTTTTTTTTTTTTTTTTTTTTTTTTTTTTTAAAGTAAATCCAAAGACCAAAAAGAAGGAGTGAAATTGAACCTTCTAGGAAAAATAGTTAAAGAGACGTAAGCTTCAATTGCGGTTCAAACAAGAACATTGATAGTAATAGGGGTGAAGAGGAATTGGTGGATGGAAACATTTCATAAAGAGGGACAAAAGTTTACATAAGATGTCAAACTATCACAACCCTCCCCCACTTTTCGAGTATGGAGTATGGACAACTCCACTAATATAATGCATTGTATGCACTACATAGTTGGTCCCAAGTCCAGATAAAGGAGGAGATGTCCCCAAGCCTATTATTTATACCCGAAAAATGGGGGAGGGTTGTCATAGGTTGACAACCGACTTAAAACTTTTATCGCTCTTTAAGAAATAGATCAAACTAGAATCGGTTCCCATCAGAAACAAAAATGTGGGATCAAAGATTCGTGAGAGATGAGCTCTAATAGCATAAACAAGAGAATTGGTAAGTCTATTACTCCCTCCGATCAAAAATATAACTCTTTTTACCAAAAACTTCTTGATCAAAATTATAAGCCGTTTTCGTAATTCGAGAGTGTATTGTTTTTTTACCAATTATACCCTTATACAATTCAAATATTTATGATTCTTCAATTCATTTAATGTCAAAGGGCGTATATGTAAATTACGCTTGTAATTAAGGCTGTCTTAATTCTTGTGCCCTTATCTTAAACGACTTATACTTGTGACCGGAGAGAGTATTTGTAAAGAGACTATATTTAAAGAGTCGTCCAACTATGCTTAAGTTTGTTAAAAATTCAAATACTTTTACAACAAAATAAGAGATATACACAAATCTAAAATACACATGTGCATCTAATGTTACGTGAGTTGTTGGGATACGCTAGGGACTAATTCTTTTGGAGCATGTGAACAACAATCTTTATCAGTTCTCACATAGAAAGTATGTTTTTCCTACTATATAATGACAAGACATTGAATGATTTCTTTGTGCTATGTTTTGTCACTTAAGTACATCTTTGATGACATGACCTATGCGAGATCTTTTAATGATTTTATGAGTTTTGATTGGTTGGCCTATTTCTATAGGAAGAGTAAACCATTGATACCCAAACCTAAAAGCCAAATCTTTGCCAAAGTGATGGCTATATAACCAAATCTCAGTGTAAAACCCCTAATTTGCATGTTCAAGAAAAATAAATAAATGATGTCTCCTTGATGGTTTGCAACTCCAAACAAGAGGAACATATGTCTCATTCTGATCAAAGCAATCCTTAATGGTCATACTAAACAAGTATAAGAAGAGCATACGAACCTTTATATCTATTGAAACTTTAACAACATCATCTGCCCCAAGGTTCTTCGCAATAGCCAAACGATTATCATCAACATCTACAATAATAACTCTAGGTGCTCCAAAAGCACGAGTTGAGAGCATTGTGACAAGACCTATAGGGCCTGCACCCATAATTAGAACATTCGTCTCGGGGCCAATATCACGCACGTCGGCAAGCATGGATGCCAACACTAAGAGGCTCACACATTGCCCCTTCCTCTAAGCTTACATTGTCCCAAGACTTAAAACATAAATCTGCTGGATGCACAATCTGTTAAGAGGGAAAGTGCTTCAATTTGAAGAAAAGTAATCAAGAAAAAATTAACAAATTAATCTACATTTTACGCATCACGCAAATAAAACTGTGTTCATGACGAGAATATTCGAACCTTCTTCCAAGTACTTTAAAAACTCTACAATTGTTTTATTCCTAAACTATAAGTAAAATAAATTAACATAGTAGTAAAGAATACAAGGTTCAAGGTGCACTAAATTAAGGAGATAAGCGGAAACCATTCACTAAATAAGGTTCCTTTTGAGGTACTCTCGGGGAACATGCCCAAGTGGAGGCAAGGTTAGGTTTGTGGCTCAATGGATTAAAGCATGTGACTATGATATTGTGATTTATATAAAATGTAACCTAAGCTATCGGCTTTCAATCCTCCATAAAGATATTCTAAAGTTTGACGATCACCATAACCCCAAATGCAGATAATGTCCGCATAGCAGAATTAACACTCGATAGGCAAAAAAAAGGAGTATAGATAACAAAACATTTCATGCATCCCATAGTGATAGTACAATATCAACGACGAAGCCTCAAGCCCAAGTTAGTTGGGGTTGGCTACATGTATCACTCTTCCACTCCACTCAATTCAATGTCCTATTTGTTTGATCTATTTCAAAAAGAGTGACAATTGTTTTACGCTAGTTGTCGACTATCGCAACCCTCCTCCTTTATCCGGACTTGAAACCAACTATATACATCATAAGAGAAGTTCCTACATTCTACACGCGAGAAGTTATAAATCATTAATACACTAAACAAATAATCTAGTCTTTTTTTATCAAACAAATAATCTACTGAATTCTTGATTGCCCTGATCCTAGAACATATAGTTTTTGTTAATCAAGACATTTGGTTTTACAAAAGCAAGTTACCTGATTGGCAAGAGATCCGTGGACTGGAGGTGTCGCGAAAAACTTCATCTCAGGGCATAGATTGTAGCTGCCAGTTTTGCAAAGATCACATCTCCAACAGCTGATCCCAGGCTCCAGAGCTACCCTGTCACCCACAACTAAGTACTTCACATCACTGCCCACTTCTTCAATAACCCCAGCACATTCATGCCCAATCACCATAGGTTCTTCCACAACAAAATGAGCACACTTGAGAGTCTGCAATAAATAAATAAATAAAACAACCCAAAAGAGGAAATCATCAATACCCATATAAATCAAAATCACAAGAAATCATATTCAAGAACCAAAATCTCAAAAGGGGTTGGTTAGAATCTGGTAGTTTACCTTGAGATAATGAACATCACTTCCACAGATCCCCACTGCTTTCATTCTAACCCTAACATCATGGGGGCCTGAAGAAGACGCACAGAATCAAGAAAGATGAATAAATCAAGCATTAGCATTGATGTTGTGAATCCAAATCAAAGAATTGGTGAGAGATGAAATGTGATGGTAGGTACCCAGTGGAGGGAGTTTGAAGGGTTGGATTTTGAGAGTGTTGAGACCCACAAGCCATGCTGCCATGTTCGTCTCCGATGACTCTTCACCACCACCACCACCACCATGAGACATCCCTCCCTCCCCGTCTCTCTCTCTCTCTCTCTCTGGGCTGATTAAAGAGTAAGAAGAAGAGGGACTAAAAGTTTATCAATTTGGAAAATGATATGTTCATACTTAATACAATACACTAATTCACACACCTCTTTGAAGACGTCCGATACATCTCGTGATGTGATTAAACATAGTTTGTAAATATATCGCACATATATTAAATAAGTAGAGACTTAACGTGTGACTTTGAAGTATATCATTGTCGATTATCTCATTCACGAGGCCTATCGGACGGAGATGGGTCCATGTGATTCATTTCGGGTGTATTATTTTGCCACGACAGGCATTACTAAAAAAAAAATGTGATATGTGTTTTTTTGAGGGCCGCTAAGGGCAGCCCACCTTTTAATGAAGGCACCCAGTTAATGTGGGCACAAACCAATTTACCTGGGGCACCCAAAAATTAGACCCGAAATACCCAAAATACCCCTCGTGCAAAAAACTCTCGCACCCCACCACCACCACCACCACCACCACCACCACCTTCACCGAAATCTTGTGGAAGAATCCATTTCTTTTGAACCGACCTGTGAGAGGAATCCCCGAAATCGTGTTTCTAGTGTCTCCCCTTGTGTTTCTCCTTCGTTGTACGAGTTTTTTGCAGTTCGTAGGGTCGGGGTGTGAGCCGATTTCGTCTCCAAGTTAGGGCTCGGTTGAAGATCGTCGAACACACATATTTTGCGCGAAATCGATCGTTTGAAGGTACGTTTTTAGTATACTTAAGTTACATTTGGTAGAGTAGTTGTAATGTGTGTGTGGCGGTTTGTTGAATGGTTAAAAAAATGGGAATTCGCGGTTCTCGCCACACGGGCGAGAGCCGTGCTAACCTGTCTCGGTCAAGCATGGCCGAGACGGAAAAAGCTAAATTTTGGGAACTCGTAGTCTCGCCACAAAGGCCGAAAGAGTTCACAAAGTGGCTCTGTTACGCATGGCCGAGAGTACTCTAGTTCTCTCGCCGAGACATGACGAGAGCTAGAATTAGTGCTAGGTAATGTGGTGTCGGTGGTGTACAACCGAGAATTTGCTCCTACTCTCGGTTGTACACTGGCGAGAGTGTTAGAGTAGGCTCGGTCGTGATTGGACGAGAGCAAGGCGAATTGAAATGGTCAACCCATCTCGGTGGTGCACAACCGAGACCTTTCTATTGGACTCGGTTGTACACTACCGATATATTGGAGGCATTGTCGGTCATGGGTGACCGAAAATATGGGTTGTTTCACGAACCTGCTTGACCGAGACATCAGAAATAGATGAATTTGAACATTTTTTTTTGTAAATTTTTTTTGGGTTCTGTTCCATGCGCTTATATGTTGTAATTTTTTCAGGTATGGCTCGTCCGAAGGTACCGGTGACTAGGGAGGAGGCTGGTGTTGAGGTGTCGAGGCCTAACCGGGGC
The DNA here is from genome assembly GCA_039657325.1 of Stephania cephalantha. NCBI lineage: Eukaryota > Viridiplantae > Streptophyta > Magnoliopsida > Ranunculales > Menispermaceae > Stephania > Stephania cephalantha. The sequence goes on from CM077577.1 coordinate 29,449,622, forward strand.
GAGGTGGCCGAGACCCCCGACAGCATCGTACCGGAAAGAGAAAGAGAAGGAGAATGAGGATGTTAAGGGCAAGGCGAAGGTAGATGGTACTCGTGGAAGGTTACATTTGCACGATGAGGGTTCGACCCTCGATGTTGGGCGACCTGAGGATCTTGTTGTTGCCCGAGGGGAAGAGGAGGGGCATGCATCGGAGTTTAGTAGCAGTGACTCTTCAGAGGCGGGAACACGACAGAAACAAATCGTAATGTGGGCGGGAGTAGTAGTGGTGGAGCTGGCCATAATGAAGGAGAGCCAGAAGTGCCCGTTGAAACGCGTGCTCCATTCCCCCGGTGGTCCATAGACGGGCGTTGTTGAAGAGCTTCAAGGATCATGTGGCGTTATCGATTTGGAGCAATGAGGTAATTTCAATTTCATTGAACGGAGTAACTTAATAATCATGGTTTTAACATACTGACGAGATGTATTTATTTGTTGCAGGAGCGTCCCGTTCTCAAGTGTATCAATCACGGAGCTCGATACAAGAATGGGATTTACTGATCGTGCCACCGGACACGCAGACTTCGAGAGGATTATTCAGCGTTCGGGTTGAATACGCGATAGACTCGCTCATACCGCAAGGCCAACAAGTAGGTGATCTCTGCATTTGTGGAGCGGTGGCGGCGGAGACGAACACATTTCACCTTCCTTTTGGTGAAATGTCTATCTCATTAGAGGATGTCGCCTTCCTCCCGAAGATTCTGTGACGGGCAAAGTTGTGGCGGTTGGAGAACTTTGCGAGGTACACGGAGGAATCTCGCTCGGACGCGATTAAGATGGTCTCAAACCTACTGGGGTTAGCGTCGAGGAGGCCGAGGCTGAGGAGGAGGTGAATATTAGCAAGGGGCTCACAAAGTGCGCAAATGTTGGCCGAAGAATGCAAGTGTCTCGGATTGTGGCTACCTCACATTGCTTGAGGTTTGTTATAAAATAGACTTAATTTTCTTTTTGTATTTCAATTAGGCCAACTTGCAATTGTGGACTAACTAACATTGTATGTATTTGCGGGGATGGGTGTACGACCATTTCAAACTTGGTCAAGCACGGCCACACCCAATGCGAAGTACATGGACTACGTGCAACCTCGTGTCTGGCGAGATGGATTCAAAAGCATGAGACGGTGGCGAATGTAGACAAGCTCGGGGCCATTAGGAGAACCTTGGATAGGTTGCGCCCAAGTAAAGGTGAGATGGTTATCCATATCCTCTGATGGTTGATGTTTTAGTAATTATTTTTTGCTAACAATGGTTGTTGCATTTTGATTAGGTCACTTGGGACCCATATGTGAATTTAAGGGAAAATGGAGTTGTGCAAGCGATGGCCTTTTACAGTGGGACGATCAAGTACATGGATGTGGTGGAGCCCTACCACCCGGAGAGGATTATGAGACAGTTTGGGCATGTGCAATCTATACCAGATCCTCCGTACCGTCTATTGGAAGCACACCGAGGCCCATCTGCGAACAAGTACTCCATCAAGTATGGGTTCCAGCAAGACAATTGGGAGCGATGGAGGAACCATTTGTTGGCTCCTGAAGTTCGGGGCGACAAGGCAGAATTTGAGTTTTTGGCTACACCAGACTACCTGCCTTGGTTCCTCAAAGTGTCTCATCCCGTTATCACCAATCCGAGCATCGAGGACCATGACATGGTCGCCACAACCATCGCAGATAACGAGCTACTTGAGGTATTTAAGTGGTTATATAGTTGTATTTTGCATGTCTTATTCATCCCGATATGTTTTACACTAACACTAACTCGATTATTTCATCGCGTCATAGGCGTGCGTTGGACGCGGCGTTGCGATGGATAGACCTCCCGCCGGAGTTGTGTACGATCGAGTCTCGCGAGGACAATGGCGAGTGACATCGTCAATTTTCTTTCGGGGAGGAGTATAGGTCCCACCACCACGAGTACGACTCCGGCGACCTGGCCGGCACAACCGCCACATCCGGCCCTACCGAAGCAGCCCGAGGCCCCAAGATGGTAGCACTTCCACACACTCCACCCCGCCACGGCTCGGCCCGCCACGGCCGATGCTCGCCTCCGAAGAGAATGCTTGGGAAGGAGTATCGAAGGAAGAATCTGAAGAAACCAAAGCAATGACCGTTTTGCGGAGGCATAGACATTTTTATGACATTTTTATGTCCCAGCATGGGGAACATAGACATTCTTTGAGTGTTATGATGTTTGCGGAGACATTTTTATGATAGTTTCTAATGTGTTATGACGAGTTTGTAATGTTTCATGAGTACTTGTTGCCTATTGACTACATGTTGCCTATTGACTACATGTGTTATGACAGCTTTGTAATGTTTCATGAGTACTTGTTGCCTATTGACTACATGTGTTATGACAGTTTGTAATGTTACATTGCCTATTGTTGTATTTTGGTCTTATTTTGTTCTAGGATACTTGTTTTTTCGATTACGAGGGTGTCTCGGCCAGCGAGGCCGACTCTCATGTGGAATTTTCGATCTTGAACAACCGACACAAAAATAAGATTCACGATGTTACCCACTCCGAGAATGTCGCTGATTCCATTATTTAAATATGTGTCGGTCACCGATGGCCGAGAAACCATGAGTAAAAGGTCGCGCGATAGGTTGACGAGAAGAGGCAATTTCGGACATTGTGCGACCGAGACTTAACGTTAGTTCTCGGTGGTGTATGGCGACGACACGTATGCAGTAGTATGTCTCGGCCATTCAGTAATGACCGTCAAAGTCGTATTCCAAAGAACAATTTCCAACTAACTTGACAACTAACTTTCCAACTAACTTTACACGAATGAAAATCCAAAGACAATAGCCACATAAACTAAAGTAATTATATATCAATGTAGTAGGATAAAATCACTATACAAGAATCAAAATGTACAACAAGACCCCAAAGCTGGTACGATATATACCTCATTGTATATCCATACAACTTGACAACTAACTTTCAAAATTGCTAAATGTACAACCATCAAGAATTCTAGGTACAATTTCAACACTACGGTGTACCTAAATCTACAACGGATATGGTGGCTTCATCAAGCGATTTGCAATGGGCGCGATGTCTCGAAAGACTAATCCATCACGCCAACCTTTCGCGTTAGTCCTCAACATACCAGGTCCCACGAAGGATATAAGGATGGCAATGGTGCATTCACACGCAACGTCACTGTCAAAGTGAACAATATAACATAAAGATATTGTCACAACCCCATTCAGGGGGAAAAATAACAATTCAACAAAATTCATAGCACTTACCCTAACCCAATGGATATTCCTGTCATTTATCATGGCAATGACAAGTCTGTTGTGCAACGACGACGGTGGAGCACTACGTAGAAGTAGAAATGTGGAGGCACTCCCATGCGAGAGGTTGACAAGAATGACATTGAATGCAATGGATACTAACAATCCCATGTCTGGAAGTGTCAACCATTCTTTGAAAGATGCACCAACTTGATTATCTGGGCAATGCACCGCAATCTTGACACTATCGTAACTCGAGCCTAGAACTTCCCGCCAAAGGTTTTCATGCCCGATAATCTCATCGTACATCCTTCTACGAACAATCTCCACCCGTCTACACGGCAAATCGAAGCCCGTACGCAACACACCGATATCCACAATTTCCATCGGCAACCACATCGATAATGCCCTCAACATGTGGCAACCAATCCGGTTCTACGCAATGACCGTAGCCATGTTAGTTGCACTTTGCGTGTGTCGACCGGCACGACGCATTTTAGGAACAACTTTACTTTTCTTCTTCCTAGAACTCGGAGGCCTCCTTCGTGGATAGCACGTACTCAAATCCGCTCGGCAACCGTCTCGTTAAAGAATCGCATCATCGTGTTTTCTCTTCGAAGACCTAGTGTCCTTCCTTTGTCATAATTTTCGCCGCGCACAACACCGGTGTAGACGAAGGACGACTAATCTCCCCGAGCCGCTCGAATAATCCCGAGTCGATCGTCCTCATCGGTGCAAGCATGAAACTTTTCCAACACCGTTGAATCTCATCGTGCACGTTGTACCCAGATGGGTCCACCGGATTCTCATGTATCATACTCAACTTTCGCCAAGTAAACATGAATGTCCTCGAGAGGATGGGCAAACCGAGCAAATATTTGATGGTTTAGCTAATGTGCACAAGGAAGGCCATGTGTGGTGCGTATCTCGCAACCATAACGAGTGGAGTCGTGACCAACATCCTCTCCACGTGTCAATTCATCTCTAATTAGCCTAAGCGCCCGTTGAGAGACATAACCACGCAATCGTCGATACAACTCATCAATGTACTCATGTTGGACCACATTCAAACTTAGCTCAAATGATGCCTTGATATTGTTGTGTTGGATTCTAAGGAGGCCATCAACCACATTCCACAGAGTTTCAAAATTGGCCTGACTGTTCCCAAGGTGTAGCTTCAGAATAGAATGCGCAGACTCCACCCTCTGCGTTGTCGTTTCCCCAAAGTGCATAATTCTATTTGTCGAAGCGGAGACAAATTTCTCCTTGTACTTCTTTAACCATGTGTTGTCCAAGTACTCAGTAAGACCCTTGACATTCCCAAACTCACAACGCAGGTCATTCATCCTAATTTCGAATAAGGCCTCCGAGTTGGCATACATCACGCTCGTCCACCTATCCATAAAACGCGCAAAACCATCGTTCTCCCCAAACATCTTCTTAGTCTTGGCCAATACTACTTTGTTGATGTGTCAAGAGCAAAGGAGGTGAGACGAGGCCGGAAAAACTTCTTCTATGGCACTAATAAGGGCTAAGTCCCTATCAGTAACAAACACGTCAAAGCTTAGGCCACCCATCCAATATGGATCTCAAGTTCTCAAGTGCCCAAACATAATTCCCATGACTCTCTGGATGATATGAATGCAAACCCAACGGAGAACGTCAAGTGCGTAGAAGTGATGCCAACAATCTCCAACAAAGGCATTCTGTATCTATTTGTCTTGTACGTGCAATCCATCAAAATTACCGATGAGAAACACCTTATCAACTTTATTGAGTCGGGATGTGACCAAAATAAGTCGGTGACAACATTCGTAACGGGATGCTTCCTATGCCATGACATCCACTTATTCTTCTCTAATATGTGCAACATTTGTTGCATTTGACTCCTCCCACCCGCATCCTCATTTCGGACTTTTTGTCTTGCATTATATACTGTCCTCATTGTCGATACGTTTCTAACATCTCTTTGCTTCAACGTATTTAGGATGTCTCTTGGCTTCACATTCCCCTTTGTCATTTGCACCACAACTTCCTGCTCCCCCTTATCCAATCTTCCGACAAATGAATGGCCGTCCAAGTTTTTTGCGGGCTCGTGATTGTGCCTCCCACATATAACAGTGACATACCACAAGGAGTCAGCATTTTCCTTTACGTTGATAAGGAAAGGACATCCACATTTCTTCGTACCAGTTTGACTCCTCGCCTTTTCCTCTTCTTCATCATTTCTTGATTTCAAAGAAGTTTTGGCCGCTTTCCCCTTCCCTACTCTCTGAGACATTCCCCTATATGTCACAGACCTCTCACAGGCAAGTTTCACCCTTCCCCTGCGCTTAATGCCCCCGGCATCGTAGTGCTTTGTCACTAGCACAAACATGTTCTCACGGCCTATCATTTGAAGCCATTAAACACCGCTTTCTGAGGGAATGGCCTACAAGGTGTAAACATGTCCTTGTAGTCCGGAAATAGGGTAGAAACCGCATTACCTACAATACAAACAAGTGTAACATTATAATCAACCAAAATGTACAAAGCACAATCACAACAAAACCCAAAAAAAGCAGGTTCTCGGTTGTACATGTCCGATACTTTCTTCGTAGTCTCGCTCACGTACGACCGAGAGTTACATAGTACTCTCGGTTGTACCATTCGCGACCTACGTACACCTCTCGGTCCTCTACGACCGAGACATCACCATACATCTCGGTCCCGCGAGGCCGATACAATCGCGCACATCGACGTAAACTTCGGATAACCGCAAAAAAACACAATAAATTTGCAAAATTACCTCAAGTTCGACCTCCTCTTGCACCGTAGCTAAAGACAATCCTCCATTATATAGTGGAAACAAGTTCGGATTTGAGGAAATTACCAAACCCTACGTTGACAACAAATCATCATTTTCACGCTTTTCACAACTAAAACAGCTTCTAAAAAACCATCATATGGTTGTCAAACATTGTTACCTCATTGTCGGATGATGTCAATCCGCAAGAATCGATAAACGCTCGACAAACGCAATGTGGCTTTGTGGTTCAACCTGTGGTGGGGTGCCCTTTTTCTTTGTCAAAATGATTTGTGTGGTTTGAATCATTATATATACAAAGGGCAAAAGGGTCTTTTCCGCTTTTCTTGGAATTTTTACAAAAAATTTGGGTGCCTTCATTAAAAGGTAGGGTGCCCTTAGCGGCCCTCGTTTTTTTTTTTAAGAATGGGATGTGATTTAATTATTCCTATTCCACGTCCTATTTGGTAGCGACTTCTTTTCTTTGATAGATTCGAATATTATCAAAATAAATAAATGAATAAGTCTATTAGAGAGAAATCGAGAAATGGATACTTTATTATAAAGTCACATTTAACTTTTGATCCGCGTGAACAAATTTCAAATGAACTCTATCGACGAGTTATATTTCACTTCAAAAGAAGTTGGTTTGTTACGATACTAGTAAATGTGTTACAAATGTATATACTCTCGGTTGCTACTCAAGATGGAGTCATGTGCCAATTACATAGATCCATCTTGAATAACAGAGAAGTGAAAAAAGGACTAGACAAATATTCAGTGAACAAATCACCGGTGAAGTTGAGAAGGAATAAACTTTGGATGCACAAATCTTTCTTTAAACTTGTCTATACCAAATGACAATCAATAGCAAGATGCTTAGTACGTTTATGAAAAAGGAAAATGATTTTTTGACATTCGTTTGTTACATACATTTGCTATACAATAGTTTAGATTCCCTTAAAATTTGTGGAGGTCCATACATCTCAATCAAATCTACACCATTGTGTAGCAAATGTATGTATCCTAGAATGTTAGATTATCATATTCCTTATGAAAAATAGGATTGGCTGAAAGGTGTAGAGCAACTTGATTGTCGCACCAAAGGGAATTGAGATCTGAAGCACATAAAAAATCTATAACAATTCACATACAGTAGAAGACATACACCTGTACTTAGCTCTTGTAAAATTCTAAGAAACAATTGTTTGCTTCTTGGTTTAGTAGGAGATCAAAAATTTACTAAGAAAAATGCAATACCCAATCAATGATCTTCGAGTGAATGGGCAAGTTGCCTAATCAACATCATAGTAAGCAGTAAGAGATAGAGATGACCGAATATGAAAGAAGAGACCTTTAGAAAATGAGCCTTTCAAATACTTACGAATGTGTAAGGCAACTTTCCAATGCTAATTTGTAGGATTTTGTACAAATTGACTTAAGTGTTGAGTAGAATGTGTGAGATCAGGTCTAGTAAAACTAAGATACAATAGTCTACCAATCAATCTTCGAAACTTATCAGGATCAGTGAGCAGGGGTAAATCATGATCATCAAGTTTGCAATCTCGTGGCAATGGAGTAGCAGCAAGCTTACAATTAGACAAGTCTGCATCTATAAGAAGATCTAACACATATTTGTGTTAATTGACATAAAGCCCTTTAGAAGACCTGACCAATTCAAGGCCCAAGAAATATCTGGCTTAGCTTATGTCGTTAATGGTGAATTGTTGATGAAGAAACTGTTTGACAGCCTGAATTTACATCAGAGAAATCCAAGACACCAAAACATCATCAATATAAACTAAGAGGGCTAAGAAGAACGAGTCCTTCAGCAAGGTAAAAAGGTGTAGATCACTGAAAATTGGGAAAAACCATAGAACTGTAATTTAGATGTAAACTCCACATTCCATTATCGAGATGCTTGCTTAAGACCATGTAGAGATCTCTTTAACTTGCAATATTGATTAGGTAAGGCTTTGGTGTACTCTTAAGGAGGTATCATGTACACTTCCTCAAGTGATAAAGCCATGAAGGATTGCACTATTCACATCAAAGCCGATGAATGACCTAATTCTTATCTCGCAACAAAAAGCTAAGAGGATTATAATGATCACAATCTTGGCAACGGAGAAAAACTATATGTCAAGTCCATTTCTTCAATTTGAGAATACTCTTTAGCAACAAGTCTAACATTACATTTATCTGGAGTCCCATCTGGATTAAGCTTAACCATATAAACCCACTTGGAGCGAATGACTATCTTCCATTTAGGCAATTTTGCAAGGTCTTATGTGCCATTAAATATTGATTAGGTAAGGCTTTGGTGTACTCTTGAGGAGGTATCATGTACACTTCCTCAGTGATAAAGCCATGAAGGAATGCACTATTCACATCAAAGCTGATGAATGACCTAATTCTTAGCTGCAACAAAAGCTAAGAGGATTATAACAGTCACAATCTTGGCAACAGGAGAAAAACTATATGTCAAGTCAATTTCTTCAATTTGAGAATACTCTTTAGCAACAAGTCTAGCATTACATTTATCTGGAGTCCCATCTGGATTAAGCTTAACCATATAAACCCACTTGGAGCGAATGACTATCTTCCATTTAGGAAATTTTGCAAGGTCTTATGTGCCATTATCATCCAATGCCTTTAACTATTTATCTATATCTTTAATATATTTAGGATCTTGTTGATCTTCAAAATAAGTGGAAGACTCTTTAAACAATGCAGCAACATGAAGAAAACATTTATGATTCCCAATAGTATGAGGAGAAACCATAAAAGGGAAACTTGGAGGATTTTCAATAGGATCATTAGTGTTTTCAAACTCAATACCAGTGAGGTTGCTACGTCGAAGGCACTAATAATAGTCTTGAATTCATGAGACTACTATAGATTTGTAGTGAGGTAAGTACAAGGTCGAACCCACTAGGATTGGGATGTTCCTTTTTAGATTTGGGTAAAAACAGAGTTTTTGAAAACAAAAAACTAAGTTGCACTAAGAATTAAATGCAAAGAAAACAAAATTCAATTGCTTAGAAAACAAAAATCAATAAATGTAAAAATCTAGACCAAAGAGTGTATCGAAGTTCAAGGGATTAGATTCATTCGTCGATTTTTTTGAAGGATTGTTTTGGTACCAGACATATGTTGAGCGTGTACAATAAATTCTCCACCTATATTATAATTTCAATATTTTGTAGTAGTGGTAAGTAGGAATCGTCTCCACATGGATTTTGCAAATTCCATAAGAAAAGAAGTTTTATATATTTTTTTATATTTTTAAGTTAAAAAAAAACAGAATTTAACTAATACTTTCTAAATATAAAATCAACTAAACTAACCAAACTTACTTAAATAACACAAATAAAAGTCACTATATTAAAATAAATTCAATTCAATAAAACTTAATAATAAATAAACATATAAACCCTCCAAAATAATGAAACTTCAAACCGTTTTGTACTCCAAACATGTTACTCAAATCACATAGTCATGAACATATTCCCTAAAGTATCCTCAATCATAAGTAAGTAAACAACCTTTAGCCAACCATTTGTTTTCCTTATACCGGTGGAAAAAACCACGTTCTAATTTTATTTAACTAACCCCTTTATTTACACAAAGACATTAACTTCACGCAATAAAACCACATTACACTTTATGAAAACTTCGAACTACTTAATCAAATATCTTTGGAAAGTTGCTTCAACATCAGATATAAATCTGCTCATTGGTTTTTTTAAATTTTCCTTGAAAATTATGAGTCTATTCTAGCATCTAATTAAGGTTTTAAACTTAAATTCATGAAAATTTTCAAGTTTGGTATTATGGATGACTGCATGAATTATATATATGTTGATGAGTCTGTGCCTCTGGCTTTTATTGATGGAGTTTTTGGATGTCCCTACGAGCTAGGAAAGGTAGGTCGACGGCTATGGAGAAGGCCATGGTGTCTAATGGCAGAGTTCTGGAATTCTACCATTCGACGCGAATAACGCACTAGACAGGGTCGCTAGTGTGCTATTCGTCCTGGGTGTGCTATTGTTCTTCATCATGAAGAATAGTAGCACACTAGACAGCCTACTTAGCACGCTAGAGGCATAACATACTAGTTTTTAAACTAAAACTCTAAGAGGACTATTTAAGACTTAAGCTATAAAACCTAGTAAAACATATGTAAATCACCCTAAAACATAGGTAATTGACCTTAGGGGACTCGAGACTGTAAAATGATAGTCGGGGGCATGTCGGGGTCGGATCGGGTGTTTTCGGAGATTAGAGAGCGTGTTTGAGGTGCGTAAAATCCAATTGAACATCACTTGAGTATTTTTGTTGTTGCTTTACTACTGTTATCATACCTTTCCTTGTTCAATTCTGTTCTATCTATCTTTGGGACAGTTGGTTGAGTTTACTCCCACCAGCACTTCCATAGTGTGTTTATGGCACATTATACTGTAGCACGTGTGACCATGCCCTTGGTGGATGGCAACTCAAACGCTCCGGAACAAGTGTCTATGGAGCAAAAGGATAAACCAACTCTGCGAGGAACCAAGTGAAAGAGTAGTGGGGGCACCCATTGAAGAGATCTAGGGATCCGAAGTACAGTCTAGTCTGATTGGGACGAGCACAAAATTTTCTTATCCATTTTGTTTTGTATTCATGCGATAACCCAATTACAGTTGCATGTTTTACATCCCGCATTTTTATTTAACATTATTATTAGCGTCTTTATTTACTTAAACTCTCAGTGAGTTTCCTTGGGATTTTACTCACTGGACTCATCATCTATTTTGTTGTAATGACCGAGTAGATCTGAGATCTTACTACCAGTAGAGGCAAGGGGATCTTAAGTTACTTTCTCTGATTGCCTACTGTCCGGGACCTACTAGTACGCGTTTCTTTTTGATATTTTGCATTACTTTTAGGGTTTAAGGGAGACTTGAGAGACATTATACATGTATATATTTACTTTTCATGGTATACTGTTACTTAAGACTTTCATTTGTAAATTCATCGGTTATCTACTTGTAATTCTGTAAAACACAAACCATTTATAGTTTGGGTAAACAATGAATAAGTGACTAACTTAATAAACTAAGAACCATTAAGCCCTATAATTAATATCTTTAGAAAAATTTGAATTATTGGTTTAATACATGACAATAACATGACAAGTTAGTGCTCACACCGAGGATCTTTGGCGTAGCAACACACGCTAGAGAGCACGGGACCCCTTGGTCGCGTGACGTGGCAAAGTGCAATGGGTGCACATGGCGAGGAGCATCACGTACACGCAACCTCGGGGTGCGGGGCCTTCACATAAACATTGTTTGCCTTTCAAACAATCCTAGTTACTACTTCATATAGATACCAGTAGAGGCAAGTGGGATCTTAAGTGACTTTTCTCGATTGCCTATTGTAGGGACCTACTAGTACGTGTTTCTTTTTGATATTTTGCATTACTTTTGGGGTTTCATTGAGACTTGAGAGACATTATACATGTATATATTTACTTTTCATGGTATACTATTACTTAAGACTTTCACTGTAAATTACTGGTTATCTACTTGTAATTCTGTAAAACACAAACCATTTATAGTTTGGGTAAACAATGAATAAGTGACTAACTTAATAAACTAAGAACCATTAAGCCCTATAATTAATATCTTTAGAAAAGTTTGAATTATTGGTTTAATACATGACAATAACATGACAAGTTAGTGCTCACACCGAGGATGCTGGCGTAGCAACACACGCTAGAGGAGCACGGGACCCCTTGGTCAGTGACGTAGCAGGTGCAACAGGGTCCACAAGGCGAGGAACATCACATACCGGCAACCTCTGGGGGTCGGGGCCTTCACATAAACATTGTTTGCCTTTCAAACAATCCTAGTTACTACTTCATATAGATAATGAATCAAAATATCACATACATATTGACCACTATGGACATAATACTCAAATCCATGACTGCAATCCATAAATAACAATCTATAAAAATAGTGAATCAAAGAATACAATTGATTTAAAACATTAAATACATATTCATCTCATCATGACTATCTTGCAAAACGGATCTTCAATCTTCTCCAAAAAGCAAAACAATAAATACAATTGATAAATGGATACAATTGATCCGTTTTGCAATATAGTCATCATTTCATATCCATTTATTTAAATGTTGGAACAAGAAATACTTCACTCAACTTAGTTATAAGCACTCGAGTTAAATCTTTTGTTTAGAGAGTTTTTAATAAACATCCTTCCATTTTTTTGTTATATCTCTATTTCTTTTCTTCATATGAATATATTCTTTTTCTTCGTATTGTATTCCTACGATTCCCTACTCTTTTTCCTTTGGATACCTTTATTTTTTTATAGGAATATTTCTCTCATTTTTTCCACCACTAGATTCCTTGCTCCATTTCATTCGGACTCGTGGGTCTCTTTATTTTTTCATTTAAAAGCCCTTGTTAGCTCTTCTCACTTTCACTATAGTCAAGGAAGGATTCTTTCCAACTAAGTAAAGTTTATTGATTATTTCCTATTTTTTTCTCAATTGTGGTATAAGTTCTTTTTTCAATATATGTATATATATAAACTTGATCAATAATTTTTTGTATAACAAGATTCTTAGAAATCTGTCTTGTTTATCTTGCACTATTGTTTCGATCTTCTATCAATTATAATATCTAACACAAAGCAAATCAGTCCCCCTCTAAACTCCTCTAATGTATACATAACCTAGGTGAAGTCAAATATGGTATAACAATTCCTTTCTATTATAAAATTTTCTATTTTCATGGGTAATAATGATATATGACTTCAATTAAAATTCAAATTATATTCAATTCACATATTTCTAACTAAATTAAATGAAAATGAAGAAATGTTACTTAAATTTGTGGAAAAGTTTCAAAAATTCTCAGTCAAATAAATTCTACCTCTAAAGTCTTCTATACTTCACTTCTTTATAGTTCACTTCACCTACAATACCCCTAACTCATTCCAAACCTTGTCCTCAAGGTTTAAATATAAGGTAGGGTTTTTCAACAAAACAAAACAAAAATACCTCGTGAAGCATAAAAGAATTGAATATGAAATATAAATTATTTTTCAAAGTTAATAATAAACATCATATAAAAGAAATACAAATGGATAAAACATTCATTATTTTTTAAAGTTTAAACAGAGTTCAAGTTTCACATATATATGCAAATACTTCAAAAACTATAAAGTACTCGCGCAAAAGTAAATTTCTCGTCGTTCTCTTTAGCGTCGTCTTTATTCCTTGGTGTAGTAGGTTGGGAAGTATCGTTAACATCGAGTCATGGACTCTCAATGGTAATCTCGTCACGTCAAAGGAACGTCGATGCTCTTCCTCTGATCTCGTAAGTTTTCCATCCTCCTCTCTGACATGGAATAGTGGCACGCCAGAGTTCTTTCATTTGCTTATAACATCTCATTATTCTTCAAGATTTAATCTCATTGCGCTGAATAGCTAAAAATAAGGTGAAAAATCCTTTCCTTTTAGCTATTTAAGTAGATGTAGAACTACTGTCCGCCACTGGAACATATACTTGAATCATCAGATTCGGTGCTCACCTCGGTTCTTCTTATGTATTTGCATGGAATCTCTGCCTATTAGTTCAGTCTTCAATTCTGTACCTCCTTATCTCGTTGGTCTCCCTCTCTTCTTCTGAATCGTTATGTCCATTCACTGCTCTTATCCTCTTAATTACAACTTTTGTGATAGTACTCCAAGGTAGTACATCGAATTGCATATCATGGAACCCAACCTTGGCTTTCACATATAGTTGAGTGATTAAAATTGGGAATGGTAGGCCGTCATGCTTCATAGACGTCATTGCTTGTGTCATTGCTTCGTGAATTACATATCCAACATCGATATACCTAGTCTTTGCAACTATTTGCAGTGGCAAAGCGCGCTACAATTCTTCACTTCTAAATGCCGCTTAGTACGGTATAAGCAGTACGTCTATGATATTGTTGGGGCATGTGCTCTAGGTCAATCTACAAACATTGTTTGTCTTATAATTTTAGTTAATGAAATTGAAGTTTTTCATTTGCTGTTTATTATAAGTGATTGCATGTTTAACTTATAGTAAGATCCATGGGTATTTATTGAAATATCCTAAATGTGCCTAGTTGGTCATTATACTAGGAACTATATTGAATTAAGACTAGTGTTAAATTGATTGATGGTCATGTGATGATCATGCACAGATACAAATCGAGATTATGAGTATTTGTTAGGGAACAAAGTACTGAACCGACCCGCTATGAGAACACCACATGAATTAATTCATATGTGTTACTCATGATAGGTTTATCATTTAGTCCTTGACTTGAGATTACCATATACTTCAATATTAGGAACATGATAATTTGACACAATCAAACGTTGTATTTAATCAAACGATTATAAAGATTATAATGGTTACAATGTGAATAATATGTTAAGGTGTGTAATCAAGATAAAATTTGTCACTCTTGTATAGAGAAAGATATCAGTGGATCCCTCGATATGATAGAATGATAATGACCAAGTCTATGTGAATTGATATGATCAATGTCATTTAAATGTTTTTAGTTTATCTAAAGATCAAGACTAGTTCGATTGAACATTAAGGGTGACTTTTTCATGCCTTATGTTTAATTAAAGGATATCACACGACAAAATGATATGATATATGTTATTCATTAGGTTTTATCGATTTTGATATTCATGCTATTTGGGTAGTCATTATACCTTGCTAGAGACCGCTTATGATTTGTGTACCAAAGTAGTTTTGGTTTACTGCCAACGTTGCATGAACCTATTAGGTCGCACACAAAGAATGACTTTGCACAATTTTAGTTGGTTCAGAGTAATGAATTTTATATGATACAATTCATGACATAAAAGCCCTTACAATTTGTTATATGATAACTTTTGAGGGCCGCTAAGGGCACCCCACCATTTCATGAAGGCACCCTGTTGTTGAGGGCACTAAGCATTTTACCCAGGGCACCCAGAATTTAGACCCGGAATTTCCAAAATACCCCTCGTTCGAAACAGAGGCACCCCACCACCACCCCCACCACCTCCACCACCGAACTCCTTGAGCAACCACGAAATCGCTGAGGATCGGCCTATGCGAGGATTCCCGAAATCGTTTGTGTTCGTTCGTCTCGTGTTTCTCCTCCGTTGTAGGAGGTTTTTCCAGTTTGAAGGCTCGGGGTGTTGGGCGATTTCGTCTCCAAATTGGGGCTCCTGAAGTTCGTCGTACACACACATTTGGCGCGAAATCGATCGTTTGAAGGTACGTTGATAGTCTAATTAAGTTACATTTGGCAGAGTAGTTGTAATGTTTGTGTGGCGGTGTATTGAATGGTTCCATTATTGGAAATTCGTGGTTCTCGCCACACATGCCGAGAGTGTTTTAATGTTCTCGCCAAGCATGGCCGAGACAAATGGTAAATATTTGGGAACTCGTCGTTCTCTTCGCCAGTGTAGCCTCGAAGAGTTCACCGAGTCTCTGCTATGAATGACCGAGATTAATTGTGTTATCTCTCTTCGAGACATCACGAGAGTTACATTTAGTGTTAGTTAATGTTGTGTCTGGTGGTGTACAACCGAGAATGTACTCTACCTCTCGGTTGTACAATGCCGGTAGGGTTAGTGTCGACGCTTGGCCCGCACATCACGAGAGTAAGGCGAATTGAATAGGTTATGCCATGTCGGTGATGTACAACCGAGAACGTTGTATTGCTCTCGCATTGTACATTGCCGAGACCGTTGATCCATTTTCTGGCCAAGAGTGAACGAAAGTATGGCGTATTTCACGAACCCGCTTGACCGAGACAACAAAAATGGATGAATTTGAATTTTTTTTTTAGTAATTTTTTTTGGTTCTGCCTGTGCGCTTATATGTTGTAGTGTTTCTGTGTATGGCTCTGCTCGAAAGCACCGGTGACAAAGGAGGAGGTTGGTGTTGAGGTCTCGAGGGTTAACCGGGGCGAGGCGCTGGCTGAGACCCCGACAACATCTTACCAAAAAGAGAAAGAGAATGAGAACGTAGATGTTAAGGGAAAGGCTAAGATAGATGGAAATCGTGCAAGGTTAGAATTGCACGATGAGGGTTCCAACATCGACACTCTACGACCAAAAGATGTTGTTGTTGCCCGAGGGAAGAGGAGGGTCATGCATCGGAGTCTAAGTAGTAGTGACTCATCACGGCGGGGAACACGACGAAACCGATCGTAATGTGGGCGGGAGTAGTAGTGGTGGAGTGGCCATAATGAAGGAGAGCTGAAGGTGCACTGTTGAAATGCGTGCGCCTTTCCCAAGTGGTCCCATAGACGGTGCTGTTGTTGAAGAGCTTTAAGGATCATGTCGCATTAGCGATTTGGAGCAATGAGGTAATTAAAATTTCATTGAACGGAGTTATTTAAAACTCGTGGTTTTCACAAACATGACGAGATGTTTTTTTTTTGTGTCAGAGCGTCCGAGACTCAAGTGTATCAATCACTTGAGCTCGATACAAGAATGGGATTTACAAATCGTGCCACCCGTACACGTAGGGACTTCAGAGGATTATTCAAGCGTTCTGGGGTTGAATACGCTCGATAGACTATTCATACCGCAAGGCCAACAAGGAGGTTATCTCTCTGCATTTGGGGAGCGGTGGTGGTATGGAGACGAACACATTTCACTTACCATTTAGTGAAATGTCTATCTCCCAGAGGATGTGAGCTTTCTCCCGAAGATTCTGTGACGGGCAAAGTCGTGGCAAGTTGAGAACTTTGCGAGGTACACGGAGGAATCTCGCTCTGATGCTATTAAGATGGTGTCGAAACTACTTGGGGTTAGCGTCGAAGAGGCCGACGAGGAGGTGAATATCGCCAAGGGCTCACAAAGGCGCAAATGTTGGTTGAAGAGTCGATGGTGCCCTAAAGTGGTTCGAGACACACAAATTATCCTCTGTGGAATGCACATGCCGAGCATACCCGTTGTATATTCCGTCTTGCACCCCGTTTGCCGATAAGAGTGGGTCTCGGTGTCTATCGCGTTGTTGAAGCTTCTTGAAGACTTGGACGACGTGGGAAAGTACGCATGGGGTGCAACAAGGTTGGCCTACTTGTATCGACACTGGGGTCCGCCACCGAGTGCAAGTGTCTCGTATTTGGCTACCTCACATTGCTTGAGGTTTGTTATAAAATAGACTTACATTGTTTTTGGTATAATTATTACTAATATTTGCATTTGCGGACTAACTAACGTTGTATGTATTTGCGTGGGATGGGTGTACGACCATTTCAAACTTGGTCTCGCCACACCCAATGCGAAATACATGGACTACGTGCAACCTCGTGTCTGAGATGGATTCAAAAGCACGAGACCGTGTTGAATGTTGACAAGCTCGGGTCCATTAGGAGAACGTTGGATAGGTTGCGCCAAGTGAGGTGAGATGGTTATCCAAATCCCGTGGTGAATGATGCTTTTATTTTTTTGGTTACTAACAATGGTTGTTGCATTTTGATTAGGTCAAGTGGGACCCATATGTGAATTTAAGGGAAAATGGAGTTGTGCACGCGATGGCCTTTTACAGTGCGACGATTAAGTACATGGATGTGGTGGAGCCCTACCATCCAGAGAGGATTCTCGAGATGCTTGGCCACGTGCAATCTATACCATATCCTCCGTACCGACCTTTGGAAGCACATCGAGGCCCATCTCGCGAACAAATACTCTCGGTCAGTATGGGTTCCAAAGAAGACAATTGGGAGCGATGGAGGAACCATTTGTTGGCTCCCAAAGTTCGTGGTGACAAGGCAGAGTTCGAGTTTTTGGCTACACCGGGACTACCTACCTGGTTCCTCAAAGTGTCTCATCCCTGTGATCACCAATCCGAGCTTTTAGGACTTTGACATGGTCGCCACAACCATCGCAGACAACGAGCTACTGGAGGTAAAACAAAGTGTTATATGTATTCTGCATGCCCACATGCCATTTGTTTTCATCCCGATATGTTTTACATTAACACTAACCTAATTATTTTCATCGCCGTAATTGGCGTGCGTTGGACGCGGCATTACGATGGATGGACCTCCCGCCGGAGTTGTGTACGCTTGAGTCTGCGAGGAAAATGGCGAGTGATATCGTCAATTTCCTTTCTGGGAAGGAGTATAGGTCCCACCACCACCACTACTACCACTCCGCCACCGCAACTGGCCAAGCACATCCGCCCCTACCGAAGCAGGCCCTGGCAGGTCCCAAACATGGTAGCACTTCTACACACTCCACCCCGACTAATGCTCCGCCCGCCACTGCCGATGCTCGCCCTCCGAAGAGAATGCTTGGCAAGGAGTACCAAAGGAAGAATTTGAAGAAACCAAAGCAATGAGTGTTTGAGGGAACTTGGATATTTTATTGTTTGAGGAACTAGGCCCACATTTATGAAAGTTTGATTTTTTTTCGGGAACTTGGATGTTTTATTGTTTGATGAATGTTTTATGACAAGCTTTGATACTTTGATGAATGTTGGATGACAAGCTTTGGACTTATTCTTGAATGTTACTTGATGTTTTACATTTGTTATAGTTTGGACTTATTCATGAATGTTACTTGATGTTTTACATTTGTTATAGTTGATATTCAGATGTTGGCTAGTATCTTGCTGATTTTGGTTTAGTTAACATAGCTTTTTTGGTACGTGAGATGGTGTCTCGGTCATTCAGTCCGACACCTCTTTGGAATTCTCGATTTCAACAAACCGAAACAAACACCGGATTCTCTGGTGTGGTCCGGTGAGAACGTCCATTGATCCTATATTATCCAATATGTCGGTCATTTATGGACAAAAAATTATATGAGACTCTCTGCTAGTCACAACCGATATTATTCCAATACGTTCGGGCACCGGTCGACGAGCTATTCCTGCGGTTGTATGAATCATGGCGACCAAATGCTCTCTATGCGGTGAAGGTAACGAGATCGGAAATTAACTCTCGATTCCTCATGTCCGAGAATCCCCGCGTATGGTCGCGCAGGTCGACGAGGCGTTATGGGACGGCGCCGACAAACATTACTTTCGGCAATGCGTTGCCGATGATTCACGTTAGTTCTCGGTTGACTACAGCAGAGACTATGTTGGGTGTCACGACTTGGTGTTCCGAGACGATAATTTGCACGATAAACTTATATCATTATATATCAATATAACATCCAAACAAAGTTTACAAGAACAAAATGTACAACAACGTCGTAGCTAGGTACAAGTTTTGTACTACGGTGTACAAAATTGGCCTTATTGCCAAGGTGTAGCTTCAGAGTGGAATGCGCAGGACTCAACCCTCTCGCGTTGTTGTTTCCCAAAGTGCGTAATTCGATTTGTCCATGCGGTTACAAATTTCTCCTTGTAGTTCTTTACTCATGTGTTGTCCAAGTAATCGAAGACCCTTGACATTCCCAAACTCACAACGCAAGTCATTCATCCTAACTTCGAATAAGGCATCCGAGTTGGCATACATAACGCCGTCCACCTATCCATGAAACGAGCAAAACCATCGTTCTCCCCAAACATCTTCTTAGTCTTGGCCAATACTACTTTGTTGATGTGCCAAGAGCAAAGGAGGTGAGACGATGATGGAAAAACTTCTTCAATGGCACTAATAAGGGCTAAGTCCCTATCAGTAACAAACACGTCAGGTTTAGGCCACCCATCCAATATGGATATCAAGTTCTCAAGTGCCCAAACATAATTCGCATGACTCTCTGATGATATGAATGCAAACCCAACGGAGAACGTCAAATGCGTAGAAGTGATGCCAACAATCTCCAACAAAGGCATTCTGCACCTATTTGTTTTGTACGTGCAATCCATCAAAATTACCAATGAGAAACACCTTAGCAACTTTATTGAATCGGGATGTAACCAAAATAAATCGGTGACAACATTCGTATCGGGATGCTTCCTATGCCACGACATCCACTTATTCTTCTCTAAGATGTGCAACATTTGTTGCATTTGAGTCCTCCCACCCGCATCCTCAATTCGACTTTTTGTCTTGCATTATATATTGTCGCATTGTCGATATGTTTCTAACATCTCTTTGCTTCAACGTATTTATGATGTCTCTTGGCTTCACATTCCCCTTTGTCATCCGCACCACAACCTCCTGCTCCCCTTATCCAATCTTTCCTAAGCAAATGAGTGGCGAGTCCAAGTTGTTCGCGGGTCGTGATTGTGACTCCCACAAATGACAAGTGACATACCACAAGGAGTCAACATTTTCCTTTATGTTGATAAGGAAAGTGGCATCCACATTTCTTCGTACAGTTTGAGTCCTCCCTTTTCCTCTTCTTCTTCATTCCTTGGTTTCGAAGAAATTTTTGCCGCTTTCCCTGCCAACTCTTTGAGACATTCCCCTATATGTTCTGCACCTCTCACACGCAAGTTTCACCCTTTCCCCGGGCTTAATGCCCCTAAGGCATCGAGTGCTTCGTCACTAGCATAAACATGTTCTCCTACTATCATTTGAAGCCATGAAATAGTCGCTTCTCTAGAGGGAATGGCCTACAAGGTGTAAACGTATCCTTGTAGTATGGAAATAAGGTAGAAACCAGCATTACCTGCAATACAAATAGTGTAACATTATAATCAACCAAAATGTACAACACAATTACCAAAAAATCCCAAAAACACAAGTTTTCGGTTGTACATGTCCGACACTATAAACAAAGTTTCGTTCATGTACAACCGAGAACTCCTTCATAGTCTCGGTCGTCCCATACCGAGACTGCCACTATGTATCGTTCACTCCATTACGTGAACTACGTAGACATCTCGGTCCTTGCTGACCGAGACGTTTCTCTACATCTCGGTCCTGCGTGGCCGAATCAATCGCGCACATCGACAGAAAATTTTATGAACCGCATAAAAAACACATTAAATTTCAAAAATTACCTCGAGTTCAACCTCCTCTTGCACCATAGCAGTACAATCTTCCATTTTATAGTGCAAACAACTTCGGATTGGTCGAATTTACCAAACCCTACGTTGACAAACAAATCATCAATTTCACAGTTTTAATCAAATTTACAGTTCCATCGAAGCATCGTACTGTTGTCAAACATTGTTACCTCGCTGTCGGATGATGTCAAGTCGCAAGAATCGATAAACGCTCGACAAACACAATTGTGGCTTTATGGTTCACTTCTTCCTCAAGGTGGTGGGGTGCCCCAGCTTTGAGTTGCAAATGGTTTCATGGGGTTTGGTGTGTATATATGAAGGGGCAAAATAGTCTTTACATTTTAGATCGGGAAATAAGAAAATAATGGGTGCATTCATGAAATGGTGGGTGCCCATAGCGGGCCTCTAACTTATTAATAGGGGCGGATGTGTAATTTGCTTTAACCGCATAAATATAATAGTTGTATTACGAATAAGATTTTAAGTGATGGCTTATCTACACATATAAATAGAGGTTGAAACCCTAAAACGAAATAAGATTTTCACTTTTTGCAAATTTCGCCTTTCGGATTTTGGGAGAGAAAGAATAACGTTTTCGATCTTTCTTGGGGCTAGCACTTCAAATTGTGGTCACCATTCATGTATAGATTTCGATAGAGGACGGGTGTAGCATCCTCTATCCCGATTGCGATACTCACTTAAACCCTAATTAAGCCCCAGAACTCCAAACAGACTTTTAACTAGAGCCGTAGCCTCTTTATTAGTACCGATAAACTCAACCTCGCATATTAATATCGAATAAACAAACCAAAGTATACGTAGTGGAAAATTTAAAACTTTTTTGATATATAACAATATACAGTAATACAGAGTTTACCAAAACTCAAAACCTTGATTATAAACCTCCCAACCTTGTTTATATACAACAAAATATATCAAACAATGATTATATATGTACAAGAAGATTCATGAAATCATAGAGAAGATATAAGACACCTAAATCTTCTTATTTCCCAACAAGAGTTGGGTTGCGAACCCGAAATATTAGATTTGGGTGAGCGCTCCAACTTGCTCAAGTATGTAAGGATTCACATAGCTATCAACATTTCATATAATAATCAAGAACATTATGCAATAACAATATGCACTAATGTTAACTAACAAGAATATTGGAAACATATAAATTCAATAAATAATCGGTTGCAAAGCAAGTAATCACGGACTATTGCATTGTGATCCTTATTTTGTTTATAAAACTAGGTCGATTACCATCGACATCATTAATGCAATCGCTAGACCAACATATTGACCGATATGTTTTTAGCCAATCCATTAATGCTTAATGGTTCTATCCGAAACCCTCTAGTGAGTTTGTAATCCACGCTACCTATCAAATTGAGTCAAGTTGTATATAAATGAGCTCTAAGGAACCCATATCCTATAAACCTATTCTTAAAACCGGGAGTTATAGCCGTGGTCACATTACGCACTGTTTTCTATTTATTGAAAACAATCACATTGTACATAGTCCCCCATTTCAGTCCAATATCTACATGAACTACATATACTGGAATAGCCAGACAACATTGATAAATAAGCGAATCTGTACTTACCTCAATCTAGGTTTCCGTCTCAAATTCCTAACGTTTCTGGGCACTCTAGCTTTCTCGGGGATCCAATACCTATCATGTATCATTTATAATCAATTTAGGTCCAACACTCTATAACAAGAACCCTTAGTGCAGTTCCTAAGTCCTCTAGAAATCCTCAGCAAAACTCAGCAATATTGTTGTTTCTTGGGGTAGTAGCGCGCTCCCTCGCCGAGTGAGGGCGCGCTCTAGCTGCTTGTGTTCATCACGCTGATGAAGGAGCACGCTCCTCTCGCTAGGTGGAACGCGCTACGCGCCCATGCTATCTCGACATAACACAAGGCAACAACCATTGTTCCGTCCACAAATCAGCCCAAACAACAATATAAACTCCAAAATTCATTAGAGATGACCTTTTAGTGAGGTAACAAACCATATTCAATCACCAAAATGTATAATTCACGAGATTCTATCATCACTATTGAATTAAACTTTAACCAACATAAGAAAAAATCATACCAAAGTGATAATCTCTCGGATTCGAGTTGTTTAAGCTCCTCAATCTACGCAGATACAGCTTCCTGAACACTCTCTCTCAATTCGAAATCAAACCTAAACCTTCTCCAACTCTTTTGGTCAATCGAATGAAGAGATAAGTATGGGTTTTAGTTTAAATATATGAATTTCCTCGAGATTTGCATCACGTTATTTCGAGACCGATCAAATGATTAATGAGTTAAAGTGACATTCCTTAAAGTGACACCAACTATAACACATCAAACACTTACGCTCCACTCGAGACAATCAAATGATCCATATAATTCAACTAACTTTTTATTTCCTAATATATATATTTATATATCTAAAATATATATATCTTGTGTATATTCTCCCAATAAATTCATCGGGACATGCCTATGAGTATACTGGCGTGCACATTCACTCCACAACCCCTCGTCGCACTTGGTGTACCAAGAATTCATTGTTTATTATGAATTTTCTCAATTATAGGCTTGTATATAATCCTTTATTATACTACAACTTATATACAAATTTGTTAAATAAACACAATTAAGATGTAAACACATGCACACGCTAATCGAGGCATACTAGACTTAACCACGAGCCTAACTCGGGTTAATTAGGATTTGATTAGTACTAATCACCAGCTTTAAGGTAATAGGTCATTACAATGAGTGCTTGAACGTCTTGGAGGTCAAATAATCAAAGATGGAAAACACGGATTAAGGTACGATTTTACTTTTATAGATCTAGTTTAATGGAACTTATTCTTGATCTTGTGGGGTTTTTTAAAATTGTTTTGAATTTTTTCATTGCAGTATAAACCCCAAAACCCAACAATAGTATTAGAGCCTTAGCCTCGGTTCTATTAAACCTTGTATGTTTTCTCTCGATGTATATATGATATATTTGTGAAAACATGATCTCTATTAATGTATATATATGATGTGCATATAGGTTATGTGATAATTGTTATCAAGAATTGGTTTTAAAGCATGTTGTTAATTCATGCATTTGATACATACTGAGATGATTTGATTCAATGATAGAATTCATGTCTAGAATATTTTGATTAACATATGCTTTAATATTGAACGATGCGAACTTTGTATGTTCACATTGTAGAAGTCAAGTTTAGGTTAATGTGATTCTTGTGTTAAGTGCATATTTTCTTTTTTATTCAATAATTATGTATGTCTCCATGATAGAAATCATGATTAGGTTAATATGATTAATTTAATGCATGATTAATATTTTGTTTCTTCATTGAATTGCTTGTCTCGTATGAATAAAAATCAAAATTGATTTTGATCATATATCTCATTGGGTTATCTGTGAGTATATTCCTATTAGATAGGAGATAAACTTATAATCAAATAAGAATTACAAATCCTATAAGATAGGTAAGATATATAACAAATTTCTAATTGGAGAAGGATTTAAAGTATCTAAAATTCTAATGGATTACGATAAGATATCAAGTTAGAGTGGACTCGAGTTAATTAAAAATGTTTTAATTAATATTTTTTGAAATTAAAATAAGGGGTTGTTTTGGTAAATTGGATTGACTAAAATAATGAGAATCTTAGGCGATTTTCGATTTTCAGAACTGGGATTTGTTGTCCAAAAAATGGGGCGCTGATTGTCAAGTCGATGGAACCATGCCGTCCGTGACTCGCAGAGTGATCGCGATATATATCTGTAAAGTGCAAGGAAATTCATATGATAGTCAATATTAGAAAATATCCTAACTTTTTAGTGATCTGTACATGCATTGTAATATATGATATTTATCGTGTTTAATTCATGATAACTAAAACAAATAAAAAAATCCATTTTTCCAAATTTTAAGTCAAGTGCCATTCATTCTCAAACACTTGTTAAAGGCTTCGATTACATCAATATAGGTCCGCCTCCGTAGAGCGATGGTTATTCATTTGAAATGGTTAGACTTGATAAAGCTATTAAAACGATTTTGGGCTTTAGACACAAGATGAGATAAAACATGCTCAGACATAAGATGTCATAATCTCATAAAAATAACTAAAAGTTACATATGATGTGTGGCGGCCCCAAATCCTTAGGTCGCCACGCTGAGGTGTCGCGCCCGAGCCTTGTTAGATCATTGAGAAACGGGTCCCACGCGCCATTAACGTCCTTTGTTACGTCACGAGTCCTCGATATACGTGTTAACTCATTTGGTTAATCGCTTAGTTAGATAATTGAATCACTTTTAGCATTAAAACAACGAAGTCTTAAACTCAAAGTAAGTAAAACAATTAAATTCATCATCATATAATGCATCATTTATAAAAGCAAGTCCTACCATGGAAAACACTGGGAAAGTACTCTATATATAGCGACAATACTAATAAGCAAGTAATATATACAAGTACAAGTGTCTATCCGCTCTCCCAATACCCCAAAAGAAAAGCAAAATATCAAAATAACACATACTAGTGGGTCATCAATCGCGAGCAATTAGATGAAGTTGCTAAGAATTCCCTTACCCCTACTAAGTATCTGGGATTTGCACTGCCGACCATCACAAAAAAGCGATGGAGAGTACATTCAAGCTAAGACTCCAAACGAAGTACACCGAGCATTTATAAGAAAGTAAAATAGATATCAATAATCCTGTTAAATGATCATGCGAAAACTAAATAAACAAGCGTACTACGATCATCACATGAATAAATAACACGAGAGAAACAAAATGTGTACTCGTCCGGTCGACTAAGTTCGTGCTTCGGACCATAGGATCCTTTCTGGCTGGGTGCCCCTTTACTTCCTTTCACCTTGTTCCCTCGCGGTGCGTTTCCGACACGTGAACCCTTAATGCAACTTGGGTTGCAATTCACCGAGTGTCCGATCACATCGTGCTACAAGCTAGTGTGTCATAACTACACTACGAATATCAGTGGGAGTAACTCAACCACCAACCCAAATGTATCACTTTGAATGATACAATAACATGGAATAAGAAATCAACAATGGAAAAGTAAACCCCTCGCTGACTTTCAAATAGATTCTTACGTACCTTAAAACGCACTCCGAAATCTCGCTCACGTCTCGAGATACGGTCCGACTCCCAGAATATAGTTTCCTAAGTTCTTGGTGTCCAATTAAACTATTTTATCTTGTTTAGAGTCAAATTAAGTGAATTTATAATGTGTGGCCAAAAATATTAAAATTTTATTCCAAAAAGTTTTATTTTTGGCATACTTTTTGAGTTATACATGGGTGCCAAAAGCCCAAAAAGTTCTCGAATACTATTTTTCTATGTTTTTCTCATTTTTTATATTTTTCTTGATTCTTCCATAGTTTCTTACCTATTTTTCTTATTTTTTTGTAATTTATTTTATTTAAAACTATTTTTAAATTAATTTTTTAATAATATATTATTTAAATAAATGGGTGGGTCCCCGAAATCGGGTCACCCTTTGACTCCGATCCCGACCCCGATTGGGCTGATCGGGAGCCGACCCGTCGAGTCCAAAGGAGTCGTGCGCACGTGCTTGCTGCGTGCTCTCGCCCCTATCCTCCTCATTTTCTTTCTTCTTCAACAATAGAGAAATGTCTGTTTTTGTTTCTTTGTTTTCAACAAATCAAACAACAACAATACTTCAACAACTAAAACAACATCAACATAACTACATCATCAACAACCCAACACCATTAATACCTAATTTCTCCAACATTCAACCACAATCAACTATCACCATTAAAACCCCATTGAAACTTCATTTTAATGGAAACTTGAAGGAAAGAAGAGATGCTCACCTTGATCACTTGTTTGCTTGATCAAATCATTTCCAAGACTCCAAGGATGTCATGTAATTTCTCACTCTCAATCAATCAACTCCTCCAAGAATTTTTACTATTTATGTGTTGAAGAGAGGGAAAGAGAGGAAACGTGAGAGTGAATGAGAATGAGTGGTGAACCTCATTTTGGGGTGTTAGGTGTATAGGTGGCATGTTCCCATTTGCTCCTCATTAGAAACCAAATTCTTATTCTTGTTCAATTACCTTCGGTCACCGGTGTCCCGTACCTCGACACGCATAACGAGGCGCGCTATCGTCGCCAATTTCGATCAATTGGCTCAGATCGTATTTATCATTAATATTTGTCACATTTTATTTATTTGATTATCCAATTTATTTTCCCGATCAAGTGTACCTACATTTTGCTCGCTTCAATACCAGTATAAACACGTTTTCGGGAAGTGCGAACGCTTGTTACACTATATAGCTCGATTCAACGATATAAATACACATATGCGATGCTAGGTACGATAATTTAATATACGCCATTGCAAATAGACAAATATCACACAAAGTCACTATTTACCTAGTCGACACGCCCGATCTATCTCATGCGACATCCACGCGGATCTGGAGTCAAGGCCCGAGTATGAAAATAGTCTATAATAACTACGAAATTAAAATTTGGTTGTTACAACTCTTCCCAACTAGAAAATAAATTTTGTCCGAGATTTTAAATAACTTGAAGCGTCGCACCATGAAATAGTACAGTGAGGGTAACACTCCAAAGATAGTAGACTCTGGAGCTCCCAAGTGAGTCCTCAAGACCATGATGCCGCCAACGAACCAACACCTTAGGGATCTCCATATTCTTAAGAGTCTCGAATCGCACGATCCATAATCGCTATTGTCGCTCCTCATATGTCGCATCAAACCGAACTTCGATTTGTCTCAAGTCAACCATCGCCTCGACTCTCGACCTAGCAATGCCTCAACATCGAGATATGAAACATAGGATGAACCTTAGCTAATTATGCCGTGGCAAGTCTAATATGTAAGCCACACTGCCAACTCGTGCGGCGACTCACAACTAGGTCCCATGATCTGGCGCAGCTTCCTTTAATCCCAAATCTCTGGCCGACCTTTCCAAAAGGGGAAACCTTCAGATAAACCATGTCGCCTCTTCATAGCTCGACCTCATGATACCTATCCGCATATTTCTTCTTTAAATGTCCCGTGCCACCTAAGTCTCTCAGTTGAACCAGCCAAATCTTTTTTGTTTGGTCAACAACTATCTCTCGCCCAATCACCGCCGTATCCTCAAAGTGCTGCCCAACACTCATGTGATCTCGCAGGTCTCGCCATATAAGCTGCCTCAAACGGGAGGCATCTTGATATTCGCTTGATAGCCGTTATTGTAAGCAAACTCACACAACGTAGATAATCCCCTACGAACTTTCGAAATGCAAAATACAAGCCTCGAGCATATCCTCCGTAATCCTGTGTCGCTCTCTCGGTAATGTCCATCTATCTAAAGATGGTAAGCCGTATTAAACCTCAACCTGGTGCTAAATCAAGCCTCTGCATCGCTCTCCAAGAATTTTGAAATCAACTATGATTTTGATTAGATACAATAAAGATTGACATCCCATACAATCTAACAATCTCTCTTCGAAGATAATGTCAATCAAGGGAACTAATATCTCATAGAAATAGGAATAAAATGCGTCGACTTCGTTGGTCACCATCAATCACACCCAAACCGTATCGTGTCTCCTCGAAGTCTACGGCAACCCATCGACAAAATCCATGGTGACGTGCTCTCATTTCCATCGCGAAATTGGTAGTGGTAGTAGTAACCGCCGGTCTCAGTGCTCAGCCTTAACTTGCTAGCAAATATGACAACTCCCTAACGTACTCGCCAACGACGCCCTTCATCCCGCCACCGTAATAATCACCTTAAATCATGATACATCTTGTCCGGCCGGGATGAACGCTATAGCGAGACCTATGTACGTCCTTTAAAACTCGGCCCCGTATCTCCGAATCGTAGGTATCCACAACCTCCCTGGGTGTCTCAAACACCGATCCATCGATTCTCGCCCCAATCCGTACACTTCGGATCTCGAGCCGCACCATTGAACCGCTCATAGTAGCCCATCGGCCCTCTAACACTCGGCAACCCGCTCAATAGATACATTGGAACTCTCATTCGACAACAAATTTGCGGCTTGGCCATGGTAAACACCTCCTCTGTATGCACATAACTCGACGGCGTCTATAATAAGCCATGCTCGTGTGTCATACGTCGTACCACATGGCTACGACCGTTAATACCGCTCCCGCTAAATGCGTCGCCTACAACATTCGCTTTCCTGGGTGATACTCAATAGCGAAGTAGTAGTCTTTTAGTAACTCAAGTCATCTCCTTTGACGCATGTTGAGATCTCTTTGAGTGAAAATCTATCTCAAACTCGATGATCGGTGTATGGTACAAACCGCTCTCGCAGAGATAATGCCTCCAAGAGCCTTCAAGGCAAAAACGACTACCGCAAGCATCATGCATCGGATAGTTTCCCTCAGCGAGGTCTCAACCATCGGAGACAAGTAAGCTGACGGTCCACCCTCCTACATTAAAATACATCCAAGTTCAATGTTCATGCATCCGTATACACGACAAGCTTCTTGCCCGGCTGCAATTTCAACACCGGTGCGTGTCAATCTCTTTTTCGCCTCCCGAAAGCCTCGTTCACACTCTTCTGACCAATCAAATCTAACATTTTTTTTGTTAGTCTAGTCATCTGCGATCGCGCAATCGAGGAAAATCATGTACGAATCAGCGTAATACCATGCTAGCCCTTAGAAACTTCAATGTCGAAACAAAATCAGTGTCCTCCAATCAATAATCGCTTCAAATCTTCACCGAATCCACAGAGATACCCTAATCGCCGATGACATGTCCCAAGTAAATCTCACTACATCTGGCGTGAAATCACACTTCGTCGCTGAATTTTGTGTACGCCATGCTCTCATAGTGTCGTCAAAATCGCTCCGAGATGACTCGCGTGCTCTCACGAGTCCCGTCAGAATCAATATGTCGTCAATAAAGATGATGACATATCACGTTTGCATGGTCTCAAGACCCGCGCATCAAGTCCATGCGAAGATTGCCGGGCGTTAGTCTGCCTAAAAGGCATAATCGAGAACTTAAACAACCCATATCTTGTACTAAAAGAGGTCTTCTTAATGTCCTCTTCTCGAATCCTCAACCGATGATAGCCTCGAACGCATCAATCTTCGAGAAGAATTTGGCGCTTGCCACTCAGATCTAAAAGATCATCGATCATGGGAAGCTGGGTAATGCTTGATCACACCGGTTCAACTTCCCGTAGTCCACACACATCTTCATTGAACCATCATTCTTCTTCACAAATAATACTAAAAATCCCATAGGTGACATGCTGCAGGGTGAATGAAACCTCTTATTCAAGTAAGTCATCCAACCGCTCTCCGACCTCCTCGTGCTCCCGATATCGACATCCAGGGTAGAAGGTCTACTAGCGATCGACCGAGTCCCAAGATCACTCAATGATGAACTCAATCGCGCATGGCGGTGGCAATCCTAGTAAATCATCCAAAATACATCAACAAAGTATCGATTACTAATAGAACATCATCAATCATGACTTTAGTCCTAACTTCCGCTCAACTATCGTCGCAAATGCCTCTATCTCCCGAGCAATGTAGTGGTCAACCTCTAGTAATGGGTAGTGCACGCGATCTCTAGAACGTGAACTCGGAATCCCGAAACTCAAATGACGTCTTCTGAAGCAATCCAATGTACATGATATGCCGCCAACCGACCCATCCCTAAAAGTGCGCTCAAACTCGAGTGTACTCAGACTCGTAAGTCTATCAAGAATCGATGCCCATCTACCTCTATCGTGCAACCTCGACATATCCGGTTAGGGTATATCTTATCCCCACGTCAGTCTAGGACAAGGAATATGTCTAAATGGGCGTTTGTGATGCCGACCCTAACTCTCCTACCATGCGTCGTTAATAAATGATAATGTGCTACTTTAAAATCTATCATAATATGCATCGCCACTCCATAATAGATAACGTAATTGCCTCGACAAGTTGTTTGGTTGCATCTCGCCTTGGTGCAAGCGCAAATGCATGCGCTCTTCACCTACTTTCGACCCCGTCGTGTCCGGTAATGTCGGTGGTGCCCGCGTGTCAATTGCAATAGCAGCCTTTAAAGCGCTTTTCTCGACCACAACGATGACATCGACATTTTTTCTTGCATGTCTCCAAATCTCGACCCGACCTCAGTCTCTCCGACCACTGTCACGGCCTCCTAATCCCTATCTCGACCGTCACGCGTCGTAGGCCGATGTCAATTGCTACTTACAGTGCGGGAAAAGCTAAGGCGCGCGTCTCGTCGCTTCTATCCTCATATTGAAACTAGTTGTCCCTATGGCGATCACCCTTACTGCCATTACTATCTCGTCGATCATCTCAAAGAACCCCTATCGAATGATCTTTTTATGTCTCTGTTTCGATCCGATCGAGAACCCCGATGCCACGCTACTCTGTCATGCAGCCTGTCAGATGGGCCTCCGCTCTCTCTCCAAGAGTAGTGTCTCATAAAATAATGCTCTATCATACACCTCCTTAAGAGTAGTAGCCCATAACGTAGACTATCGCGTCAAGAATCCGCTTAACAACACCATAGATGAAATAGTAAATGAAGCTTCCTCTCGTGCCCGCAACATCCATCGAGAACAACAATAGGTATCGTACCACTCAATGTAATCGTATCAATGAGCGACACTTGTCGTAGGCTAGAAAAAATCCTCCATCAACCTCAGCCTTACTACAGTATGGGAATGAAATCATCGTAAAGGCAACTCCTCGAAACTCTTTACCCATGTCGCTCTGGGCTCGCGAGTATCCTAGATAAGTCGCCCACCGCACCGCTACATGGCCTCTTAGAAAGTTTTGATAAGCATGCCCTCGTATGTCAATGCCTGCTGCTTTCGCATCGCTACATGGAAATGTTGATGTGATCACTATCTACTTCCCTGTCGCCTCAGATCTCCACTCGTAAAAGTATCCCTACTTTGAAACTTCATAAAATTTCGACAAGCTTTGCCTCCAGGTTCAAGACGAATACGGAAGTAGCGAAAGAATCGTAGTAGCGCCGATGCTCAAGGTCATAGGTTCGCTGGGGCGTAAAGTCGTAAGCCTCTAATGGTATCACAATCACCGACGAAACTCCTCGCCCGTGTCTCGAGACTCGTGCGTATCAATAGGCATTTGTTGTTTAACCTGGTGACAGCAATATCCGTACGCAGAGGTGCGACAAGAATCGTGGGAGCTACTGTTTGCACGCTCGTGGCGGCTATCGCATGCCCGAGACCTGAAATAACTGAGAGGATCTCCGCCAATCGGGGCATCAGCTGGGCGCAGTCGGGTCCTCTATACTCGAGTCGACGCTAGGTAGCAGTAAGGGTGTCCCCGCAGGATCACTAGTCCTGTCCTATCTCGCAAGCCGGTGTAGAGGGTTGTTCGGCATCGTGATCCGTATCGAAAAACGTGTGCCTGATCAGCTTCGGTACATATGCGCTGTATAATATATCATTTAGCGTAAAAACATAACACGATATAAACCCTAACTCTACCCGCCTCACCATCACTTCCCAACCAAAGTTTTAAGCCTATGGTCGCACATCGGGTTTCACATCTAATTTGTTTATAGTTTTATGCTCTTTCACTTAATTTCCGAGGTTTTCTAGAACTCGTCTGATACACCCGTGTGGCCCCAAAATCCCGAGGTCGCCACGTCAGAGCGTCATGCCCCGTAGCCTTGTCGGGATCATTGACCCACCGGTCCCACGCACCATTAACTTCTTTTGCTACGTCGTCACGACTCGATATACGTGTTAACTCATTTGTTAATCGGCTTTAGTTAGATAATTGAATCACTTTTAGCATTAAAACAACGGAAGTCTTAAATTCAAAGTAAGTAAAAAAATTAAATTCATCATCATATAAAGCATCATTTATAAGAGCAAGTCCTATCGTGGAAAACCCGGAAAGTACTTTGTGATATAGGCTGACAATACTAATATGCAATAATATATACAAGTATGCAAATTCTATCCAATCTCCCAATACTCCAAAAGTAAAGTAAAATATCAAAATAACACATACTAGTGGGTCCTCAATAACAGCAATCAAATGAAGTCACCAAGAATCCCCGCTCCATACTAGTATCCAGGATTCGCACTCGACCATCACTAAAAGCTAGATGGGAGAGTACAAATACAGAAGATTCCAAACGAAGTATACCGAGCATTTATAAGAAAGTAAATAGATATCAATAATCATGTTAAATGATCATGCGAAACGTTAAACAGTAACCGTATACGATCATCACATGAATAGACAACACGAGAGAAACAAAGTGTGTACTCGTCCCAAATGATTAAACAACCCACTTCTGACCCAAGATCCTTCCAGCAAGAGGTGCCCCCACTTCCTTTCACATGGTTCTCGCGGTGCAAGCTTCCGACATCGCACCTTTAATGCAACTCGGGTTGCAATTCACCGAATGCCCGATCACACGTGCTATAGAATTGGGTGTGCCATAAGTACACTATTTTAATATCAAAGTG
Organism: Stephania cephalantha; assembly: GCA_039657325.1. Taxonomy (NCBI): domain Eukaryota; kingdom Viridiplantae; phylum Streptophyta; class Magnoliopsida; order Ranunculales; family Menispermaceae; genus Stephania; species Stephania cephalantha. The sequence goes on from CM077577.1 coordinate 29,483,236, forward strand.
GGAGTAACTCAACCACCAACCCAAATGTATCACTAATAGAGTACAATAACAAGGAATAGGAAATCAACAATGGAAAACTCAAAACCCTTAATGACTTTCAAATGGACTTCTTACGCACCTCAAAACGCACTCCAAAATTTTGCTCACGTCCTCGAGATATGCGCCTCGAATTCCTCGACTATAGTCTCCTAAGTTCGTGTCCAATTAAACCATTTTAACTAGCTTTAAGTCCAAATTAATTGAATTTATAATGCGTGGCCAAAAATATTACAATTTTATTCCAAAAGTTTGATTTTTGGCACACTTTTTGAAAGTTATGCCTGGGTTACAAATGCCCGAAAAATCCTCTTGAATACTATTTTTCTATGTTTTTCTCATTTTTTACATTTTTCCTGATTTTTTTATATTTTTCCATAATTTTCTACCTATTTTTCTTATTTTTTGTAGAATCTGGCTTTGACTCCTGGTCTCGACCTCTAACCTGGGTCTGGCTCTGGACTCACTGTACCTCGACTCCGGGTCCCGCCCCAATCTGGACGTGGCCCGGACCGGCCCGACCTCAGTCTAGGGGGTCGCACGCACGCGCTCTCCCATTTTCTTTCTTTTTCAACAACAGAGTTGTCTCCTCGCTTGTTCTTTTTTTTTCAACAAATCAAACAACAACAATACTTCAACAACTAAAACAACATCAACACAACTACATCATCAACAACCCAACACCATTAATACCTAATTTCTCCAACATTCAACTACAATCAACTATCACCATTAAAACCCCATCAAGCTTCATTTTAATGGAAATTTGGAAGCGGAAAGTAGAGATGCTTACCTTGATCACTTGTTTGCTTGATCAAATCACTTCCAAAGACTCTAAGGATGTCAAAAAATCTCACTCTCAATCAATCAACTCCTCCAAGAATTTTTACTATTTTATGTGTTAAAAAGGTAGAGGAAATAAGAGGAAACGTGAGAGAGTGAATGAGAATGAGTGGAAGAACCTCATTTTGGGGTGTTAGGTATATAGGTGGCATGTTCCCATTTGCTCCTAATTAGACACCAAATTTTTAGTCTTGTTCAATTACCTTCGATCACTCAGTGTCCTGCACCTCGGCACGCATAACGAGGCTTGCCATAGTCGCCAATTTCGATCAATTGACCTATACTGTATTTATCATTAATATTTGTCACATTTAATTTATTTGATTATCCAATTTATTTTCCCGATCTAATAAGGTACCTACATTTTTGCCTCACTCAATAATTCGTATTGGCAAAGTTTTTCAGGCAAACGCTCTTTACACTATCTCCACCATCTAAAGATATAAATACACACATGCGATGCTACATAAAATAATTTAATATACACCATCACATATTGGCTAAAATGATTTGCAAAATCACTATTTACCTTTATCAGACGTACCCCGATCTATCATCTCGCGGCATCCACGCGATCCGAAAGCTCGGGCGTGCGAGTATGAAAATATTAATAATGACGGCGAAATTAAAATTGGGCCGCAAGCATGATGTAACTAGTAATTGGTACCTTCATTTAAATAACATAATTTAAAATGTCATGCCTTATCTATCTTTGAATTAGGCGTAAACATAGATTTTAGTCCCTTGTCACGCGGCTTCTCCATCCTCGAGAATGATAAGTTGTCTGGGACAAACTTTCTTGACCGGTTCGTAAACTTGAGAATTGTTCTTAAGTATGAAACGCAAGTTGTATGTCCTAGATTATCATATTCCCCGAGGAACCACCACCAATGCTTTACTAGCTGCTAAGCTGGTGAACATACTAAGCATGTCAACGACTCAACTCGATGTTTCATGCATTATGGTTGGCAACCATGGTTCCCTGAACTTCGTAAAGACATGAAACACATGGAATCTTACGACATGGCTACGGGCTGTTTATGTCGAAGGAAATGTTACAAAAACAAAGTTTGTGCAAGAAAGTGCTCGAGACATAATAATAACTTTCATTCTTGCAAAATGGTCAAAGGTTCTTCTGTGCTTAGTCCTCATGTTCCTCAAAATAAAAGGGCTATATCGAACCACCTTAAAAAAACTTATATTTCCCATAAGCTCAAGAGTTAGCTACGGATTTTGATCCCTAATTCATTGCGCGATAGTTATTCATAATTTGTGATGAACTATAACATGAGTAACATGGAAAAGTCTATCTCAAAGTTACATTTGATGATTAAAATCACAAAGCCATAATGTCAAGAAACCCATTGCTAATGTGTTAATGGTTCGTAAAGGAAAGACTATGTAGAAGAAGTGGCAAAGGCAAGGCTAAAGTCGCTCAAGGATGTTGTGACTCTCACAACTCAGAACAAGTCAATCCTAAGGTCGCTTTCTACTTCCCAAATCCTTAAAAGTTAGTGCGGAAAAGGGAAAAAGAAAGAAATTGTCATTTCGCTATGCACTGTATTGTTTTCGTAAATCGCAAGCTCCATCTTCAAGATCTAAAGCAAAAGAATAGTAGTGCAACTAATGCGCTGTGTATTTACATTATTGAAGTTAACTTATCTACTAGTGATTCCTAGGTATTAGGATACCGGATGTGCATTTTTACATCAGTATTAATGTGCGTGGTCTCAACCAAAAGTAGATCATGCGAAAGAAAGAAGAAGTCATCGCACAAGTTGGAAATGGAGCAAAGTGTCAGCGCACTGGCCTATGATGCTATGAGTTAATTTTACCTTGTGGACTTGTTTTAATTTTAAATAATTGTTATTATGTCCCTTCCTTTTGAGCAACAACATCATTTCAAGCCATGTTTCAATTAGAATGGTTTTAATTTCATTATTGCTAATAATAAATGCTCCATTTCTCGTATTATACATTTTCTATGCAAATGTTGATTTGTGTGATGGTCTTTTATATTCTAAACATGAAAAGGTCCACAAATACTCCTTTTCCTAAGATAAACACAAAGAGATTCAAGTCAAATGATTTGAATCAAACCTACATTTGACATTGTCATCCCGACCACATAAATGAGAAAACATATTTCTAAACTCCATAAAATGGACTTAAATTCATTTGATCTTTAATCATATGAAATAGTGTATCTTGTTTACTAGGCAAGATGACAAAAACCCTTATTCGGACACAATGGAAAGTGGTAAGTGATTTATTAGGTCTAATATATACTCGTATGCATGTGGTCCTATAAACACAATGGCTGTGAGGTGTTTATCAAGTACTTCATTACTTTCATCGATGATTTCCATAGATATGGTTACATGTATCTCATGAAACATAAAGGTGAATCTTGAGAGATGTTTCAAATATTTCTAATAAAGCAAAAATCAACTTGGTAAAACTATTAGTAAGCACTTCAATCAGATCATAAGGTGGTGAATATTCGAGCCAAGAGTTTGATGATCATCTTAGAACTCATGAGATTGTCTCACAATTAACTCCTCCAAGAACTCCACAATGAAATGGTGAGCTTCCTGAAAGGAGAAATCAAAATTTATTGGATATGGTTTGATCTATGATAGTCATGCAGATGTTCTTATTTCTCTTTGGGGTTATGCCTTAGAAATCGCCACATATTTACACCGAATCGTGTTCTTTATAAAGTGGTTGATAAACACTTAACCGCTAAATGGAGGTTTTCGTACAATGAAAAATCTCAAAAAAATTATTAGCCAAATCTACCAAGTAGTGTATTTATCAAGTTATCCTAAAGAAACTAGATGATATTACTTTTATAATCCTATCGAGAACAAAGCGTTTGTCGCCTCGAATGGTGTCTTATAGAAAAGGAATTTATTTCAAAAGAAAATAAATGGGAATAGAGTAATTTTTGAAGTTAAGATTGAGAACCACAAATAAACACTTAACCGCCAAAGCCGAGATCAACAAATTCTTGAACTAATTGAACCTTTATATGTATCACAAGGCCCGTGTAGGGCTGATAGTGGTAAGACATCAACCCGGGTAGGTTTGGATTTCTTATTACCGATAGTAGCGAGGTGTTGCTTATGGATCAAATGAGGCATACAATTTAATTATCAAGAGGCCGTGTTTAGCCTCGATGCAGAGATAAATGACTTAGTGCTATGAACTCGAGATGCAATCCATGTATGATAACCAAGTTTGGAACCTGGTTGATTTACCCGAAGGTGGTAAGACAATTGGATGCAAATGGATTTTCAAGAAGAAAAAGTGAAATGGATGGCAATGTGCATACTTATAAAGTAGCGCTAATAGCAAAAGGTTTCAACAAACTGAGGTGTTGATTAATGACGAGACTTTTTTTCTTGTAACATGCTTTAAATCCATTAGAATTTTAATTGCCATAACTACGTATTATGACTATGAGATATGGAAAATAGATGTCAAAATAGCTTTCCTAAATGGAAAGTTACTCGAGGGACATGTATATGATACATCTCAAGTGGTTTGTTCATCTGAGAATTTTTAGGAAGGTGTGCAAGCTTCAAAGATGCATTTATGGATTAAAGCAAGCTTTTCGAGTTGGAATCTTCATTTTGATGAAGTAATTAAGGAATTTGGTTTCATTAAAAATGAAGTAATGAGCCTTGTGCATACAAGAAGGTTACAGTGGGAGCGTGGTTGTTTTCCCTGGGCACCGTATGTGTTGATGATATATTACTCATTGAAAATGACATCCCAACCTTGCAGAAAGTGTCGAGTTGCTGGTTAGGAAGTGTTTCTCAATGAAGGACTTAGGGAGACGCAACCTACATCCTCTGGGATTAAGATCTATATGGATATCTAAAAGTGTCAAGTTGGTCTAAGATAGAAGTGATTATATTTGACAAGATACCGAATGGGTTCAATATGAAAGACTTTAAAAAGGGTCTATTTGCCAATATCTCACATGGTATAAGTCTCCAAGCAAGACTCAATGTCCTAAGACTAATGATGAGCGAGAAAACATGAATATGATTCCATATGCATTAGCTATTTGATTTATTATGTATGCCGTACGATATGCACTTAACCTCGATGTATCCCTGTGTTTCTTTGAAAGTGGCAACAAGCGTATATCACTCGATCCCTGGGGAGACTCAATGGATAGCAAGAAATAACATTTTTAAGTACTTGAGAAGGATTAAAGAAGTTTTCTTAATCTATAGAAGTTTGGATGACAAGCTTGTTGTAAATGGTTACATAGATGCAAGTTTTCAACCGATATATATATATATATATATACAGCATATGACTTCATATCGTAGTCTCCTGGGATATGTGTTTACTTTGAATGGAGGCGCAGCTAAGTCGGAAAAGTTCGAAAGCAAGACACCGTGGGCAGCATTCTACAATATGTTTAGTATATGCAAATGGGTCCCATGTCAATGCAAGTGAGTAGCTTTGATAAAAAGTTCATATCCTAAGTTGAAGATTCCCGAGTATATGAGCTTAATCCCCATTTGCTTCAGGACAAGGACAACAATGGGGCGATAACACAAGCCAAGGAACCAAGATCACATCACCGATCCAAACATATACTTATACTTTCATCTCATTCGAGAAATCATCGAGAGATGAGAGATGTGAAGATTTGCAGAGTTCCTATAGAAGATAATGTTGCAAACATCATTTGATGAAGGCTTTTCCATAAAGCTGAAAACGTTATGGTCATGTTAGGTAATTAGGTATTAGATACATGAATGATTGGCCCTAAGTGCAAATGGGAGATTTTGGGACACGTGCCCTGGGTCAATCTATAAATATTATCTATTTTATCATTTTAGTTAATAAAATTGAAGTTTTTTCATTTGCTTTTTTATTATAAGTGATTGTATGTTTACCTTATAGTAAGATCCATGTGTATTTGTTGAAATATCCTAAATGTCCTCAACTCTGCTATTATACCGGGAACTATAATGAACTAAGACTGAAGGTGAATCTTGATTGATGGTCTGTAGATGATCATGCATGGGTGGATACGAATGGAGATCACGCAGTACTTGTTAGGGAATATGGTACCGGACTCATTTTGCTATGAGAACACCACATAGATTAAGTCATAGGTGTTACTCATGATAGGTATATCATTTAGTCTTTCGACTTGAGATTACCATAGACTTTAATAAGAGGAGCATGATAATTTGACACAATTAAACGTTGTCTTTAATCGGACGATTATAAAGATTGTGATTAGTTACCATGTGAATAATATGTGAATGTGTGTAATCAAAATATAATTTGTCACTCCGTATAGAGAGAGATATCACTCGATCCCTCGATATGATTGCATCGACACGGTTAAGTCCATGTGAATTGATACGATCAATGTCACTTCGATGTTTTCAGCTTACCTAAAGATCGAGACTAGTAAGATTGAACATTAAGGGTGGCTTTTCAGGCCTTATGTTTAATCAAAGGATATCAGCACGACAAAAGGATATGATATATGTTATTCATTAGGTTGTATCGATTTTGATATTCATGCTTACTTAAGTAATCATAATGCTGGCAGAGACCGCTAGATGAATTGTGTACTAAATTGGTTTTGGTTCACTACCAACGTCGCATGAACCTATTCAGTTACACATAAAGAATGACTTTACAAAGGCTAATTTCAACTGGTCTAGATTAATCGATTTTATATAATAAAATTCATGAGACAAAAGCTCTACAATTTGTTATATGATAACTCATTAATATAAAGTAAAGTATGTGTAATTTGCTTAAATTTCCTAAATATAATAGTTGTATCAACGAATAAGATTTTAAGTGAGGGTTTATCTACATATATAAATAGAGGTCAAAACCTTAAAATGAAATAAATTTTTTGTTTTTGTAAATTTCGAAAGTTATCTGATTTCCCTTGGGAGAGAAAGAAAAACATTTTCAATCTCTCTTTGGGGGCTAGCACTCCAAATTATTGTCACCATTCATGTATCAATTTTTGATAGAGGATGGGTGCTTGAACGCTCTGGGAGATCAAACAATCGTAAGAAGGAAAACACAGATTAAGGTATGATTTTACTTTGTAGATCTAGTTTAATATAACTTATTTTCGATCCCGTTGGGGTTTTTCAAAGTTGTTTTGAATTTTTCATTGCGGTATGAACCCCAAACCCAACATATAGCTCTAATATTTAAAGTGGTTCTCCTAGAATTGGTGGTTTTGATGAACCTCGATCGACCTTTCGATATCGAGAGCAAATCCCTGGCCCTAGAATTACCTCTAAGTTTTTTTGAATTTGCGTGGAATGGATAAATCTCATTTATTTGATAATGCCAACCGGATAGTCAACATAATCTTGGCTAACTCTAAGCTCCGTAAGTTCATAATGCCTTGTGAAATATCAATCTTCTTTCCTCAACTATCACTTCGATATGATTTTCACTGAAACTGCTAAGGTAGAATTAGTAAACTAATTCCAAACATCCTCTCTCTAATCTTCTTTTGTAATCCTTACAGAAGGTGTTCCCACCTTTTTTCCCGTATGATGCTCACGATTTTATCTTCATATTTGTTCACATTTTTGATTTGAAGCCTTATTCTGGGTAGTGGTAACTCTTTCATACATCGAATCGTATCTATTTCAGGCTTTCGGGGACCGATAAATCTCATGGTGGTCATAGGGGAGTTGTGTGTCCGGGTCTAGTGTAGTCATAGTCCTCATCAAGCTTAGGGTGAGTAGGTGTTCTCATGCTACAGCCTTTTCTGCCTTTGATTCTCTAATACTAATAACCATAGTTTCAATGTACATTTATTGTCTCAAATGGTCTTTCTTGGATTTTTCTACCACAACCCTTTTCTTCTCTCTTATGCACTATTCCTACCTCTCCCAATACCTCGTCTCCTCACCATAGTGATCAAATTACTACCATGAGTCAATCCCAAACTAAAATCCCGTATTTGATACAAAAATGGACTTAAGGTGGGAAAAGTTATTTGGAAATCAAATTGCATATCGAGAAATTCGAAAAGATTATTATTGGAAGAAAGTAGATATTTGACAAAACTTATTTGAAAAACTATGGAAGCAAAAAAATATGAGAACAAACTATCGAATGATCTTTCAAAAACTCATGAATTACACCTTGTTTTATGAAAAATTTGATCTCAAATATTTTTCAAATACTCTTCTAAAATTCATTCTCGATATTATTTTTAAAATTATGGTATTTGTAAACCAACACTCATACTATTGCAATACCCAATCTAAAACAATTTGTTCGATGTATCGAAATGGAGTTTAGCCAAAAATTTTCGAAATTAATTGAAAAGTTTTCACAAATTCAATAAAAAACAATTTTTTGTCAAAATAGTAGTGCATAAGGTTATATGATGTCTAATTCTTCGAGAGTGAATCTCTCAAGATATATACCTTTCGAACTCTTTTTCCCTAGCATTCCAAGCTCCAAATTGAATTCCCCAAACTCTAGTTTGGCTCTATTATCTTAAATTTGATGTTTTTGGGTGTTGAATGAAGCTGTTAGGGAGAGCTGTAGGAATCACCTATATAAACACACACACACACACACACACACACGCACACACTAAGATCGAGCTTTTAGGAGTGGTTGAATCATGGCAAGAAATTGAAATTTTTGTGAAGCGGATGCATTGATTTGATGGTGTGGAATGAGGTGTTGCACGGCGAGATTTCGAGGTTTTGGTTTTAAAAACCAAAAATCGTGCCCAACGATTCTCGTGTAAATGGAATCGCTTATGTGAATAAAAAATAGTGAACTACCGCAAAATGCAGTTGACTTTACCGATTTTACCAACGATTTATGTGTAAATGGAATCGCTGGGATTTGTCGATCTAAATTTTACACTAATTTTCATGTGCTCTACTATGGATTTTGCTATGCGATTCCATGTAATTTGGAATCATTGAATAATCTGTAGGTCTTATTTTTAATGTTTTACAATGTATTTTATTTCATGAGTAACTTATATATCCCCTCCCTAAAGGTAAACGTAAAGGTAAGATTGATCGAAAAATTTTTAAAAATTTGATCTGGGATATGTATCTCATGACTAATAATTTTATTCATTAATGAAAATAGATAAATAAATAAATAAGCAAGTTTATAATGTGAACTTGCATAAAGGCCATGAAAATAAAAACAACTTGATCGTCCCCTCTAAATGAAGGTACTTCTGAGCGTAATTTTCGAAAGTAAATCCAAAAAAGAGTCAAAAGGAGAGAGAGAATAAGAACAAACTATATTAAAGCTTTAAGTGTCCTACTAAAATTGAAATAACGAATAAGGGCTTCCTCTTATAGAGCGTTTTTGTTTATAGTCATTTGCTTGATCGATTAGATGAATCAATTTTCATTGATATGAGCCAATCGATCTTTGCTTCAAGTGGTTCTGCTTGAGAGTGCCCTATTAAGGTCTCGAAAACGTCCGTCGTCAATGATCTCATCACCGACATTAAATTAAGCTTCTTCCATATTGTCACAAAGTTCTCTTCCCATCTTCAAATAATACTACATCATCCGTCCTTAGTGTAATTATGCACTCATGTATATCGATGATAGCCTCTAATATTTGATAAGAATGGTGTACCATCCGGGGTAGTTGTTGGCATGAGTTTAAGAAATTCGTAATGATGGAGAGCTTACCCACTTTCACATGCAAATTCTTTGATACTCCCAATGCGATCGTAAAAGTGCAATTTGGTTTTGAGACTCGTAATAGGAGATTTGCAATGAATCATTTATTTTGTTAAAAGAAACTAATGTTCAGTGCATAAGATTCATCTACGTCTTCCTCGTATGGAGTCAACTTCATAAAGTGGACATCTCATTGATTTGTATGTCGAGGTATATCTCTTCCTGGATCCTCCCCAAAGATTTTGGTTTCCGGGATTGCCATTTTTCTCCAAACTCCTCATAGTCCGAGTCGTCCATATCACACTCAGTACAGGGTTTCAAGTGTGTTGTTTCTCTTTTGTGACATTTTTCTTCTTCTTATTTTTTGGTATTTTAACCATCCATATGATGAATGTTTCACCGAAATTAACTTGCACATACTGCTCCTGCCATGATGTTCAATTCATCTAAGGAGTTGTCCATCGGGTCAAAGATAATGATCTCCATATTCCTCAGACAAAATTCTCATGATAAGGTTTTAGTCTCATGAACCATTAATCCTTTAAAGATTCTCCATGTTTCTACTTTCTATCTATCTATACACCACCATGGGGAAATACGTGTATGACCACAAAATAACTTGTCCATCTCGAGCTAAATTTCTCAGAAGTAATTTAAGACGCGGAACAAAAGAGCAAAACTTTTTGTCATACTTCAAAAATTCTTAATATTCAATTTATTGTAATGAATTGATTTAGTTCTGCTTTTTATAAATAGAACCACTCTCATATGCATTATTTCTCAATTCTTTCTAACTTCGTGGATACTAAGTTTATGTTGCTTTCCTCGCATTATTGTAATTCATATTACATGTCTTAATGGCCCCGTATGCCTTATATTCTAATTCGACCGATAAATGGCATGCTTTACTAAAAACTAGTCTATAAGTCATTATACCTATATATGTCTTAAATGCATTCCCAGATGACCATAATGCGTCTTTTAATGATGACTCCAATCTTTACATGTTGGACATACCGCTCTTTTCTAAATGGATTTAATTTCTCTATTTGAGGTTTCGGTTTGCCGACTAGTTAGTCAGGTGATATAAGGTAGATGCCTTCGCTTATAGGTAACATGGTATATGTGAAGTAAAGTAGCTAAAATTCATGTAACGACCCATTTTATTAAAGTCATTATTCATCTCATAATTTTAGACATGGACGCCACTTCAGATCCACGGACGCCACGGTAGGCTAGACACACGACCTAGGTACAACTAGTCAATCATGGTGTTGGAATTGCTTGTTTTCATGCATTTCATAAATTCATTCTGTTAATACATCGCATTTAGTTGTATGTTGAATAATGCGATATTGTGCAAGGGTGTGTGAGGACGGTAGTCGACTCTAAAGTGCTGTTAGAAGCGAGTATCGAGAGGCAAAGTATGGGTACACTAGGAAAACTCAACAATCTTACATAAATACTGACAAAGTTATTAAATTGAAATGGGTAATGTAACCATAGGCTAACTATATTGAAATTTAAATAATAGACTCATGGCACACCTCAAATGTGCATGTCGTGAGACTACGTGTGGCACTCGAATACTGGTAGTCGAAGGTTAAAGGGACCATGAGTTATTTGGCAATTGGATAAATAAAACACTAACTATATGGTTTTATAAGGCTTAATGTAACGTGAAATCAATTAAATAAACTAAGCCTATAGCTAGCACTCAATTGGTAATGAGGACCATGAGATGGATATCTAGATGAGCAATAATGTTGAGTAGTACTAGAAGCGGAGTGTGCTATTGGAGTCATTAGTGGAAGTGGGATAACATGGTCACGAACCACAAGATAATTCTCCAGATACGATGCACACTCGACGTCACTGACCAAAACTATATATAATGCTGAGTGGGATTGCTCATTCAAATCCACTCAACTACTCATGCAAAATCAAAGAAAACCAAGGAAGAAGAAAGAGTTCAAGCTAGGAATTAATGACATATGAGATCAATTCAAGAGCTTAAACCAGGTAATAATCTTCCTTATCTCCTACGCTCTTCAATGGACCCATTTTTGCTATGTTTGTGAAATTCAAAATTGATGATGAGATCTCTAATTTGTAGTTCAAATTTGATGAATTACATGTTATTAGATCATATTCATAAGAGGATTTACCACCAAGCTTTAATTAGATTTGATGATATTGATGAAATCGGGAAGTTGTGTGAATGCATGAATTCGAGAATTTTGAAGTTAAAATTTATGTTCTGTAAGGTGGGTGCTAGATGTTGCTTTGAAGTTAATATTGTATGTAAAGCATGTAAACCAATAAGGTAGCCAATCTCGAGAGGAGAAAGACTTAATTCTCGACTGGAGAATTTTGTCCCTGAGACAGATAGCACATTAACTGGAATGGTTAGTGCGCTAATCGTTTTTCGGGTTTGCAACTCGTGCTCATTCGGTCCCGAATAACAATTAATGTGCTACATGAATTCCTAGAGCACACTACCATAACCTATCGCGCTATGTATACCCCTTGACGCGCTAATGACATATTAAGTATGAATTTAAAATGTTTTTTGGCGATTTTCCACTTAATACATGTATAAACACTAGGAAATATCTAAAAACCTATAAAACTTGGACTGTGGACTCGGGGGAAAATGTAGCTCTCCGAGCCTTGAGCTTGTCGGGTTGGATATAGGAGTCCTGGGAGGTCGAAGATCGGTTTGAGGCCTGTGAAACCCAACAAAAAATCTTTGAGTATTTGATTTTGTTTTCTATTTCATTCCTATCATTTTCTTGGTGTTTCTACTACTCTATTCAAGCATTTACTGACGCTGGTTAAGGTTACCTCTCCTGATCTCTTCCCTGTCAGCAGTTGTTCATGATGCACTGGATTGTAGAGCACGTGTGACCCGACCTTCAAAGGAATGGCAACTCGAGCTTGCCCTTCGGTGCACATGTAAGTTGAATCAACCGTATTTGGCCAACACCGCAGTGGACCAAGTGTCGTAGCATGTTAGGCAACGACCACCGGTGGGAACCTGGCGACCTAAAGTACAAGCCTAAATATCATCTAGCAAGCAGACACTCATAGCTTATCTATTATCTATTCATGCGTGATGAGCCATTTACAATTGCCTATTTATATTCCGCATGTTTAGTTGATAGTATTTCTCTTGCATTTCATTTACTTTATTATGCGAATGCTAGAGGGGTTCCTCGGGGATTTTACTTATCACTGTACATCATTCATCCGTCTCGTTGTAATGATTAAGTGTGCATCCTAGTACCAAGTAGGAAAGGGGATCCTAGGTGACTACATCATTCGATTGCTCACCGTCGAGGGACCTACTAGTACTTGCTTATTTTGATATTTTGTTTTATTTTGGGTATTTGGAGACTTGTAATGACATAGTACATATATATACCCCGTTTATGTTATTGTCGCTTATATATGTAGAGTAGTGACTTTAATGGAATTTCCATAGTAGGATTTGCTCTTATTAATAATGTTTACCATACTAAAACTTACCAAATGTATCAATTAAGGCTTCCGTCTGATATATATGTGTTAACTTGTAAGATATAACCCATTAGTATGGTTAGGCATTAATAAACTTTTAACTACTCAAGGAGAATAAGTTAAGCAAATACCGATAATCCACTAACTAATTTGATAAAATACACGTGAACACGAATTATGAGATAAGAGGTGGACTACAGGTGGCTTGAGCACATGTAGTTAACCCACTCCTGGTAAGAAGCATTACTGTCCGAGACATTGTCTCCTGTAAGTAAGGTCACACGCTTGGTAATCAGTAGCACAAGAGTTCTCGAACTTTGAAATGGAAAATGAAAGAGCATAAAATTTAAATAAACAAATTTTAGTTGTTGGAAACCTATGATGTTGTTTCCTTAGAACTTTAGTTAGGAAGTGATGATGCAGGCTGCAGAGAGATTCATATACGTGTTATGTTTTTTATATATGATATACGTGTATATATATGAGGCTTATCCTGGAACACGCTTTCGATGCGTATCATGAACTAGACAACTGACTAAGCCCTCTGGAGACTGGTCGACTAGCTGATGCAGCTTAAGCAGGATTTCCTGCTACAACTAGTATGGAAGATCTACTCTCACTGGAGACTCAAATGGCTAATATGCTAAGTGTGCTACGGGATCGCACCATCGCACTAACAACACTTGCTACAACGGTAGCAACACCTAGTAGCACCATTAGAAGTTACCGTATCTACGGGGATAGCCGTCGCCCCGATTGTTCCCCAAACACCCGCTCGAGAGGGGTAGCATCAAAGTACATAGACAAATAGAGCCACTCGCAGCTTGTTGTTCCACCGGAGACGCCGACTCCCTCGCTCCACCTACGACTACGATCGGATAAGACATCGAAGTACCACTACAAATGCCTACTACATCGATACATGTCTCTGCCCTGCAGGCGAAGATGTCGAGAGAGTTTCTAAAGTTCCAACCAGGGGTTTCTCTTATGTGGAGGGCGGTGACCCCGAGGTCAAAGGGGAAGTTGGATTGTGTCTCATCGAAGCATTTCCATACAGCCGATGAGGAATGATGAGAGTGTTCAAGATATGACTATCTGGGAGCATAAGTTTCAGAGAGTGCTACACGCCATAGCATGGGTGGACACATAATGACGATACTCCATATAGAGCCGACGATATGGGTCGAGTTCAGGGAGTCGTTCTCGATGATCGCACACATACCTATGGAGGTGAGAGATTAAGAACGTGAGGAGGAGTTCTTGACCCCGAAACAAAGTGGTAACTGTAAACTTTGACTATAAGATATGGAGAGATTTCTGCATCTTACTCCAGCTTCGACTAAGGATGTCGCTACTGGACTGAAAGATCCGCAGATATATTACTTCACCATACGAGTTAAGGATATGATTGCTTCGGTAGTGGTATCATCTAATGCCCACGAGAGAGGGCAGACGGTTGACTCGGGAATGTGGCATGGACATGGCAGTAGTTCTCTTACATTTGACTGTGAGGCCAGCAGATATGTGTGGATTATCTCGGATAGAGGTCGTGAGAGTGGATGACAAATGGGACAAAGGTCAGCAGGGATGATCACAAGGCAACCAGCTTGGCTTTCGCTTGAAGAGAGACAACTCTGGCACTCGCCATCGCACCTCAAGATTGGGTGGATCGCCAGAGGCCACAACCACTGTTACGTATGAACCGTCTGAGGCTCGAGAACAGGAGGACATGACAAGGGTCGTAGAGACGGGGTCGTGGTCACGAGATTTTAGGGAGACGTGACAGTTCGGCTGACAGCAGGATAATCGCAGACTACTGTGTGTGGTCGAGGGACACTTGAGGATAGATCGTGAGGACACCACCGTCACCACGTTGAGAGCCATAGAAGCGTCACGTAGCAGGCAGCTCATGCAGAGCTAACACAATTCGGGACAAGCGGGCGACCCGACAGCCTTCATCGAGGGTACGTTGCATATTTTTGGTAGACTCCATGCATGGTATGTTCGATTCTCGGTAGCACTTTATCATTTATTGCTAGATCGTATTGCCGGAGAGTTGGGGTTAGATACACAAACACTAGACACACACCTTGTCCTCAAGCATAACCGCTAAAAGGGACAAGATATACCATAATCATCGATATGTAGGATGTGATTGATGATGAGGTCGAAATGGACACGCTATGTGAAGGCCAAGACATCTTCAAGTATTATAATACTTAGAGTTTGACGCTCTTCTCTGATGGATTGGTTGTCACACTATCATGCACGGATAGATTGTTATGGTAAGAGGATAAAGTTTCATATTCCTCGGGATACTAAAGTTCTCACTAGTTTGGATCCGTGGATCGACTTTACCTATCACTAGTGCCGACTAGCTACGACGCATGAGATGGAGGCATTTACTATGTGATAGTCGAGCCGGAGATTAGGACGAAGGTTAGATTGAGGACGTGACTGGTAGTTGTAGATTTTGTTGACGTATTTTCATGATGACCTACCAGATTGCCACCGACGAGCCATTGAGCGTTTATCATTCGAGCTTGATACTGTGGACGCAACTAATCGCGCAGAAACCTTATAGGATGTCACCATCTAGCAGCAGAGGAGGTTAGACAATAGCTAGATTAGTTGTTTGAAAAGGGTTTTATTCACCCTAGTATGTCACCTTAGGGAGCTCCAAGCAGGTTGTTTGTAGCTAGTTAAGGATGGTTCGATGAAAGATGTGCATAGACTATGTCATCTATAGGAAGCTGAATCAGTGTGACAGTTAGCAACCGTTACCCACTTCCTAGGATAGATGATTTGTTCAAACCAAGCTGTCCAACGTCGATTTCTCGAAGATTTGACCTTCATTCAAGTTATCATCAATTGAGGATTCTGAGAAAAAGATATCCGTAAGTCAGGTTTTCGTAATGAGGTATGAGCTATTCGAGTTCACAATTATGTCGTTGGTAACGACTAATGCCCCAACATTTTCATGGATTTGATGCACAAGGTCTTGAGATCCTATTTTAGACGTACATTTGTCATAGTCTTCATTGACAAACATCTTGATCTACAACAGACTCGTGAGTATCGCTATGAGACATCTCAAAGGTGCTGACGACACCGAGAGAAAGCACATATTGTACGCCAAGCTTCAGCAATGTGACTTTGGCCGACAAAGGCGGAGATTTTTAGGACCCATCGTTAGTGACCAGGTATATCTTCATGGGATTTAGATAAGATTCGGGTCATCATTAATCAAGGATGCCCGAAGTCTGCGTACTGGAATATTATGAGTTTCTCTAACTAGTAGGATACCATCGGTGATTTGTGCAAGATTTTTCTTCGATTGCGCGTTCGATGATGAGACTTACTGCAAGAAGGATGTTAGATTTGATTTGTCGAGGAGCCGCTGAAAGTGCTTTTTGTGATCTCAAGAGGAGGTTGACTTCTCCGCACCAAGATGTTGACATTGCAAGCAGCAAGGCACAAAACTTTGACAAGATATACTGATACATCAGTGGATTGGTCTATGATGCATGTTGATGTAGATTGAGACGATAGACCATTTGCCTATCTTTCCAGATGGTTTGAGACCCTAATGCAGGGGAATTATCCAGTAAGTTGCACGAGTCCTGGAGCTTTGGTGCCGGTCATTTTTGCATACTGAATGTGCTCAAGGCACTATCTCTACTTGATAAAGATTCATATTGTATACAAATCACCAGAGGCTACGCTACATATTCACTGGTAGAGGATCTCAATATGTGCCAGAGAGATGGCTTTGAAATAAGTCGGGGCAGGATCCACGACTTCACTATTGAGTATCACTATAGGAAAATGAACATCGAAGCGGACGCATTGAGCAAGAGCACTGATAGTCGTCCGGATCATTTGCGACCTTGACATACTAGCATGGCTTGCTGTTACTAACTTCGATAAGTTATGTGTATGACAGGTATCTACTACTACGGAGCAACACCTTTATGGTCGATAAGAGTTTCGACCGTTCAGATCGATTGAGAGGGTTGCCGAAAGTGTACAGAGGGTCGATGGGCTTTACAAGCGGTTCAGTTGGTCCTGGATCGGGATTCTGAGTAGCACATCGAGCAAGGTGAGACCATGGATCAAGTTGTTTAAGACACCGAAGGAGATCGGTGGACACTGCAGATCTCTGGAGATACATGATAAAGGATTTCGAGGATGCACATCCGTCACGTTACATAGTTCATCCCGGGTCGTACCAATATGTACCGTGATTTGAGGAGCACTATTCTGGTGGCTCCGTGGGATGAAGGCTAACACACATCCGCCGCCAGTGAAGGCCGAGCATAGGAGACCCATGGACTATCACAACCATTACCCATTCCCACAAAGGAAATGGGAACACATCACCATGGACTTCGTTAGTGGACTACCGTGAGACATCGAGCGTCACGATGTAGCTTTGGGTTGTGATTAACATATCGACGAAATCACTCACTTCATTCCGATTTTTATGAGGTACACGTTCCCATAGTCGATCATATTGTTTGAGCGCTAGATTGTTTACACAAGATTGCATGCATGCCAAATTTCATGAGACTTATGAGATCCCATGTCGACTTCGAGGCTCTGTAGGAGGCTATGCAAAAGTGTAGTTTGGCACCCGATTGCGCTTAGTACGGCTTATCATCCTGCATCAACTGGACAAGCTAGAGCGAATAATACGTATTCTGTAGATATGCTAAGTGGCTTCACAGACATTGCAATTGGGGGGTTCATGGGAGGATTATCTATCTTGAAGTGTAATTGCATATAATAACAACTATCCGTGAGTATTGGCATGCCACCATTTAAGGCATCGAGATGGGAGGCCCCGTAGATCACCTATATGTCGGGCAAGAAAGTTCGAAAGATACAAAGGATGGGCTGGCCCGAGATAGTCAGTTAATTTACACAGAGAAGATTATAGAGATTCGTTAGAGGTTACGAGTCGCACATGTATGTATTTGTAAGAAACACATATGTATCGGTATCATGAAGGTTCCAGCTATGAGGGGAGGGCTTACATGGTATACCTGAAAATTTCCCTTGTGTGGTCACAAGCGAGAGATTCGTATTAAGTGGGAACCGGCGCCAAGCATTCATCGGGCCATACAGATTGCGCAGAAGTGACGTTGCGTTGTTGCATGTCGCCTAAAGTTACTTATCGAAGTTAGTCAGTTCATCCGACATTTCATATTTCAATGTGGGAGATTAGCTAGGTCGTGGCCGAGCACCGCAATGATTGACTTGGAAAGGCAGATTGAGGTTCAAATGTTCGACGCGTGACTTACGAGAGAGCTTCGGGATAGAGATCGTCGACCGCAGAGTTCGATTCTCAGAACGTGGAGCCTCAGTAAGCTCCTGGTTTGTTGGCAACATCATAAGACAGAGGACTCATCCGAGAGCTCGAGTCGACGCGACGAGAGAGCGATATCCTCGCCTATTTCCTGGCATTTACGTTTAAGTTATAGTTCAATTCCGGACAAGATTTTATTTAGTTGGGAAGAACCGTAATGGCGCGTTTTATTAACAATTTGTTATTCATCTCGTAATTCCCGTACATGGACGTCAAACTCGGGGATCCACGCTGGACGCTCGGCGGATAGGCTAGGACATACGTCGACCTAAGTGCACTTAGCTAATTGTGTGTCAGATTGCTTTGTTTGCGATGCATTTCATAAATTAATTTGTTAATACATCGCATGTGCAGTATGTTAAATAGCGATATCGTGCGAGGGTGTGCAAGACGGTAGTCACCTCAAGTACGTGTTAACGTTGAGTATCAAGAGGCGTAACACGGTACACTATGAAAATTCAACAAACTTACATGAATATGACAAAATTATTAAATTGAAATGGGTAATGTAACCATAAGCTAACTATAATGAAATTTAAATACGTGACTACGACGCGCCTTGAAATGCGTGTGAAACGAGACGTGGGGCACCCGTGATGTCAAAATGGGTAGCCGAAGGTCGCGGGACGATGAGTTGGTTAAATTGGATAAATAAAACACTAACCAAATGATTTTATATGGGTGCTAATGTAATGTGACATCAATTAAATAAGCTAAGCTCATAGTTAGCACTCAATAATGAGGACCACATGAGATGGATATCTGTGATGAGCATAACGTGTTGAGTAGTACTAGGGAAGAGAATGGAATGTGCTATCTGAGTCATCAAAGTGGGATAGCATGGTTACGAACCACAAGATAATCCTTGAGATATGCGTATGCACACTTGATCAAGCACCAAAACTATATATAACAAATGAGTAGTGATTTCATTCAAATCCATTCAACTACTCATGCAAAATCGTAGAAAACCAAGGAAGGCGTTCTAAGCTGGGAATTCAGGACATTTGAGATCAATTCAAGAGCTTAAACCTAGTTAATCATCTTCCTCATCTCCTCGCACTCTTCAATGGACCCATTTTTGCTATGTTTGGTGAAATTCAAAATTGATGGTGAGATCTCCTGATTTGTGGTTCAAATTTGATTTAATTAGATCACATTCATGAGGATTTACCACTGCTTTAATTAGATTTGATGATATTGATGAAATTGGGAAGTTGTGAATGCATGAATTTGGAAAATTTGGGTTAAAATTTATGTTCTCGAAATGCGCTAGATGTTGCTTTGAAGTTAATATCAGTATGTAATGCATGTGTAAACTAATAAGGTAGCTCAATTTGGAGAGTGAGAAAGACATAATTCTCAATTTTGAGAATTCTATCCTGGGAGGACAGTATAGCGCGCTACCTAGAACGGTTAGCGCGCTAATCGTTTCGGGTTTGCAACTATTCTTCATCCTCGAGTTAATTAACAAGAGCGCTGCATGAATTCCTAGCGCACTACCATAACCAAGTCACGATATGTAAACCCCTTAGCGTGCTAAGGACATATTAAATATGGATTTAAAAGGCTGTTTTGGTGATTTTCCACTTAATACATGTCTAAACACTAGGAAATAAACTAAACCTATAAAACTTGGACTTCGTGTGGACTTAGGGAAAAATGTAGCTCAAGTCTAGAGTCCTTGTCTGTGCCGGATATGCAGAGTCCAGTGGAAAGTGGCCTGAAAGTACTGATGGTTTGAAAACCCAACCGAAAAACTCTAAGTATTTGATTATGTTTTCTATTTCATTCTCATCATTTTCTCTGTTGTTTCTCACTACTCTATTCCGCATCCTGGACATGGGCTCGAGTGTTACTCTTCCTGTGGATTTTCCTCGGTTACGTGTTCAAGATGCACTAGCATTATAGCACGCCCGACGCGATCTGGCTGAATGGCAACCCGAGCTTGCCCTTGGTGTACGTGTTCTGCAAATCGCAAATTCTGGCTGTGCACCGCCAGGGACCAAGTGTCGGACAACCGGGCGCGACCAATGGTGGGAACTTGGTCACCTCGAAGTGCGCTTAGTCCATCTCTGGAGCGAGCACACACATTTGTTAGCTTATCTATTATCTATTCATGCGATGAGCCATTTACATTGCCTATTTATATTCCACATGTTTACTTTCGATGTAGTATTTGCATTTCATTTACTTTATTATGTGAATAAGCTAAGAGGGGGTTCCTTGGGATTTTACTTAGTATACTCGCCATTTGTCATGTTGTGATGATTGGAAAAGTGTATCCT